>BPLQ01014670.1:23857-623857 GCA_021605075.1 Caerostris darwini
ATCATATTTTCTATTAATTAAATCATATTTTCTATTAATTAAATCATATTTTCTATCAAATACATTGAAGATTAAAGCAAATTCCATTCAGATAAATTTATTTCATAATAATTAGCATTTAAAGTTTAAGTATGAATTATTATGTGTTATTATCATTCCGTGTTTTAGTGGTTACTGTTTTTAGAATAGTGTAATTCTAATTTTGCTAACAATTTGAATGTAGGCCCCTCTTGATCTTGAGGCCCTAGGCTGAAGCCTGGTTGGCCTATAGGAAAATCCGGCGCTGGGTGCAACTTATATAACGCTAAATTTCTAAAATAAAAAGAAAAGCATTTAGAAAAAAAAAACCTTGAAATAGCCGCAAGATTGTTTTAGATTACGTCACATTTCCTTTTTAATAAAAATATATTTTCTGTTACATTCAAGGGGAACTTTCTATTCATTAAAGTTTCATAATTAGTTTAATTAAGCTACATAGTTGACATTTTCTGAAGTTTTTTTTTTAATTATCTTTTAAAAAACAGTAAAAAAATAAAACTGTTTTTCAATAAATTGACCGCCTCAGTGTCTAATAAAGCATCACTCAATGTTCTCCAAGTCAGCATAAAATTTATTAAAGTAAACAATTAAATCCTTTACTTTAGTTTTTGTGTTTAGATGACACAATGCAGTACATTCAATTTGTTTAAAGTTTATCTAGCTTTATCAGGAAAAATTTTTTTAAAATTCATCAAGACATTAATTAGAGATAATTTTAGTATCATATTTTTAATTTTTTTTTTTCTCCTTAATGTTTTTATACTTCCTTTTAAAATAAGAAGAAATTAATTAATTTCTTATCGTGTATATATTTTATGGAGAATTAAATGAAAACACAGTTTCTATTTATTCGTTAAATGTTTTGTTAGTTTCAACATTAATTTTATTCAACAATTATTTTTGTTAGTTTTAACTTTATTCAACCTATTCAATATTAAAAATCATAAAAAAATGATGCTACAAAAATGCTTATATTTTATATTTTTTCTTATATTTAATTTAATTTTCTTAATAATTCAAATGTATAAAAAATATACAAAAGTATAATAAGCAACTTGAGTTGTCATTGAAATTAATTACAATTGAAGCATTACAAGTACTTAAGTATTCAAAAGTCATAGGCTGACTCATAGGAGTCCCACAAAACACAGTTTGAAAATCCATCACTCCAATTCTATAGAGATGGTCACGTAGACAGTCATGACCAGTAAAACCGCTGTCTTTCTTGGAAAACCAGTAGAGCTGTCTGTAGCTGTAGAGCTGTATTCAATCTGTAGTCGAAACCACTACAGATTGAATATGAACTATACCATGAGTTTTACCATCGTGATTGGGGATAGACCACGAGCTGAAAAATGTCTACTCCATTGAGAAGTGAAAGAAGCTAACCCATCCTTCTTGACGGATTGTCTTAGAAGGATTTTATTTTTTTTCATAAAGAAGGGAGAGAGTTCTGCAACGAGTCAACCGGAAGTGTTGTTTTTCTTTGTTCCACTGAAGTGATTGAATAAGCCAGAGATTCCGTCTGTTTTTCAAAGTGGGACCCTAGTGGTTTCGTGTATCACCCCGTGTGATAACTAAGGTCTACCGCACAACAAGTATTTTGAGATTTGACGTAAAGTCGAGAACTCCGAAAATCTCTGATCTTGGAGTGAACTGTACTTATGATTTAATCGTGCATTTTGTGAATCAAATTTAAAAATATAATTTTCATTTGTAAATAATAAATTATAATAATCAAGAGTTGTTGTTTATCCCCTTGATTTAGAATCCTAAACCAAGTCCAGTAGTCAATAGATCTTCCCCTCATTCAACAGTTGCCTCACAGAGGGCCCAATACAATCGATGAGATAAGAGGGAGACGCGATGGCCGAACAATGACAAAGGGTATATGTCTTCTCGTTTCCATTGAAGGTCAAACTCTTAGTGTGGCCAGTCCTTAGTCTAGCTAAAGCCGTTTGAGCACGTCTGGGGCAGGGGCACAGCAAGGACATACCGGGATATTTAGTGGTGTACCATGCATGAATTGGTGGCGACTTCCAAGCGGTATTCACTCTGGATAATCAAGAGTTCTGTATTTATATATATTTTTTTTCTTTCTAATGCAGCTGGCATACACTTAGACATGGACGTCTTGGATGCCTTAAGGCCAGCGCTGCACAGACGTACTCACTTTGCATTACCCAGGGGGCGCGTGTAACTTGAAGATAAGCTAAGGACGCGGAGTAACAATGCCCCCGCAGCACTCTACGATCCTATTAGACCGGGACCTACTTTTTAAAGTGGATTCCAAACCATTACAAACAACCATGGCACCGCCGGGACTCGAACCCGAAACCTGCGGTACCGAGCGCCAGAGCGCTAGCCACTCGGCCATTCAGGCCCCGTATTTATATATATATATGTATTGTAAATAAAATTAAAATGTTCCCATGGTTCTGAAAGTGGCCCTCTTTTCGAAACCGTTATGAGTCTAGTATAGGCCGAGACGTTACACTCCACTGCAATAGATCTTAATTGCGAATCGCTCATTTTGTTTTTTACAACTCCTTGTATAAGATCAAGATTTATATTCAAATTCAAAAGGTCCATGGGGGAGAAGATAAAACTAGATAATCTCGGATAAATTCCGAAGCATGAGATTTAACTGGGACTTACATAACAGGTGGGCTGAAAAGTTCGTAGTGTGAAGTTGATAATAACCTTAAAGTGAAAAAGATAACCGTAAAGTGAAGTTGATTGAGATAGCTGAGACCCTAAAGATATCAAAGGAACGTGTTTGACATATCGTGAATGAATATTTGGATATGCGAAAGCTCTGTTCAAAGTGGGTGCAGCGCGAGCTCACAATCGACCCAAAACAACAACGAATTGATGATTCTAAGCAGTGTTTGGAGGTGTTCAATCGTAGTAAACCCGAATTTTTGCGTCGATATGGGACAATGGATGAAACATGACTCCATCTTTTCACACCAGAGTCCAATCGACAGTCAGCCGAGTGGACTGCATGTGATGAACACTAAAAATGCTATAACTTCACTAAAAATGTTATAACTCACATACTAATAGTGCAACAGCTGTCAAATTTATACACGTGTCTTTTGAAGGTTAGGGCTAACTAAAATATGGATTTAATACTAGTAGCGCCATCTATGTATCAGCCTATGAACTTTTCAGCCCACCTGTTAGTAGCTTAACGTGGTGGCTGGACGTTGTAACTCTACGCAAACTGGCGACTGTAAAAGAAAAAATTTCTAAATTAAGGAAATACATTCTTATAACTCCAAAGTCAGTTTATCATAAAATGTCCTATGAAACCACGCAAAATTTCTTTGTAATAGACTTATCTTAATCTGTTTATTCAAAAAGCGTTTTTATATTCATAAACTGAATAATTTATCTTTTGTGCCAGTAGAAAGCCTGAAATAGTTTTTATGAAAGTATTCTCATTTATATTTCATGAAACTCTTTTCTCAGAAGCATTCCTTGTCTACGTAGTCATTTTTTTAAAAAGGGAAATCATGTTAATAAGTCATAAAAACATTTTCTAAACAAGAGCTGTGAATAATCACAGGGCATTCCATTTAATAAAAACATTTTTAATTCATGCATACCATCAGGAGACCGTCAAATCGCGAAAAAAAAATTAAGAAAAGAACAAAAAAAAAATAATAATAATAACATGTTTTATCTCAAGAAAAAAAATATTTTAAAGAAGAATAAAGAAATATTTCATTGTTATTTCTCAAAAAAAAAAAAGAAAAGAAAGAAAGAAAAAGAAAAAAAGAAGAATGAAAAACCTTTAGAAAAAAAATATACTGCAAAAAATAGTATTTGTTTTAGATGTTAGGTAATTCAAAAAGTTTCTTTTGACACCAGTTATGTGTGTATAACGCATTAATTAGAAAAAACTCGTAGAATGAGAATGAATTTTATACGAAACAAAAATAAAGTTCAAAAAACATAGTCATGTCAAAAAGGTTTAAACAATATGGTTCGTTTTAATTTTAAAACTAAAAAAACTATATTTTTATTAAAATAGTAACATGTAATATTAATATAGAAGGACTTTGATACATAAATCCTTCCATATTAATATTGCATGTTTGCAAACACTACAAATTAATAAAAAAAATTAAAGAGTTTTCTTTATGGTGAAATATAAGTATTCTTCTACACTTTTTCAACAGACTACTACTGTGTCCAAAAAGTAAAAAACATTTTTTTTTTTTCAAAAACTTTTTATTTATTTTTCCAAATTCATTTCATCGCCTCCAAAGTAATCCCTTCCGGACACAATGCACTTATGCCAACTTTTTTTTCAATCCTCAATGCATGCTAAAAATTCATCGGCAAGGATGGCTTTTAAATCGCGTGCCGATTCAAGTTGAATCTTTTCAATCGACTCAAAACGGTGTCCCAGGAGTGGTCTTTTGAGTTTAGGGAATAGCCACGAGTAGCACGATGCAAATCAGGGGTATACGGTGGTTGTGGGACGATATGGATTTAATTTTTGGCGAAAAAGTCACGAAGAATCAATGCAGTGTGAGCTGGCGCATTCAGTCTTTTCTGTACCAATCGAGATGTGACACGTTTGAGGCCCAAAATAGAAATGAACGATCCTTTTGAAATTCCAACATCCTCAGTAAGGTGTTGTAAATAGACGGTTTGCAAGCACGAAATCTTTAATTTTTTGGGAGTGAGCTTCATCAGTTGAGGTTGATGGTCGGCCAGAGGGCTCTTCGTCTTCAACGCGTTCTCTGCCTTCGTTGAACTGTTTATAATACTTCTAATCATTTCTTTCCGATATAGGAATGCTCACCGAATACCTTCTGCAACATTCTATACATTTGCGCAAACAAAATTGAATGCAAGTTCTTTACTAAATTAATTAAGACATTTCAAGACATTTCAGTTTTAGCGTCTCACAAAGTCAAGCGTAACTCAAGCTCTAATGCATATTTTGACATCAAATTTCACACAGATGTCAAGGACAGTGCCCGCACCCTGAAAAAAATAAAGATTGAAATTCCATAAGCCTTGCGAATTTTAAATTGAAAATTGGTCTTAACTTTTTGGTTACAGTAATAAAATTATAAATTAATTGAATTTCGATTTCAGATACAGTTTTCATTTATAATTTTATATAATCTATTGAGCTTTCATAAATTGTTACGGCTTATTATGTTGAGTTCCACCCTACCTCCCAAGACAAACCCATGGTTGTACATCTGATCATATTTACTCGTACTTGTACAAATGTCATGTATTCTTTGAACAAAAAGAATAATAACTTTATAAAGTGTAGCCAATCGAATAATTTAGAGCAAAATTACAAAACAAAAGGAAAGTTTTTAACAAAAATCCAAATAACTCATCTCTAAATGCATATATATTTGAAGCCTTCTAGTTAAATGCATACATAAAAGGTGGGCTGAAAAGTCCATAGGCTGACACTTAGATAGCTCTACTAGTATTAAATCCATATGATTTTTAGTTAGCCCTGACATTCAAAAGACACGTGTATAAATTTGACAGCTGTTGCACTATTAGTATGTAAGTTATAGCATTTTTAGTGTTCATCACGTGCAGTCCACTCGGTTGACTGTCGATTGGACTCCGGTGTGAAATGATGGAACCATGTTTCATCCATTGTCTCAAATCGACGCAAAAATTCGGGTTTATTACGATTGAACAGCTCCAAACACTGCTTAGAATCCTCAATTCGTTGTTGTTTTGGGTCGATTATGAGCTCGCGCGGCACCCACTTTGAACAGAGCTTTCACATATCCAAATATTCATTCACGATATGTCCAACACGTTCCTTTGATATCTTTAGGGTCTCAGCTACCTCAATCAACTTCACTTTATGGTTATCAGAAATTATTTTGTGGACTTTTTTGATGTTTTCGTCGGTAACAGCCTCTTTGGGGCGTCCACTGCGTGCATCGTCCTCGGTGTTTATTTCGCCTCGTTTAAATTTAGCAAACTACTTCTCTACTGTTGATTTTCCTGGTGCAAAGTCCGAATAATGTTTATCAAGCCAAGCCTTGGCTTCAATAGTATTTTTTTCGCCAAAAAGCAATGCTTTATTAACACACGAAATTCTTTTTAATCCATTTTTTCAAACTAACAAAAGTTGCTTCACTAAAAATGCTATAACTCACATACTAATAGTGAAACAGCTGTCAAATTTATACACGTGTCTTTTGAAGGTTAGGGCTAACTAAAAATCATAGGAATTTAATACTAGTTGCTCCATCTATGTGTCAGCCTACGAAAATTTCAGCCCACCTGTTAATGCATTAAGTGCATATTAAATGCATATGCATGCAATTGTGTTTGCTATTGCATAATTTTCAGGATTACACTATTTCCATGATATTAAAGTATATTAAAGAATTTTAATGAAGCATATTAAAGAAAATTCAACCTCATTTTATATTCTAGAATTTCTCATGCACCATTTTGAGTTTGTCTCATTGTAAATATTTTGTAATTTTAATGTTTGATGCCCAAACGGGTCATTCATACATGGCGATCGGTCTAAAAGTAGTGGTGTGAAGAAGAATTTTGTTATTCCTACTCTACGAATCGAGGAGGCTCTGTTAATTATTACGTAAGCAATGTAGTAAGATTGGGATCCATTATTCAAGTGGGACAATCGTGCTGCCATCTACTGTTGAATTAAATTTCAACAATATTACATTGCAACAAAAATTCTCAATTTGTACTGAAATATTTGAATTAGAGATTTGATATATATATATATACATATATAAATTAATAAAATAACTTTTCTTTACAATGCAGCCAATTATTAATCATTATATAAAATTAAAAGGTGTAATAATGATTTATTTATTAGCAAGTCTAATTTCTAATAATTATAAAATTTTTAATATTATTAATCGTTACAAAGAACAAAAATGCTTTAGGATAACATCCTAAAAAGTTTTAACATGCTTCCTGTAAACTAACAACAAATTTTTAAAATTTTGTTTAGTAGCAACACAAACCTAATATATAAATATATATATATATACATATATATGCACAAATCATATGTTTTCAATATAATTTAATTTTTTGCTGCAAATAATTTCTAAATATTATTTATGGATATTTTCTATGCACAATAACATTGATAATGCTAAGATTATATGCACTGAATGCAGTTAACAATTTGTTCCACATTACCTATTTGAAAATGCGAATTTATTTTCATTCCGAATTTTAATACACAAATTTTAGTAGCTTTAATTAGGGCTATTCATTTTATTTTTAAACATTTTACAATATATTACTTGCATCTTATTTTAAAAAAAAGTTTGCGCTTGCATTATATTATGCGTAGATAGCTTACAATTTAATTTCTTTTCATAACGTTTAAAGGCAATTAAAATTGAATTTAATAATTTTCTGTAAGACCATATTTCAATTTCATATTCTAAATAAGAAGATTAATTTCAAATGTTTCTGTGTAATATTTTGAAAATTAAGAAAAGTAATAATTACTATTAAATAAAAATAGTTTCACTTACTGCCTCATAGATGGCAGAACAATAAAAAAATAATTTAATTTCCTTAAATTTGCACAGTTTTAATACATTAAAAGAATAGTATGTTTGTTTGTTTTTAATTCAGAAAAAGAAATTAATTCAAATGTTTGTATTAATAATATTAATTTTCTTGCGTCACATGGAAAAAATATTTATACTATTTTACTTCCGTAACACAGGGTTTCATATATATATATATATATAATTTGTGCCCAAAAAGTAAGACCAATTATTATTTTTTTTTTGCAAAAACTCTTTATTTATTCTTCCAAATTTGTTTCATCGCCTTAAAATTAATCCCCTCCGGACACAATGCACTTATGCCAACTTTTTTTTTTCCCCAATCCTCAATGCGTGCTAAAACGACATTGGCAGGGATGGCCTTCAAAACACGCGGCGATTCACGTTGAATCTCTTCAATCGACTCAAAACAGTGTCCCCAGACAGATCTTTTGAGTTTAGGGAATAGCCAGAAGTCGCACGGTGTGAATACGGTGGTTGTGGAACGACTGGGTTTCATTTTCTGGCGAAAAAGTCACGAAGAATCAATGTGGTGTGAGCGGGAGCATCCAGTGTTTTCGGTACCAATCGAGATTTGACGCGTTTCAGGCCCAAAATGGAATTGACCGATCCTCTTGAAATTCCAACATCATCAGCAAGGTGTCCAATTGCAAATCGACGGTTTGCAAGTATCAAATTTTTAACTTTTTGGACTTGAAGATCGTCAGTTGAGTTTGATGGTTGACCACAGGGCTCTTCTTCTTCATCGCGTTCTCTGCCTTCTTTGAACTGTTTATACCACTTGTAAACGTTTCTTTCCGATATAGGAATGCTCACCGAATGCCTTCTGCAACATTCTATACGTTTCCGCAAACAAAATTGAATACAAGTTCTTGCTCAATTAATTCAGACAGTTCAAAAATCACCGGAATCAGTTTTAGTGTCTCACAAAGCCAAGCGTAACTCAAACACTAATGAATATTTTGATGTTAAATTTCGCACAGATGTCAAGGACAGTGCCAGCAACCTAAAATACTGGATATTTCTTTCTTTGTATCCCTTGTGTATGATATGGTAGAAAGAAATGGAAATACCATAAACTAATGGAACGAAGAATACCATAAACTATCAATTCGAGAGACGGATGCAGGTAGTGGTAATCTCTATCCCATATCGTTGTTTTCGAAAACAGAGGCTGCAATGCTTACCATCACTGGGAATGGAACCACCTGTCCGTGCTAAAATAAATGCATTATCACCATGGCCAGTGGCAATTTAATCTACAATTTAAACAAAATTCTTAAAAAAATACAATTATCAATACATTTTTTTTTTTCTGTATAAGTTTCATTTCTTCAGATGTGATTGTATGTTACGATTTGCCATTTTCTCCAAGCATAATTTTCACCATTAAAAATTAGAAGCTTGTTCATAAATTCCATACATTAATGTATTGCGAAAATTAATTATTTTTTATTCCATCATCATATATATCTTTCGTAACAAATCTATTCTTACCACCTTTTTCCTAACTAAAAAAAAAAAAACTTAACTTTATAAATAATTTCTTATTTGTTTAACTTTTAATTCTTTTAACTTTTACTCATTTCTTTTATTTTATCTTACTCATGGGGACATTATCCTTAACTACTCATTCTCTAGTTCTTTATAAATCATGTTTTTTTTTGCATCACCATGCGATAAATCAGGGATGGACAAGCATTTTCGGTCGCGGGCCAAAAATCGAAAGAAAAAAAAGTTTTGCGGGCCAAAATAAATTTTTCTAAAATTTTAGAAACAATATATAAGTATTACAATTTAAATATGTTAATGAGATAAATGAAATTACGATTTCATTTTTAAAAGATCTTATATAGAGTTTCGAAGTGAGATGTACTGATTCTAAGGAACAAGGCTAAATGTTCATCTGTCAGTCTACGTCTGAAATAATTCTTTCTAAGGTTCATAGTTGAAAACACTTGTTCACATATATAAGATGAAGTAAACATAGCACTGGTTTTCTGAGTGAGAGATATTAAATTTGGGAAACTTACTTTGGATAATGATTTGTAAAACCCTAACTTTGGCATATTAAGAAACAACTGCTTGAGAAGATTGTTAGATTGTAAATTCAATTAATTCAACCTGTAAATCTGACCTCATTGCTTCACAATTTGCGTTGAATGGCATGATAAAAATATCCAAATAGAGAAAGTAAAAGATCATCAGTCCTTTTGAAAAAAAAGAAGAAAAAAAAATTTAATCAAAGTAGAAAAGGAGATGGATATATAATATATAAATATATTTTTTCTCAATTTGCCTCAGCCCGTCAAATTAAAATTCTATCCGCGGGCCAGATAGAACCTTCCAGCGGCCGGAGTTGGCCCTCTGGCCGTAGTTTGCCCATCCCTGTGTTAAATAGTAGATAGGAGTTTAAGGCCCTCTTGAGCCAAGGCAGTCCGAAAACCAGTAAAGACTGACTTGCTTTATGATAATTCAACAAAATATTCGGATGTCTATACATTATTCCTAAATAATATTGTTGCTCGTTTAAGTAATAAGAAATTTTTGATTTTGCGTAGAAGTAATTGTTATTTGTTAAATATTTCCTATGATTCTTTAAAGGAACACAACTGAAAGGTTATTAAGATTAGAATTATTTAAAATAAATATATGCACTTTTCAATCCAGGTATTAATTATTTCACTGAATGTATTTTGAAATGCAATGTTAAGAATGTTAATATAGAATTGTTAAATGTTACAGATTTAGATTATACACTTAGAATTGCATTTTACTTTTTTTTCCTCTGAAATTATTATTTCGTTTGAAAATTCGCAGCTCAAAAAATACGAAATTTCTTATCAATAATTTCATAATTAAATAAAACCCTTAGTTCTCATAGCTATTTGATACCAGTAGATGGCGCCAAAAGTTTTGTTAGACACGAATTTTTAATGTGGGAAACTTACACTTTTTATGTGCATTTTTAATTAATATTTAATTTTAATTTATTATTTATTCAAAATTTATTTTCCAAGATAACATTGATATTCTTAAAAATAAATGCTAATAGATTTAAGGCCAAAAAAATATATATACCGGGGATTGTTGGATAAGAATAATTGGTTTATCTAATCCATTAATATTATTTAAGACGAGCTATTTAAAATCTCAAGCCTTTAAATCTGTATAGATATTTTTTTTTTCTAAATAAAACCTACAACACCTAATTTTTTTTTCCCCGTTGAGCCACTTCTACTAGCAGTAATATAAAAAAAAATTAAATTTTTTTAAATGTTGATTTTTCACTATATTGCAGAAAAGTCCATTACAAATAAAGTTGAAATTTTAATCTTACATCTGGAGCCATCTATTATTAGATACATGCAACTTAATTCTAAAATTAAAATTAATTAATTAAATTTAATTAATGAATTAATATTTGAAAAAACTGTATTAGCATCAAGTGTCATCCACTACAAGTTCAAAAAAATGTATTTTAACTTGAGTGGATGAATAAAACGTATTTTATGAACGACTGAAAATTTGAACAAGATATATATAGCAGAGTGTGAACTAATAATAGGAATTGATAAAAAAAAAAAAAAATTCGTTTTTATTTTTAAAAATTTGCATACTATTTTTATACAAGTAAATATGCAGTACTACATATTACAATAAATACGCGGTATTATGTATAAATAAATGTGTATCTCTGTATAAACATAAATAATTATTTATAAAACTAAAAATATGTAATTTCTTAAACTGTTACAATTAATTATGAAAAATTAGAAGCACAATAAAAACATCATAATTATTTTTATGTCCTTTAATAAAAATGGTACTTTAAACTTTCAAAATTCTTTAACGCATAATAAGATATATAAATATAAATGTTAAATTATTTTCGAATTAATAAAAGTTAAACAATTCTGTCTGAATTTGCGCAATCGGTCGCTTTTTGTTTGGCGTCTACTACTGTGTCCAAACAGAAGACTAATTTTCAATTTAAAATTTCCGGGGCTAAAGGAATTTCAATTTTTTTTTTTCTTTTTTTAGACTGCTGGCACTGTCCTTGACATCTGTGTGAAATTTGACGTCAAAATATTCATTAGTGTTTGAGTTACGCTTGGCTTTGTGAGACGCTAAAACTGATTCCGGGGATTTTGGAAATGTCTGAATGAATTCATCAAAGAACTTGCATTAAATTTTGTTTGCGCAAACATATAGAATGTTGCGGAAGGCATTTAGTAAGCATTCCTATATTGGAAAGAAAAGTTTACCAGTGGTATAAACAGTTCAAGGAAGGCGTTGAAGACGGAGAGCCCTGTGGTCGACCATCAACCTTAGCCGACAAAGCTCACGTTCAAAATGTTAAAGATTTGGTGCTTGCAAACCGTCGATTTACAGTTAGAGACCTTGCTGCTGATGCTGGAATTTCAAAAGAATCGGTCCATTCCATTTTGGGCCTCAAACGCGTCCAATCTCGATTGGTACCAAAAACACTGAATGAGCCAGCTCACACTGCATTGAGTCTTCGTTACTTTTTCGCCAAAAATGAAACCCAGGTCGTTCCACAAACACCGTTTTCACACCGTGTGATTTCTGGCTATTCCCTAAACTCAAAAGACCTCTCCGGGGACACCATTGTGAGTCGATTGAAGAGATTCAACGTGAATCGCCGCGTGCTTTGATGGCCATCCCTGCCGATGGTTTATGCATTGAGCATTGGAAAAAAAGTTGGCATAAGTGCACTGTGTCCGGAGGGGATGACTTTGAAGGCGATGAAATAAATTTGGAAGAATAAATAAAGAGTTTTTGAAAAAAATAAATAATAATTGGTCTTACTTTTTGGGCACAGTAGTAGGACTACTTGAGCAATAAAATTAGTTGCACAATTCTGGGAATATGTTCTACATATTTATGGAATTAATACTTTTTTTTATTATTATTTTCTCTTTCTATTTCCCAGTAATGGTTTAGTTTCGGTTATTTTAAAACTATTTTTTTCATAATGTCCGGTATGTGCTTAAGAGAAAAAAAATTTGAAATATATTTTAATCAAAAAATATATTACAATAAAAGTTTTAAAAAATATTTAAACTAAAATAATAAAAAAAAATTCCAGTCATCCCCGATTGTCTCCCAGACTTTTCCTTTGGTGTTAGATAATAATTAACTAATATACGATGACTTAATTTTGTTCTAAACGAGTCGAGAAAGATAGGACACTCCTTTCATAACACACACGGAATCAATTTGTTCATTGGTCTTAACGAGTCTGCATAACTGAAGAAATGGGATTTCTATATGAAAGGCATTGTCAATATCATGGAATATGTTACAAAAGTTCTAATTTGGAATCAATTTGTTCATTGGTCTTAACGAGTCTGCATAACTGAAGAAATGGGATTTCTATATGAAAGGCATTGTCAATATCATGGAATATGTTACAAAAGTTCTAATTTGGAATCAATTTGTTCATTGGTCTTAACGAGTCTGCATAACTGAAGAAATGGGATTTCTATATGAAAGGCATTGTCAATATCATGGAATATGTTACAAAAGTTCTAATTTGGAATCAATTTGTTCATTGGTCTTAACGAGTCTGCATAACTGAAGAAATGGGATTTCTATATGAAAGGCATTGTCAATATCATGGAATATGTTATAAAAGTTCTAATTTGGAATCAATTTGTTCATTGGTCTTAACGAGTCTGCATAACTGAAGAAATGAGATTTCTATATGAAAGGCATTGTCAATATCATGGAATATGTTACAAAAGTTCTAATTTGGAATCAATTTGTTCATTGGTCTTAACGAGTCTGCATAACTGAAGAAATAGAATTTCTATATGAAAGGCATTGTCAATATCATGGAATATGTTACAAAAGTTCTAATTTGGAATCAATTTGTTCATTGGTCATAACGAGTCTGCATAACTGAAGAAATGGGATTTCTATATGAAAGGCATTGTCAATATCATGGAATATGTTACAAAAGTTCTAATTTGGAATCAATTTGTTCATTGGTCTTAACGAGTCTGCATAACTGAAGAAATGGGATTTCTATATGAAAGGCATTGTCAATATCATGGAATATGTTACAAAAGCTCTAATTTGGAATCAATTTGTTCATTGGTCTTAACGAATCTGCATAACTGAAGAAATGGGATTTCCATATGAAAGGCATTGTCAACATCATAGAATATGTTACAAAAGCTCTAATTTGAAATCAATTTGTTCATTGGTCTTAACGAGTCTGCATATCTGAAGAAATAGGATTTCTATATGAAAGGCATTGTCAATATCGTGGAATATGTTACAAAAGCTCTAATTTGAAATCAATTTGTTCATTGGTCTTAACGAGTCTGCATATCTGAAGAAATAGGATTTCTATATGAAAGGCATTGTCAACATCATGGAATATGTTACAAAAGCTCTAATTTGGAATCAATTTGTTCATTTGGTCTTAACGAGTCGGCATATCTGAAGAAATGGGATTTCTATATGAAAGGCATTGTCAACATCATGGAATATGTTACAAAAGCTCTAATTTGGAATCAATTTGTTCATTTGGTCTTAACGAGTCTGCATATCTGAAGAAATAGGATTTCTATATGAAAGGCATTGTCAACATCATGGAATATGTTACAAAAGCTCTAATTTGGAATCAATTTGTTCATTTGGTCTTAACGAGTCTGCATATCTGAAGAAATAGGATTTCTATATGAAAGGCATTGTCAACATCATGGAATATGTTACAAAAGCTCTAATTTGAAATCAATTTGTTCATTTGGTCTTAGCGAGTCTGCATATCTGGAGAAATGGGATTTCTATATGAAAGGCACTGTCAACATCATGGAATATGTTACAAAAGCTCTAATTTGGAATCAATTTGTTCATTTGGTCTTAACGAGTCTGCATATCTGAAGAAATAGGATTTCTATATGAAAGGCATTGTCAACATCATGAAATATGTTACAAAAGCTCTAATTTTGAATCAATTTGTTCATTTGGTCTTAGCGAGTCTGCATATCTGAAGAAATGGGATTTCTATATGAAAGGCATTGTCAACATCATGGAATATGTTACAAAAGCTCTAATTTGAAATCAATTTATTCATTTGGTCTTAGCGAGTCTGCATATCTGAAGAAATGGGATTTCTATATGAAAGGCATTGTCAACATCATGGAATATGTTACAAAAGCTCTAATTTGAAATCAATTTGTTCATTTGGTCTTAACGAGTCTGCATATCTGAAGAAATAGGATTTCTATATGAAAGGCATTGTCAACATCATGGAATATGTTACAAAAGCTCTAATTTGAAATCAATTTGTTCATTTGGTCTTAACGAATCTGCATAACTGAAGAAATGGGATTTCTATGTGAAAGGCATTGTCAACATCATGGAATATGTTACAAAAGCTCTAATTTGAAATCAATTTGTTCATTTGGTCTTAGCGAGTCTGCATATCTGAAGAAATGGGATTTCTATATGAAAGGCATTGTCAACATCATGGAATATGTTACAAAAGCTCTAATTTGAAATCAATTTGTTCATTTGGTCTTAACGAATCTGCATAACTGAAGAAATGGGATTTCTATATGAAAGGCATTGTCAACATCATGGTATATGTTGCAAAAGTTCTAATTTACTGCCCTTTCGTGCGTGTAGCCATACAAATCGAACTTTCAGGAAAACGAGAAGGAAAAAAAGAGAGAGAAAGATGTCTCTGACAAAAAAAGAAAATTAAGTCACCATCCTCCTTTAGAACAGCAACACTTGTGAGGCAGTAAAGCAGGTACATAACCATGCACTGCTAAACACGCCAAACCTATATTTACTCTACGCTAATGACTCTTCAAGAATCATCCTTGCAGAGCGAAGTTCAAGTTGATTTCCTTTGTTGCATCAACATGAACGCTGCAATTATCCGAAGAGATGAAGAGAGAAAAAAGAAAGGTGTTAAATGCTCCAAAGATGAGTCTTTTAGGTGCAAGGAGGTGTTTGCAAAGTGTTTGTTCTAATTAAACAGAACAAGGCGTTCGTTTTTTTTTTATCAATGAGTCTCTTTCCTTAAGTGCAAAGTTTCGAAAATTGATTCGGAATTAATGCATATCGATTGAGATCTTATTTCTGTAAAACATTCAATCAATTAAAAGAATCGGATGATGGTAAATAAATATATTTTGCTTGATGACTGTATAATGTTACCCAATAATGGGGCTGATGGGTTTTCAAATCATAGTTAAGTTTATAATTGATTATGTCAGATACTTTTAATGTTTTGAAATTTTTAAGAGAGTGCTTTTAAAAAACAATTGGATGATGGTAAATAAATACTTTTTGATTGATAACTGTATAATGTGTTACAAAATAATGTTGCTGATGGGTTTTCAAATCAGAGTTAAGTTTATAATTGATTCTGTCAGATACTTTTAAAGTTTTGAAATTTTTAAGAGAGTGGTTTTGAAAAACAATTGGATGATGGTAAATAATGGATGATAAAAGAATTGGATTCATGGTAAAAGAATTGGATGTTGGTAAAAGAATTGAATGTTGGTAAAAGAATTGGATGTCGTTAAATAAATACTTTTTGCTTGATGACTGTATAACGTTTACCCAATAATAGTGCTGATCGGTTTTCAAATCATAGTTAAGTTTATAATTGATTATGTCAGATACTTTTAAAGTTTTGAAATTTTTAAGAGAGTGGTTTTAAAAAACAATTGGATGATGGTAAATAATGGATGATGGTGAAATGGATGATGGATGGCAAAAGAATTGCATTTATAGTAAAAGAATTGAATGTTGGTAAAATAATTGTATGTCGGTAAATTAATACTTTTTGCATGATAATTGTATAATGTTTACCCAATAATGGTATTGATGGTGTTTCTAATAAGAGCTGAGTTTATAATTGATTATGTTAGATAATTTTAATGTTTTGAAATTTTTAAGAGAGTGGTTTTGAAAAACAATTGGAGATGGTAAATAATGGATGATAGTAAAATGGATGATGGATGATAAAAGAATTGGATTTATGGTAAAAGAATTGAATGTTGGTAAAAGAATTGTATGTTGGTAAATTAATACTTTTTCCTTGATAATTGTATAATGTTTACCCAATAATGGTGTTGATGGTGTTTCTAATAAGAGCTGTGTTTATAATTGATTATGTTAGATAATTTCAATGTTTTGAAATTTTTAAGAGAGTGGTTTTGAAAAACAATTGGAGATGGTAAATAATGGATGATAGTAAAATGGATGATGGATGATAAAAGAATTGGATTTATGGTAAAAGAATTGAATGTTGGTAAAAGAATTGTATGTTGGTAAATTAATACTTTTTCCTTGATAATTGTATAATGTTTACCCAATAATGGTGTTGATGGTGTTTCTAATAAGAGCTGTGTTTATAATTGATTATGATAGATAATTTTAATGTTTTGAAATTTTTAAGAGAGTGGTTTTGAAAAACAATTGGAGATGGTAAATAATGGATGATGGATGATAAAAGAATTGGATGTTGGTAAAAGAATTGGATGTTGGTAAAAGAATTGAATGTTGGTAAAAGAATTGGATATTGGTAAATAAATACTTTTTGCTTGATAATTGTATAATATTACCCAATAATGGTGTTTCTAATAAGAGCTGAGTTTATAATTGATTATGCAAGATAATTTTAATGTTTTTGAAATTTTTAAGGGAGTGATTTTAAAAAACAATTGGATGATGGTAAATAATGGATGATGGTGAAATGGATGATGGATGGCAAAAGAATTGCATTTATAGTAAAAGAATTGAATGTTGGTAAAATAATTGTATGTCGGTAAATTAATACTTTTTGCATGATAATTGTATAATGTTTACCCAATAATGGTATTGATGGTGTTTCTAATAAGAGCTGAGTTTATAATTGATTATGTTAGATAATTTTAATGTTTTGAAATTTTTAAGAGAGTGGTTTTGAAAAACAATTGGAGATGGTAAATAATGGATGATAGTAAAATGGATGATGGATGATAAAAGAATTGGATTTATGGTAAAAGAATTGAATGTTGGTAAAAGAATTGTATGTTGGTAAATTAATACTTTTTCCTTGATAATTGTATAATGTTTACCCAATAATGGTGTTGATGGTGTTTCTAATAAGAGCTGTGTTTATAATTGATTATGATAGATAATTTTAATGTTTTGAAATTTTTAAGAGAGTGGTTTTGAAAAACAATTGGAGATGGTAAATAATGGATGATGGATGATAAAAGAATTGGATGTTGGTAAAAGAATTGGATGTTGGTAAAAGAATTGAATGTTGGTAAAAGAATTGGATATTGGTAAATAAATACTTTTTGCTTGATAATTGTATAATATTACCCAATAATGGTGTTTCTAATAAGAGCTGAGTTTATAATTGATTATGCAAGATAATTTTAATGTTTTTGAAATTTTTAAGGGAGTGATTTTGAAAGACAATAATAAAAAATTACGCTGTACATTATTTGCGTATTCATAACCTTAAAAATATGTTAATGTAACAGCGTCTTTTTTATGTGTTTGAGACTTATAAAAAATGACATAATGCATAAGCAATAGCAGAAAATATTTCAGAAATGAAAATTTGGTGACAAAATATTTTCGAATAAAATAAATTATAATAATAAAAATTGGGGCCTGATGGCCGAGTGGCTACGCTCTGGAGTCCGGTACCACTGGTTTCGGGTTAGAGTCCCGGCGTTTCCATGGATGTTTGTAGGTGGTAGTGGTTCGGAATCCACTTTAAACCGTAGGTCCGGTCTAATACTGTCGTAGAGCGTTTTGGGGATAGTGTTACTCGCGTCCGTAGCATATCTTCAAGCTACACGTGCTTCCTCGGTAGTGTTAAATGAGTAACAGCAGTGCAGACATTGCTTATGGCATAAGGATTAACTGTCTCTGTATTGCCAGCTGCATTAGAACAACAACATAATAAAAATTTCTTTAGTTTTCATAAAAATATAAAACAGTATTTTTTTTATAAATAAAACAATATTTATATATATTTTTTTATATAAAACAATAAATACTTTTTTAATATAAAACAATAAATTTTAAGTGGTTTTTTTTTACTACATATAATTTACTTAAAGTAATAAAACATAAACAAATATAAAAAGTAAATATACAAAATCAGGAAAAATCTAAATGTATTGAATAACAAGATTACTGGTTATATTTTAAAAACATCAATCAACGGTGTTCTGCGGCAATGTGTAATAACGGATAATTCGCAATTTTCTGCGAAAATTGGAATTAAATTCTTTCCATGGATTATGATCTCACTATTATCATACTTACACCCTAATATTGAAAAGAATTTCCAGTAAAAAAAAACAACTATTTCTAAGAACAAAAGCCAACTATTTCCACATAAACTATATAATAAATTACTGAGATCGTATTATGATAAGCTGTTTTTATTTGCATTATACATAAATTACTGCGTAAAATTAAAATAAATTTGTTATCATTTCTAAATAGTTGATTTCGAAATCCTATTTCCTCGTAACCCGAAGAAAAACAATTACAATATCGGCATGAAACATTACCAGTAAATAAGTATAGTTCAAAATAAATGCTATTAACCTTTTTTTTTTTTTTTTTTTCTTTTTCTTTTTTCTAATGCAGCAGGAAAACACTTAGACAGCTTGGTCATGGATGCCTTAAGGCAAGCACTGCACAGACGTTACTCACTTTGTATTACCCAGGGGGCACGTGTAACATGAAGATAAGCCACGGACGCGGAGTAACAATGCCCCAGCAATATGCTCTACGATCCTATGAGACCGGGACCTACTTTTTAAAGTGGATTCCGAACCACTACAAACATCCATGGCACCGCTGAGACTCGAACCCGAAACCTGTGACACCGAGTGCCAGAGCGCTAGCCACTCGGCCATTCAGGCCCATGTTATTAACGTATAAATATAAAAATTTAAGCCGATTAGATATTTATTTAAATTTTCATTTTATATAGCGAAAAGAAAGTAATTATATTTTAAATACTTTCTTTTATTTCAAAATTATATTGAATTATACAAGGAAATTTTGAAATAAAGCATCATAAAAGGAAATATAGTTAATCAAAAAAAGGGTGTTGGCAATAACAGGCTATTTACTATTTTTAACTAATTATTTTTATCTTATTCCTACAAAATTTTAAATACCTTGCGTATTATATAAATAGTAAGAAGAATAAAAATCGGACAAAATGAAAGAAAATATTATTCTTGTTATTTTGTTGACGCAGTGAATTGCAAAAATTTAGAATAATAATGTTAGTGAATAAATAAGAATAAGAATATTTGTTGGAATTATTTAAATTTTTCAAAGATTTTAATTTCTATAATATATATATATATATTTGCTTTACAAAATTCGCAAACAAATATTTTTTAAAAAATTCCAAAAAAAAAAGTATTAAAACAAATTCACAAAAATTTTAACTGACTTTCGTATTACTACTGTGCCCAAAAAGTATGACCATTTTTTTTTTTTTTTTTTTTTTTTTTCAAAAAGTCTTTATTTATTCTTCCAAATTTATTTCATCACCTTCAAAGTAATCCCCTCCTGACACAATGCTCTTATGCCAACTTTTTTTCCATTCCTCAATGCATGCTAAAAAGTCATCGGCAGGGATGGCCTTCAAAGTGTGCGCAGATTCACGTTGAATGTCTTCAATCGACACAAAATGGTGTCCTCGTAGTGGTCTTTTGAGTTTAGGAAATAGCCAGAAGTCGCACGGTATGAATACAGTGGTTGTGGAACAAAACGGTTTCATTTTTGGCGAAAAAGTCACGAGGAACCAATGCAGTGTGAGCTGGCGCATTCAGTGTGTTCGGTACCAATCGAGATTGGACGCGTTTCAGGCCGAAAATGGAATTGTCCCATCCTTTTGAAATTCCAACATTATCAGCAAGGTCTCTAATCGTAAATTGACGGCCAACCGTAATCAGACACTAATGAATAATTTGATGTGAAATTTCACACAGATGTCAAGGATAGTTAAAATAGTTAGGATAGTTATATAGAAGCAACCTAAAAAAGAAAAAAAAATTGAAATTCCATAAGCCTCGGGAATTTTAAATTGAAATTTGGTCTTACTTTTTGGACACAGTAGTATATAAATAGTAAGAAGAATAAATGTCGGATAAAATGAGAAAATTTATTATTTTTATTATTTTGTTGATACAGCGAACTGCAAAAGTTTATAATAATACTGTGAGTGAATTAATAAGAATAAGAATATTTGTTGGAATCATTTAAACTTTTCAAAGATTTTAATTTCTATTTTTTTATTTTTTTTGCTTTAAAAAATTCACAAAAAAATATTTTTAAAAAGTTCACAAAAAAATATTTTAAAAAATTCACAAAAATAGCAAAAAAGTATATTTTTTAATATAATAAATAATATATTTTCTTTAAAAAGTTCACAAAAAAAAGCATTTAAAAAATTCACAAAAATAGTAAAAAAAAATTCTCAAAAATAATAAAAAAAAATTCACCCGAATTTTAACTACCTTTCGTATTATGTAAATAGTAAGAAGAATAAATGTCGGACAAAATGGGAAAAATTATTATTCATTATAATAGTTATAATAGTTAAAGTTCCCAATAGTACTGTTGATGAATTAATAAATAATTTGTTGGAATCATTTAAACTTTTCAAAGATTTTAAGTTCTGTAAAATATGTACATATTTTGCCTTTACTTTAAAAAATTCAAAAAATATTAAAGAATATTAAAACATTTGGACTGGTATCAAAAATAGAATCAGTCTTTGTAATTACTGCTTTGACAAGAAGCGATTTTATGCAAACTATTCCAACTTCCAACATGTTAGAGTTGCTATTTGAAATTTTCCAAGACATACGACAACTAGGGATTGCAATATCGGACCAAAAGCTCAATACCGGTATTCGGTATTTTTTAGATCTTAATACCGGGATACCGGTTTTAATACCGGTAGTAGAAATTTTAGAACAAGAAAGAAAAACACAGGTGGGTTTTTTTTTTGTTGGTTTGTTTTATTAGAAAATGTAAATATCACAAAAAAAATTGTAACTTATTAAATCTTTTTTATTTAAATCACAAAAAAAATTAAATATCACTATTCAGTCTGTGGTACTATTACAAATTTTTGGAATGTGATCTTAAAAAACATAATGCATCAATTGTACTATCATTAAGCCTGGAACGTAATTTTGTGCAAAAAATTACCAGATGTCGAAAACGCTCTTTCAGCATCTACGCTAGTAGGTAGTACTATTAGCAATATACTTTTACGCGAATAGGCGATATACTTTTTCCAAGTAATCTAAATCCCACATCTTCAAATAAATCTATTTCTGCTTTGGATATAGCTGATTTCTGTATTGTATTTTGGTTTGTTGAAATTTTTGTAGTTATCGCCAATTCTAATTTTTGTTCAAGAGACAATTCCTTTTCACTATCGACATTAGTGTCATCATAATCTTCGATAACTGTACCGAATTCTTCTGAATGTGGATAGGTTTGTGAAGAATAGAATAAGAATAAGAATTTGTTATAGAATAAGAATTTTACAGATAAGAATTCTAAATTTCTAGTAAATACCGAAAAAACGGTATTTAAACTTGTGAATACTGGTATTACAAAATTGTATAAATGGCTCAAAATACCGGTATTAGGTATCCCGGTATACCGGTATTGCAATCCCTAACGACAACCAAATTAGAAAGAAAAATAGCCCTGACAAATTTCTCGGAAGCCATTATTCCACCTCCATCTCCACCTAGAGGACTAGCGGATTATTTGCAAGATTAGCCAACTCCTGTAAATTAGCTTCAGAAAAAGTTCTAGCAATTCTCAGTTTATACACAAAAATATACGTTTATTTAATTTTCTTACTTATAAATTTAAAATTTACATTATGAGGTTCTAAAAACGTTTAGTAAGTTAACAATTTTTACTATTGTTCGTTATGTTTGCTATTACATAACATTTCGCTGGGGGTTTTTTTTTATGTGTGTATCATCTTTTCTTTTTATCTTTCATCCTATAACCGCAAAGGCCAACAGCAATAATTGCTGAAAAATAAGTAAAACAGTCTACAACGCAAAGTTCAACGTGCTACAGTCTATAAGTATCCGTGTACACAGATGTTGCACATAAAAGTTCGCTGGTGAGGTCAAAAGATGGAATACTTCAATTAATCATAACGTCCAATACTGATTGTATCACATACCTGTCTGGTAACGTAAGTATAGAATATATATATATTGCAAAAAAAAAAATGAAATATTATTTATTAATAATATTATTATTTAACCATGCTACACGTGTTTTTAACTACATAAGTCTTCTACTCAAAGACCTTGCAAGCCACATTCGTTGAAGCCTGGAGGCTATACAGTATTTATTTATTATTTAACAATTTCTTTTTTCTATTTTATTTGTGTTTGCTTTTGTTTCTGATCTAATGTACTTATATTTTGTATTTATTTATTTTGGTTGTTATTTATTTGACAAAACTTTTTATGGACATAAAATTGAATTTTTTGAATATATGGCTTCTGAACTAATCGAGCTCAATATTAAATTTATGTCTGGTGTCTTTTTTGTTCCTTGCAATATTTTCGAGGGTAAATTATATTATGCTATCTACTAATCCTAGACTTCCCAACATGACATGATATATTTTCTTAAAATACTTTTTTTGTTCTAATGCAGCTGAAAAACATAGACAGCTTGGTCTTAGATGCCTTAAGGCAAGTGCTGCACTGCTGTTACTCACTTTGCATTACACAAGAGGCGCGTGTAGCTTGAAGATAAGCCACGGACGCGGAGTAACAATACCCCCGCAACGCTCTACGATCCTATTAGACTGGGACCTACTTTTTTAAAGTGGATTCCGAACCACTACAAACATCCATGGCACCGCCGGGACTCGAACCCGAAACCTGTGATACCGAGCGCCAGCGTGATACTCGGCCATTCAGGCCCTTTTTAAAATACTAAATGTTTTATATATTGCACATATTTAATTTTTCATACCTAATAAAAAAAAAAAATTTTTAAAAAAGAAACTGATGTTTTTTAATATCAAATTGTTTCCATATATATATGTATGTGTGTGTGTGTGTGTGTGTGTGTGTCTTGATTAAAATTATTAGTAGTAATAATAGTAACTTTATCCAATCATTTTAAATAATAACAGAAAAGTTTAAATTATAATACTTTTGTTGTTGTACCTAATCCTTAGTGTCCGATAGAGTGCGGCGGATATTCCATGAGTAGTCTACTCATGGAGGGAAGGAAAGGGGACAGCTTCTGTTGTGATGGAGCACCTGTAGGTAGAAGTCAGACATGGTTCCGGGTCGCTGCAGAAGGGGGTAGTACCTTCCGGGAGGACTTTGGGTGAACTACTCCACATTTACATATCGTATGGGAGAAATCACGGGAAACTCCCACCAGATAATCTGACTAACGAAGCGAAATTCTGAACATCTCAAACGCCATCGGGTCTCCTCGATTTTTAAAGGGTATAGTGTCTACAACAAAGCCGTCAGTGAGTTGAATCTCAGCCCTAATGCTCACCAGCGGCGCACGTTAAAATATTATGAGCCACAAATCGAGCTTATACTATTTTAATTAATAATAGAAAATTTATTAAAAAATTACAACTTCACTTATGGATTCAAGATGGATTTCTTTTAATTGTACGTTTTTAATATCTTTTTAAATTCCTTCTATTAGCTCACACTCTCCCTATATATATCTTGCTCAAATTTTTAATCGTTAGCAAAATACTTTTTATTCATCCACTCAAGTTCAAATACATTTTTTTGAACTTGTAGTGGATGACACTGGATGTTAATACAGTTTTATTTCAAATATTATTTCAGTAATTAAATTTAATTAAGTAAATTTAGGTTTTTTTTTAGATTTAAGTTGCATGTATGTACCAATAGATGGCACCACATAAACTTAAGAAATGAATGAAAATTATTTATAAAGGACTTTCTGCAATAGAATGAAAAAAAAGAAGGAATTGACTTTATATTTTTTTTATATATATTACTTGTTTTTACTTATTAACTATCATTGCGTGCTGTCAGAAATGGTTTTTCTACAAATGCGGCTCAAGAAAAAATGCATTAAAATAAAACATATCTGCTAGTTACAAATTAAGAAACATCGATTAAAAACGTCTTTCTTTAATTTGAATTATCACTTCCTTTATCGGTAAGAAGAAGGGATAGACAAATCTACTACTCTCTTCAAAGACCAATTTTCAATTTAAAATTAAGAAATTTCACTTTTCTTTTTCTTTTTTAGGTTGATGGCACTGTCCTTGACGTCTATGTGAAATTTGGCGTCAAAATATGCATTAGTGTTTGAGTTACGATTGGCTTTGTGAGGCGCTAAAACTGATTCCAGCTATTTTTTGAAATGTCTGAATTAATTGAATATGAGTTATTATTATTAAAGGTGAACAATCATGGATAAATATAAAAACTAATTTGAACGTGTCCGGAGGGGATTACTTTGAAGGCGACGAAATAAATTTGGAAGAATAAATAAAGTTTTTTTTTTTTTTTTTTTTTTTTTTTTTTTTTTTTTTTTTTTTATTAATAATTGGTCTTACTTTTTGGACACGGTAGTATCTGCTAGTTACAAATTAAGAAACATCGATTAAAAAAGTCTTTCTTTAATTTGAATTATCACTTCCTTTACCGCTAAGAATGAGGAATAGATAGACGAGTCTACATTTTCCACCGTTCCCAGATCCAATCAGTTGCTTCTTCATTTCCCTCTGATGAATGTGCCTTCGTGTAAGAAAAAACCCTTCGTCCTTCGCGATAGTTTTCCCTGTTGGCATCCACTCGCTGATGAGGTGCCTTCTGAAGAGGCCTGGTGGTACCGACATCGCATGCGGCGCTAATGAGTGCGATAGCGCAGAGGAAGTTGCGGATGAAATCACAACTGGAACTTACCACCTCAGAATAGACGCTGCTTTACTGCCCGATATATTTCTGATTTTTTATTACGCTGGAATCGGATCTCGGATGGCGTCGTTAGTTGGGTTTGTTTCCCCTTCCCCTAGTGTTAAAATTATACTTGTACTCGTAAAAGGTCTGGGTATGGTATCAGTTAGACTGTATCGTATCGTTATTTACTTCCTGAACTATTTTAAGGCAAAATAAGATTCATTCATTAAATTTTAGTTAACTTGATTATAATATTTAGTTTAGTATTTTCGTGGTTTTAATCTAGTACTTAGCTCTGCTATTATATGATAAGATGTAGCGGTATTAATGGTAAGCAGGATAATGTAACGCTCAAACTGTGTTATATTAAGAATGAAATTTGTTATGTTACTATGAATATGGAGTCATTATTTCTACTACATAAAGAGTGCATAAATATGAAGGCACGTTTTATTACTCTATGAGTATTGATTATTAAAATATGTTATGAGTATCGATTAATAAAATACGCTATGAGTATTGATTTATTACGATTTTTATACGTTATAAGTATTGATTCATTAAAATAAGGAAATGTATTAACGGAAGGCAGGAACACAGATGCAATAGGGTTCCTAAAAGAGTGCTAAGTAAAAAATAAATTTGAGTTATGTTATGAATCTCCATTCATTAGTTCTACAAAATAAAGAGTGTGTTAATGTGTAAGGCATGAGGGCGTCTATATAAGAAGGATACCAAAATGGTGCCAATTAAGAACGCATTTTTATGGGTTATGAGTATTGATTCATTAAAATAAGGAAATGTATTAACGGAAGGCAGGAACACAGATGCAATAGGGTTACTAAAAGAGTGCTAAGTAAAAAATAAATTTGAGTTATGTTATGAATCTCCATTCATTAGTTCTACAAAATAAAGAGTGTGTTAATGTGTAAGGCATGAGGGCGTCTATACAAGAAGGATACCAAAATGGTGCCAATTAAGAACGCATTTTTATGGGTTATGAGTATTGATTCATTAAAAAAAGGAAATGTATTAACGCAAGGCTTGAGAACACCGATACAAGAGAGGGCCAAAAACGGGTGCCAAATTAAGAATAAATTTGTGTTTTGTTATGAATATTAATTCATTATTTCAACAATATATAAATATATATATATATATATGAAGGGACGAGAGCGTCTATACAACAATGGTGCCAATTAAGAATGCATTTTTATAGGTTAAGAGTATTGATTCATTAAAATAAGGAGATGTATTAACGCAAGCCATGAGAACACCGATACAAGAGAGGGCCAAAAAAGGGTGCCAAATTAAGAATAAATTTGTGTTTAGTTATGAATATTAATTCATTATTTCAACAATATATATATATATATATATATATATGAAGGGACGAGTGCGTCTATACAAGAATGGTGCCACTTAAGAATGCATTTTTATAGGTTAAGAGTATTGATTTATTAAAATAAGGAGATATATTAACGCATGGCATGAGAACACCGTTACAAGAGAGGGACAAAAAAGGGTGCCAAATTAAGAATAAATTTGTGTTTTGTTATGAATATTCCTTCATTATTTCAACAATATATATATATATATATATATGAAGGGACGAGTGGGTCTATACAAGAATGGTGCCAATTAAGAATGCATTTTTATAGGTTAAGAGTATTGATTCATTAAAATAAGGAGATGTATTAACGCAAGCCATGAGAACACCGATACAAGAGAGGGCCAAAAAAGGGTGCCAAATTAAGAATAAATTTGTGTTTAGTTATGAATATTAATTCATTATTTCAACAATATATATATATATATATATATATGAAGGGACGAGTGCGTCTATACAACAATGGTGCCAATTAAGAATGCATTTTTATAGGTTAAGAGTATTGATTTATTAAAATAAGGAGATGTATTAACGCAGGGCATGAGAACACCGTTACAAGAGAGGGCCAAAAACGGGTGCCAAATTAAGAATACATTTGTGTTTTGTTATGAATATTCCTTCATTATTTCAACAATATATATATATATATATATACATATATATGAAGGGACGAGTGCGTCTATACAAGAATGGTGCCAATTAAGAATGCATTTTTATAGGATAAGATTATAGATCTATTAAAATAAGGAGATGTATTAACGCAGGGCATGAGAACACCGATACAAGAGAGGGCCAAAAAAGGGTGCCAAATTAAGAATAAATTTGTGTTTTGTTATGAATATTCCTTCATTATTTCAACAATATATATATATATATATATGAAGTGACGAGTGCGTCTATACAAGAATGGTGCCAAGTAAGAATGCATTTCTATAGGCTAAGAGTATTGATTTATTAAAATAAGGAGATGTATTAACACAGGGCATGAGAAGACCGATACAAGAGAGGGCCAAAAAAGGGTGCCAAATTAAAAATAAATTTGTGTTTTGTTATGAATATTCCTTCATTATTTCAACAATATATATATATATATATATATATGAAGGGACGAGTGCGTCTATACAAGAATGGTGCCAATTAAGAATGCATTTTTATAGGTTAAGAGTATTGATTTATTAAAATAAGGAGATGTATTAACGCAGGGCATGAGAACACCGATACAAGAGAGGGCCAAAAACGGGTGCCAAATTAAGAATAAATTTTTGTTTTGTTATGAATATTCCTTCATTATTTCATCAATATATATGTATATATATATATGAAGGGACGAGTGCGTCTATACAAGAATGGTTCCAATTAAGAATGCATTTTTATAGGCTAAGAGTATTGATTTATTAAAATAAGGAGATGTATTAACGCAGGGCATGAGAAGACCGATACAAGAGAGGGCCAAAAAAGTGTGCCAAATTAAGAATAAATTTGTGTTTTGTTATGAATATTCCTTCATTATTTCAACAATATATATATATATATATGAAGGGACGAGTGCGTCTATACAAGAATGGTGCAAATTAAGAATGCATTTTTATAGGTTAAGTGTATTGATTTATTAAAATAAGGAGATGTATTAACGCAGGCTATGAGAACACCGTTACAAGAGAGGGCCAAAAAAGGGTGCCAAATTAAGAATAAATTTGTGTTTTGTTATGAATATTCCTACATTATTTCAACAATATATATATATATGAAGGGACGAGTGCGTCTATACAAGAATGGTGCCAATTAAGAATGCATTTTTATAGGTTAAGATTATTGATCTATTAAAATAAGGAGATGTATTAACGCAGGGCATGAGAACACCAATACAAGAGAGGGCCAAAAAAGGGTGCCAAATTAAGAATAAATTTGTGTTTTGTTATGAATATTCCTTCATTATTTCAACAATATATATATATATATATGAAGGGACGAGTGCGTCTATACAAGAATGGTGCAAATTAAGAATGCATTTTTATAGGTTAAGTGTATTGATTTATTAAAATAAGGAGATGTATTAACACAGGGCATGAGAACACCGATACAAGAGAGGGCCAAAAAAGGGTGCCAAATTAAGAATAAATTTGTGTTTAGTTATGAATATTAATTCATTATTTCAACAAATATATATATATATATATATATGAAGGGACGAGTGCGTCTATACAAGAATGGTGCCACTTAAGAATGCATTTTTATAGGTTAAGAGTATTGATTTATTAAAATAAGGAGATATATTAACGCAGGGCATGAGAACACCGTTACAAGAGAGGGCCAAAAAAGGGTGCCAAATTAAGAATAAATTTGTGTTTTGTTATGAATATTCCTTCATTATTTCAACAATATATATATATATATATATATGAAGGGACGAGTGGGTCTATACAAGAATGGTGCCAATTAAGAATGCATATTTATAGGTTAAGAGTATTGATTCATTAAAATAAGGAGATGTATTAACGCAAGCCATGAGAACACCGATACAAGAGAGGGCCAAAAAAGGGTGCCAAATTAAGAATAAATTTGTGTTTAGTTATGAATATTAATTCATTATTTCAACAATATATATATATATATATATATGAAGGGACGAGTGCGTCTATACAACAATGGTGCCAATTAAGAATGCATTTTTATAGGTTAAGAGTATTGATTTATTAAAATAAGGAGATGTATTAACACAGGGCATGAGAACACCGTTACAAGAGAGGGCCAAAAACGGGTGCCAAATTAAGAATACATTTGTGTTTTGTTATGAATATTCCTTCATTATTTCAACAATATATATATATATATATATATACATATATATGAAGGGACGAGTGCGTCTATACAAGAATGGTGCCAATTAAGAATGCATTTTTATAGGATAAGATTATTGATCTATTAAAATAAGGAGATGTATTAACGCAGGGCATGAGAACACCGATACAAGAGAGGGCCAAAAAAGGTTGCCAAATTAAGAATAAATTTGTGTTTTGTTATGAATATTCCTTCATTATTTCAACAATATATATATATATATATATGAAGGCACGAGTGCGTCTATACAAGAATGGAGCCACTTAAGAATGCATTTTTATAGGTTAAGAGTATTGATTTATTAAAATAAGTAGATATATTAACGCAGGGCATGAGAACACCGTTACAAGAGAGGGCCAAAAAAGGGTGCCAAATTAAGAATAAATTTGTGTTTTGTTATGAATATTCCTTCATTATTTCAACAATATATATATATATATATATGAAGTGACGAGTGCGTCTATACAAGAATGGTGCCAATTAAGAATGCATTTTTATAGGTTAAGAGTATTGATTTATTAAAATAAGGAGATGTATTAACGCAGGGCATGACAACACCGATACAAGAGAGGGCCAAAAAAGGGTGACAAATTAAGAATAAATTTGTGTTTTGTTATGAATATTCCTTCACTATTTCAACAGTATATATATATATATATGAAGGGACGAGTGCATCTATACAAGAATGGTGCCAATTAAGAATGCATTTTTATAGGTTAAGAGTATTGATTTATTAAAATAAGGAGATGTATTAACGCAGGGCATCAGAACACCGATACAAGAGAGGGCCAAAAAAAGGTGCCAAATTAAGAATAAATTTGTGTTTTGTTATGAATATTCCTTCATTATTTAAACAATATATATATATATATATATCAAGGGACGAGTGCGTCTATACAAGAATGGTGCCAATTAAGAATGCATTTTTATAGGTTAAGATTATTGATCTATTAAAAAAAGGAAATGTATTAACGCAGGGCATGAGAACACCGATACAAGAGAGGGCCAAAAAAGTGTGCCAAATTAAGAATAAATTTGTGTTTTGTTATGAATATTCCTTCATTATTTCAACAATATATATATATATATATGAAGGGACGAATGCGTCTATACAAGAATGGTGCCACTTAAGAATGCATTTTTATAGGTTAAGAGTATTGATTTATTAAAATAAGGAGATGTATTAACGCAGGGCATGAGAGCACCGTTACAAGAGAGGGCCAAAAACGGGTGCCAAATTAAGAATAAATTTCGGTTTTGTTATGAATATTCCCTCATTATTTCATCATATATATATATATATATATATATATGAAGGGACGAGTGCGTCTATACAAGAATGGTGCCAATTAAGAATGCATTTTTATAGGTTAAGAGTATTGATTTATTAAAATAAGGAGATGTATTAACACAGGTCATGAGAAGACCGATACAAGAGAGGGCCAAAAAAGGGTGCCAAATTAAGAATAAATTTGTGTTTTGTTATGAATATTCCTTCATTATTTCAACAATATATATATATATATATATATGAAGGGACGAGTGCGTCTATACAAGAATGGTGCCAATTAAGAATGCATTTTTATAGGTTAAGAGTATTGATTTATTAAAATAAGGAGATGTATTAACGCAGGGCATGAGAACACCGATACAAGAGAGGGCCAAAAAGGGTGCCAAATTAAGAATAAATTTGTGTTTTGTTATGAATATTCCTTCATTATTTCAACAATATATATATATATATATATATGAAGGGACGAGTGCGTCTATACAAGAATGGTTCCAATTAAGAATGCATTTTTATAGGTTAAGAGTATTGATTTATTAAAATAAGGAGATGTATTAACGCAGGGCATGAGAAGACCGATACAAGAGAGGGCCAAAAGTGTGCCAAATTAAGAATAAATTTGTGTTTTGTTATGAATATTCCTACATTATTTCAACAATATATATATATATATATATGAAGGACGAGTGCGTCTATACAAGAATGGTGCAAATTAAGAATGCATTTTTATAGGTTAAGAGTATTGATTTATTAAAATAAGGAGATGTATTAACGCAGGGCATGAGAACACCGTTACAAAGAGAGGGCCAAAAAAGGGTGCCAAATTAAGAATAAATTTGTGTTTTGTTATGAATATTCCTTCATTATTTCAACATATATATATATATATATATATATGAAGGGACGAGTGCGTCTATACAAGAATGGTGCCAATTAAGAATGCATTTTTATAGGTTAAGAGTATTGATTTATTAAAATAAGGAGATGTATTAACGCAGGGCATGAGAACACCGATACAAGAGAGGGCCAAAAAAGGGTGCCAAATTAAGAATAAATTTGTGTTTTGTTATGAATATTCCTTCATTATTTCAACAATATATATATATATATATATATATGAAGGACGAGTGCGTCTATACAAGAATGGTGCCAATTAAGAATGCATTTTTATAGGTTAAGAGTATTGATTTATTAAAATAAGGAGATGTATTAACGCAGGGCATGAGAACACCGATACAAGAGAGGGCCAAAAAAGGGTGCCAAATTAAGAATAAATTTGTGTTTTGTTATGAATATTCCTTCATTATTTCAACAATATATATATATATATATGAAGGACGAGTGCGTCTATACAAGAATGGTGCCAATTAAGAATGCATTTTTATAGGTTAAGAGTATTGATTTATTAAAATAAGGAGATGTATTAACGCAGGGCATGAGAACACCGATACAAGAGAGGGCCAAAAGGGTGCCAAATTAAGAATAAATTTGTGTTTTGTTATGAATATTCCTTCATTATTTCAACAATATATATATATATATATATGAAGGGACGAGTGCGTCTATACAAGAATGGTGCCAATTAAGAATGCATTTTTATAGGTTAAGAGTATTGATTTATTAAAATAAGGAGATGTATTAACGCAGGGCATGAGAACACCGTTACAAGAGAGGGCCAAAAAAGGGTGCCAAATTAAGAATAAATTTGTGTTTTGTTATGAATATTCCTTCATTATTTCAACAATATATATATATATATATATATGAAGGGACGAGTGCGTCTATACAAGAATGGTGCCAATTAAGAATGCATTTTTATAGGTTAAGAGTATTGATTTATTAAAATAAGGAGATGTATTAACGCAGGGCATGAGAACACCGATACAAGAGAGGGCCAAAAAAGGGTGCCAAATTAAGAATAAATTTGTGTTTTGTTATGAATATTCCTTCATTATTTCAATATATATATATATATATATATATGAAGGACGAGTGCGTCTATACAAGAATGGTGCCAATTAAGAATGCATTTTTATAGGTTAAGAGTATTGATTTATTAAAATAAGGAGATGTATTAACGCAGGGCATGAGAACACCGATACAAGAGAGGGCCAAAAAGGGTGCCAAATTAAGAATAAATTTGTGTTTTGTTATGAATATTCCTTCATTATTTCAACAATATATATATATATATATATGAAGGGACGAGTGCGTCTATACAAGAATGGTGCCAATTAAGAATGCATTTTTATAGGTTAAGAGTATTGATTTATTAAAATAAGGAGATGTATTAACGCAGGGCATGAGAACACCGATACAAGAGAGGGCCAAAAAGGGTGCCAAATTAAGAATAAATTTGTGTTTTGTTATGAATATTCCTTCATTATTTCAACAATATATATATATATATATATATGAGTAGGGACGAGTGCGTCTATACAAGAATGGTGCCAATTAAGAATGCATTTTTATAGGTTAAGAGTATTGATTTATTAAAATAAGGAGATGTATTAACGCAGGGCATGAGAACACCGTTACAAGAGAGGGCCAAAAAAGGGTGCCAAATTAAGAATAAATTTGTGTTTTGTTATGAATATTCCTTCATTATTTCAACATATATATATATATATATATATATGAAGGGACGAGTGCGTCTATACAAGAATGGTGCCAATTAAGAATGCATTTTTATAGGTTAAGAGTATTGATTTATTAAAATAAGGAGATGTATTAACGCAGGGCATGAGAACACCGATACAAGAGAGGGCCAAAAAGGGTGCCAAATTAAGAATAAATTTGTGTTTTGTTATGAATATTCCTTCATTATTTCAACAATATATATATATATATATATATATATGAAGGGACGAGTGCGTCTATACAAGAATGGTGCCAATTAAGAATGCATTTTTATAGGTTAAGAGTATTGATTTATTAAAATAAGGAGATGTATTAACGCAGGGCATGAGAACACCGATACAAGAGAGGGCCAAAAAGGGTGCCAAATTAAGAATAAATTTGTGTTTTGTTATGAATATTCCTTCATTATTTCAACAATATATATATATATATATGAAGGGACGAGTGCGTCTATACAAGAATGGTGCCAATTAAGAATGCATTTTTATAGGTTAAGAGTATTGATTTATTAAAATAAGGAGATGTATTAACGCAGGGCATGAGAACACCGATACAAGAGAGGGCCAAAAAAGGGTGCCAAATTAAGAATAAATTTGTGTTTTGTTATGAATATTCCTTCATTATTTCAACAATATATATATATATATATATATGAAGGACGAGTGCGTCTATACAAGAATGGTGCCAATTAAGAATGCATTTTTATAGGTTAAGAGTATTGATTTATTAAAATAAGGAGATGTATTAACGCAGGGCATGAGAACACCGATACAAGAGAGGGCCAAAAAAGGGTGCCAAATTAAGAATAAATTTGTGTTTTGTTATGAATATTCCTTCATTATTTCAACAATATATATATATATATATATATGAAGGGACGAGTGCGTCTATACAAGAATGGTGCCAATTAAGAATGCATTTTTATAGGTTAAGAGTATTGATTTATTAAAATAAGGAGATGTATTAACGCAGGGCATGAGAACACCGTTACAAGAGAGGGCCAAAAAGGGTGCCAAATTAAGAATAAATTTGTGTTTTGTTATGAATATTCCTTCATTATTTCAACAATATATATATATATATATATATGAAGGACGAGTGCGTCTATACAAGAATGGTGCCAATTAAGAATGCATTTTTATAGGTTAAGAGTATTGATTTATTAAAATAAGGAGATGCATTAACGCAGGGCATGAGAACACCGATACAAGAGAGGGCCAAAAAGGGTGCCAAATTAAGAATAAATTTGTGTTTTGTTATGAATATTCCTTCATTATTTCAACAATATATATATATATATATATATGAAGGGACGAGTGCGTCTATACAAGAATGGTGCCAATTAAGAATGCATTTTTATAGGTTAAGAGTATTGATTTATTAAAATAAGGAGATGTATTAACGCAGGGCATGAGAACACCGATACAAGAGAGGGCCAAAAAAAGGGTGCCAAATTAAGAATAAATTTGTGTTTTGTTATGAATATTTCTTCATTATTTCAACAATATATATATATATACATGAAGGGACGAGTGCGTCTTTACAAGAATGGTGCCAATTAAGAATGCATTTTTATAGGTTAAGAGTATTGATTTATTAAAATAAGGAAATATATTAACGCAGAGCATGAGAACACTTATACAAGAAAGGTCCAAAAAAGGGTGCCAAATTAAGAATAAATTTGTGTTTTGTTATGAATATTCTTTCATTATTTCTACAAAATTAAAAAATTTATAAATAAGTAAGGCATGAAGGGGGCTATACAAGAACAGTAGCAAAATGGTGACTGTTATGATTATAGGCTATGATTTTTATAGAAATATGAGTATTGATTCATTAAAATAAGAAAATGTATTAACACAAGACATGATAACACCAATACATGAAGGGTTGAAAAAAGGTGCCAAGTTAAGAATAAATTTGTGTTATGCTATGAATATCGATTTTACAAAATAAAAAATTTATACATCTACAAAATAAAAAATACTTACTTCTACAAAATAAAAAATACTTACCTCTACAAAATAAAAAATACTTACTTCCACAAAATAAAAAATACTTACTTCTACAAAATAAAAAATACTTACTTCTACAAAATAAAAAATTTATTATTATGCAAGGCATAAGGTAGCCTATACAAAAAGCATGCCAAAACGGTACCTGGATTAGAATAAAGTTTTGATTCATTATTTCTACAGAATAGGGAAATAAAAATACACTGATTATGATGGTTTCGATACAAGAAGGGAGTTAAATCTGTACTAAAGTCAAGAATGAATTTATATTTTTTGTTACCATATGTATATTGATTCATTATTTTTACAAAGTAAAGAAATATAAATAAATTAAAGAATCAATTCTTAAAAAATGATAAGAAATATAAATAAATTAAAGAATCAATTCTTAGAAAATGATTCGTAATTCCAATTCACCTTTTTGCCAGTACCACCATCACATGTGACGCTAATTTTATTCGCAGCCATTTGACAATATCATTTCTAAATTTTAGCATATCATTAAGAATGTAAGTAAAATTTACTAATTATAGATGTAACTACAGGAAGGAATACAATTTATGAAATTACGGATAATTTTTAAAAAAATATTCGCAAGCTTGATTGATGAATTTGGTCAGTGACTGCTATAGAGAACATGTGGAATACTTAAAAAAATTATAATATTCTAGACAAATTATTTTAATTACTTTCATTTATTTAAAAAATGTAATTGAAAGAAACGTACACGTGTATATCCCAAAGTTGACAAAGTTATTGTATAGTGTTTTCTTTTTTCGCTACTGACAGTGTATTCGTAAGGAGTTCAATGTTATCCAAGGTTTGCCATGGTAAAGAGACGCTACTACTCTTAAGAGGAAAGGTAGGGATATGTCTACGTGGAGATCTTTCTGAAAGTAACCGGTTTACAGTTGTGTTATACGCGAGGTATACTAAGAATACACCCAAGCTGATAACTGGACATCAGTAAAGCCTACTTCCAAAGGGCTTTACCATTTTAAAAAAGGTCGTGTTAAACGGATTGAAATCGAACCCTTGGCATTTCCATCTAAAGTAATTACAGCCTAACCTCCATGTTTCTCTTAAAATATTAAAAAATAATTTTAGAAATATTAGAGATTAATATAGGATTTCTCTAGAACCTATAGAAATGTTCACAAACTTCCCTATAAGAATTCATAATATTAGTCAGAATTAGATTTGAAAAGGCAAAAAGCTCTCATTAAAATAAGATGGTGCATCGTACTGAAAATTAAATCCAATTACTGAAATATTGTTTTTAAGTTTCCTGGACACTGGTTGGGGAATTTCAAAGAAAGTGAAATATCATTATTCTAATTTCAAAGAAATTCATCAACGCATATCATTACCCGAATTAGCAATACTAAGCGAAGATTTGGTAGTGAAGATTTTTCTTAGAAGTAAAAGGAAAAAAATATGGCATTTAATTAATGCCACAAAAAAGGAAGCATTGTCCAAAAACCACAAATATCCAAGAAAAAGCAAGCGAGGCTCGTTATGGAAAGTTACGGGACGTTAATTTGTTAATTTGAAAGCTTTTACAGAGAAGATTTGATTTGGTGATAGCAATAATAATAATAATAATAAAAATAAATATTAAATAAATAAATAAAACATATACAATGCTGCCCATAGGTTTCATTTCATTTCATTTAAAATGAAATGATTTCTATCTTCATTGTTGATTTCTACTAAGGCCTGTTTAAATAATCATTGAAATTGTGTATATAATTTCTTGGACCACCTTGTAAACAATTGTTTCATTAATATAGAAATAGAATTAAAATTAAAATTAGAATTATTTAGCAAAACAATACAATACTCACACTTTCCATTCGAGTTAATATTGAGAATATTCAGAAATATTGAAATTCTTCATTATGTTTTAAATGTTCTGTTTAATACAATTAAAAAAACATTTGTTAGAAAATAGAGATTTTATATGATAAGAAAATAAATATTTAAATTTTAATAATCCATTCACAAGGTATGCAACTTTCGAGAGTCAAACTGCCGCTCTTTACCATGTGCTAAGATAGGACAATTTTAGCATATTAATTTTTAAAAAATACACTAGCTCTTAACTCAGTAATAACGTATAATTCGACCACCACTTTACTGATAGACTTAACATCTGTTTTAAAAACGGAAATAGACATATCGATTACTTGTTACTGATGCTAGTCGGATATACGCTGCCCAAAGCTGTTTTGAGAGAAAAAAGTTTAGTAGTTATTGTGGAATTATTTCATGTGGTTTTTCTTTTAATATTGTGCAATTTAAAACTAAATTAAAAATTAAATATACTTTCATTATAATTAAAATAACTGCGAAATGACATAATGCGACTTAAAATCCTATTACGGTACTCTATTTGAATCTGTATAATTTGGTAACTTGCCAATTTTCCAGACATCCGGCAGGAGAACTATATGTACCTACCTTGTAGGAGGAAACTCATTCAGATAATCTGATTTGATAATCTGGCGGCTGCCATCGCTCTCACTGCTTTCAGAAACATAAAGATTCGATTAAAATTACTGCAGCGTAAGTAAGCATTTCACGCTGACAGTCAAACTGTTTGGTGGGAATTTTTCTAGGTTTTGATCCATACAACATGCATATCCGGTTATAGTTACCCTTAAAAATATAAACGAAAAGCAATGTTCTCCGGTCATTGTCCGGTTGGTGTGCGGTTTGTAACAGGAAAACGAGGCCCACCAATGGCTACTGATGTACAAGTTAGAAAGATAAATATTTAAAAATCTAAAAACTTTTACCAATACAATGCTGCATATTATTCTAAATTTTTTAATTTTATATGTATTGAAATTTGTTCTCGTCAATAGCACTCACACATGTTCTCTTACACAAGTGGACCGTATTTTTAATCACACTCACACAATAAGTACTCACAATAAAAACTTAACGTTTTATTTACATGACAGTTACAGTCACTCGCAGCTGTGCTATTCTCTCTTGCCGCTCTGGCACTACACTACTCAGACTCGGACTTATGCGCATCTTAGCTTTATTTCAAATAACACTAATTCGAAGCTTCTCTATTGCAGTATGGTCGAATGAGTATTTTCGTGTTCATAACTGTAAAACCAACTCCTTCAGGCGTACCACGAACATCGTATTTAACCAGGTTTGCAGCAAATATGTCATTTCAATTATAAGGGGAAGAAAAACATCTGGCTTTTGTAATAAAAACATTTATTTTTATTATTTTTATTTATTTCATGTTTGATTTCCACGTAAAAAGGTAAAAGTTCTCATATTTTTATTTAAATTTCAGACTAGATGCTGGAAAATAAACATATTTTCGTATAGGGTAACTAACGTTACAATATGTTTTGCTGTGATATTATTCTGTACCTTTCCTTGGATGAACATAATTGATGAAATTTATGTGATGATATTTAAATAAAACATACATGGTGCCTGTCTTACATACTACTTGTAAAGAACCAAGAATCCTTGACAATTCATTCTTTCTCAGAAAAAAACTACATATCAAATTACAGAACTAAATGTCGACAGAAGAACAGCTACTACTCTCACAAGATTACGGATGAAGCACCACAAAAATTTGAAAATTTCTGCTGATGGCGTTAAAAAATAGTAAAAATGTGGCAACTGCCCTGATGCCAAGCTTACTCCTCATCGTGTCTTTGATTTCCCAGTTGTTGCAGACGCCATGAATTGTCTGGACCATCCCTCGGAAGACGATTTATACTCTGAGTTGGCATTCAGCATAGCCAATATTATTTGGGAGCACCACGATATTTGGTTTTTCTTGTACTCTTCAGGGGATACGACAACAACAACAACAAAGATCTAAGAGCAGTAATAATGAGATATTTTCATATATGTAGTCAATTCTAAAAACTAAAGCCAATATTGGGACATACTACTGTGTCTAAAAAGTAAGACCAATTTTCAATCTAAAATTCCCGGGGCTTGTGGAATTTCAATTTTTTTTTCTTTTTTAGGTTGCTGGCACTGCCCTTGACATCTGTGCGAAATTTGACGCTAAAATATTCATTAGTGTTTGAATTGCACTTGGCTTTGTGAGGCGCTAAAACTGATTTCGGCGATTTTTGAAATGTCTGAATTAATTGAGCAAAGAACTTGCAGTAAATTTTGTTTGCGGATTGTAGAAGGCCGTCGGTGAGCATTTCTATATCGGAAAGAAATGTTTAGAAGTGGCATAGGCAGTTCAAAGAATTCAGAGAATGCGTTGAAAACGAAGAGGCCTCTGGTCGACCATCAACCTCAACCGACGAAGCTAACCATCCCAAATTAAAGATCTGGTGCTTGCAAAGTCGATTTACAATTGCGATTTACAACAGACCTTGCTGCTGATGCTGGAATTTCAAAAGGATCTGACAATTCCATTTTCGGCCTCAAACGCGTCAAATCTCGATTGGTATCGAAAACACTGAATGCGCCAGCTCACACTGCATTGATTCTTCGCGACTTTTTCACTAAAAATGAAACCCATATCTTTCCACAGACTTTGCTGCTGATGTTGGAATTTCAAAATTCGATTTTAAAAGATGTTTTGGGCCACAAACGCGTCAAATCTTGATTACTACCAAAACACTGAATGTGCCTGCTCACACTGCATTGATTCTTCGTGACTTTTCCGCTAAAAATGAAACCCATATCATTCCACAACCACCGTACTCACACCGTGTGACTTCTGGCTATTCCTTAAACTCAAAAGACCACTGCGGGGACACTATTTTGAGTCGATTGAAGAGATTCAATGTGAATCGCCACGCGCTTTGAAGGTCACCCTTGCCGATTACTTTATAGCATGATTGAGGATTATAAAAAAAGTTGACGTAAGTGCATTGAGTCCGGAGGGGATTACTTTGAAGGCGATGAAATAAATTTGGAATAATAAATAAATAGTTTTCGAAAAAAAAATATAATTGGTTTTACTTTTTAGGACCAGTAGTATGTAGCCAATTCTTAAAACTAAAGCCGATATTAGTACATAATCCAAACTATTAAAAATATCGATAACACTTATTCAATGGAATTATGGCATATTAATTATTAATGGCAGTTGCCAAAAGGCGACTAATTCCTTATAACTTTAAGAAGCCACTAATTACGGGCTTCAATTGCCCTAGGAAACTGACATCAGTTATTAGCAGACTCAGAACTAATCATTACAGAGGGATTAAGATTCTCCCAGACAAGACCACGGAATACATCCCCTGCAGAAATTGCCGCAACGCTTTCCTAACACCTAAGCACATTCTAGAGTGCCCAGCACTCACTCCTCATGCTTTGCAATTGGGTAGGGTGCCAATCGAGGCCAACTTAAGAGAAGTCCTGTATAGTGAAGCGGCGCCATTGCTTGCAGCCGCTATCGAGAAGACTTTTGGCTTGATCTAACATTGATAATTATATTTTAAATCCATGGACACGATAACAACAACAACAACTTATTTAATGAATTAAAATTCGATACAGAACCAAAGAAATTTATCAATAAAGTAAACATTTATAAAGAAACCACGCGACAAATGACAACAAAAAAACTATTGTCCAAACTGTTTTCGTGAATGCCAATCACGCTTTTCTCCTAAAATATTCATTCCGTCAGAGATTTTACAGCTGGAACTGAAAAATATAATCCATTTCGAAGTCTACGGAATCCGCCATTGGGCTACCAACAACAGCTGTGTTTGAAGCTTCATCCGGTATTCCATTTTTACATATGCTTGTTTATTCAGCTGCGTTTCCAGATACATCTACAAGACTTTGAGATAGGTACTTCGCAATCCGAGGTACTTGTAAATACTTTGTTAAAACACTTTTGGAAGTATGATAGTTCTAAATGGAAATATATTTGTTTTTAAAAATGCAAGCAAAAAATGTATTTGAATGTTTATTAAACATTGGAAAAGGTTTAAAAATGAAAACTTCCTCCCATATTAGATTTTTATTCTTAATTTCTTAAACTAATTTCAAAAACAAGCTTTAATTTATAGATAAAGTGGCTATTTGTCAAATAAAAATTAATTCCGCAAAATAAAATATTCAGAAATTGATGTATATATTTGTGTAAATTCTTAGAGAAAACAAATGCAGAATGTATTGTTATAAACATGGCGTTTATGCTTCAATTAATCGTTATTTTATAACAATTTCACATAATTAGATTAATCAGTGGATTTGGCAAAAAAATTAAAAATAATGTATAATAAATAATCCTTCTAATTTAACTTTAAAAGAATGTTTTATTGAGAAAGTTTCAATATTTATTTAATTTTTCAATTAATTACAATATTTAATAATTTATATAAATAACTTGCGCCACTGGTAAACATTAGGGCGGAGATACAATCCACTGGCGGATTTGTTGTAAAACACTGTTTCAAAAAACGAGGAAATTCGAGGGCGTTTGTAATGTTCAGCATCTTACCTCGTTAGTTTTACTACCTGGTGGGAGTTTTCCGGGTTCCCCCCCCATAATATACGCAAATGCGGGGTAGTTCCCCCTACAGATTCTTTCCGAAAGGCACTGTCCTCTTTCTTCAGCGACATGGAGCAGAAGTTAGATTTCTACCTACGGGTGCTCTATCGCAACAGAAGCTGCAACCCTCTTCGCTCCTTCCATGAGGGACGACAACAATAACAATAACACGACAATAACAACATAATAACAATAATAAACCAGTCATAATAAATTTAGTTTTATTCAATTCCTTCTATTAGCTCACACTCTCCCTATATATATCTTGTTCAAATTTTCAATCGTTCATAAAATACATTTTATTCATCCACTCAAGTTCAAATACATTTTTTTTTTTGAACTTGTAGCGGATGACACTTCATGTTAATACAGTTTTTTCAAATATCAATTCGTTAATTAAATTTAATTAATTAAATTTAATTTTTTTTTAGATTTAAGTTGCATATGTCTACCAATAGATGGCGCCAGATAAGCTTAAAAAAATGAATGAAAATTATTTATGAAAGACTTTCTGCAATACAGTGAAAAAAAAGTAGGAATTAACTTTAAAAAAATTTTTTTTTTATATTACTTGTTTGTAATTAAATTACACATATTAAAAAATATAAATAAAGTTTTAAAATTATGCAGAAAAGTAAAACGAATTTGAAATGCAAGTTTTTCATTTCAAAATTTCAAATCATTGCGACATTTTTACATCAATTCTTTTTCAAATATTCCATAGTTAGATACAACGTTAGTTTTGTATCTTTATGTTGAAGCTAATATTAATAACTAAGCTGACGTGAAAAAAACATTAAGCTGGCACGAAAAAAAAAAAAAAAACTAAAAGGCAAAATGCATTTGAGAAGAACAGAACTGCGAAATATGAATCCATTTTTAAAGAAAAAAAGATTAGAAAGAAACCCAAGACATGTTCTTTTCATAATTCATCAATGTACATCGTGTATTGATTGCAGAAATGGCCTTCAATATCTCGTATTGCAGCGGGTTTTTTTTTTATTTACGTTAGCTATTTTCAGACTTTATCACCATTATTACGTTTTAATCCTTAGGCTGGAGAAAATAACTTTAGACAAGGAGATGTTTGTATTAAATCTGGATGACGTAAAGCTAATTAAGCGAAGAGTTTTTGAGTTGAAATGATTGCAGCATTTTGTTATTTTAAACTCTATAAAGGAATACTATTTAATTATTTACTTATTATTATACTACTATTTATATACTATTTATATTTACTATTTATCATACTACTGTGCCCAAAAAGTAAGACCAATTATTTTTTTCCCAAAAACTCTTTACTTATTCTTCCAAATTTATTCCATCGAATTCAAAGTAATCCCCTCCGGACACAATGCACTTATGCATACTTTTTTTTCCATTCCTCAATGCATGCTAAAAAGTCATCGGCAGGGATGGCCTTCAAAGCGCTCGTCGATTCGCGTTGAATATCTTCAATCGACTCAAAACGGTGTCCCCGGAGTGGTCTTTTGAGTTTAGGGAAAGGCCAGAAATCGCACGGTGCTAAATTAGGTGAATACGGTGGTTGTGGAATGATATGGGTTTCATTTTTGACGAAAACGTCATGAAGAATCAATCCAGTGTGATCTGGCGCATTCAGTGTTTTCGGTATCCATCGAGATTTGACGCGTTTAAAACCCAAAATGGAATTGACCGATCCTTTTGAAATTCCAACGTCATCAGCAAGGTCTGTAACTGTAAATCGACGGTTTGCAAGCACCAAAAATTTAATTTTTTTGGACGTGAGCTTCGTCGGTTGAGGTGGATGGTCGACCAGAGTGATCTTCTATCATCAACGCTTTCTCTGCCTTCTTTGAACTGTTTATACCACTTCTAAACATTTCTTTTTGATATAGGAATGCTCAAAGAATGCCTTTTGCAACATTCTATACGTTTCCGCGAACAAAATTGAATGCAAGTTCTTTGCTGAATGAATTCGGACATTTCAAAAATCGCCGGAATCAATTTCAGCGTTTCACAAAGCCAAGAGTAACTCAAACACTAATGGATATTTTGACATGAAATTCCACACTGATGTCAGCAAAATTGAAATTCCATAAGCCCCGGGAATTTCAAATTGAAAACTGGTCTTACTATTTGGACACAGTAGCAATAGTATATCCCCTCCACTAGTTCAGAATACGTGTGAACATATCAAATACGTAAATGTTTAAATTTTTATCTAGAATACTTTATCTTTGATATTTCTATTAAAATTGTCGATGCTAGTGGCTATAAATCCAGAAAAAACGCTAATCCGGCAAGACCATGTACTAGAATTAAAAATAGTTTACTGTACTAGGTAATTTATTTAAAATTCAAAACCGCTTCTGGGTTAAAATATCCCACCAGTGTATCACTTTCCCAATTGTTAAAATTTACAAATTGAAAAATGCATATTCGTAGAATAAACAAAATCAAAAATAAAATTTAAACTTAGTTATTATAAAATTATATCCCAAATATTATTAGAAAAGGTTTAATTCATGTAACGACATGTATTAATGGACTACATTTTATCCTTTTTGTACAATACGTAATGAATACAGTAAGATTAAATAATACGATAAAAAAAAACATTTCCAATTTATCTCTTTCTTTCTGTCGGCCTCTTTTGCGAGTCACATTGAAATCTTTGTAACCCTCGGTCTTAATCCCTTACATAAATAGATTAATTAAATAAATTTGCATTAATGCATTTTAAGTCTCAACATTTCTTGTAAACCAATCAGTAAGACTATCTTATAAGCCGTTCACAAGCCAAAGAGATTTTCAAACTTTTCAGTTTTAGCAGCAAAGCACTTGATTTATATTCAAAACTAATTTAATCTAGATATTTCAATTTTAATTTCACAACATATTTCCCCTCTTTTTAATCAAGCAAGAGTGATGTTCTATGAAATAAATTTGTATTCTTAATTTCGAATTGTAGTTATTACTATTATTTTTTAGTTAATACTGTTATTTATCTCTGGCGCTCGATACCGCAGATTTCGAGTTCGAATCACGGCGGTGCCATGGATGTTTGTAGTGGTTCGGAATCCACGTTTAAACTGTAGATCCCGTCTAATTAGCCTAAAATGTGTAAGAAATGACCGTAGAGCGACAAACCTAATCTAGACCTCCTTCAGCGACATGGAGCCAAGTCAGACTTCTACCTACGGGTGAACCATCACATCCACTTTAAACCTTATTGCCCGATCTAATATGACTGTAGAGCTTTGAGCGTAGGGCTGGAAACCCTACCTCGTAAAAGAGAAAGCATCTCCTGTTTCGGAATCTGCCAGTAGGCAGATGGCCTTGACCCACCAAGGGGGTGTTGCGCCACTGATGATGATGATGATTATTATTTATTCTCACTGTCTTTCCCAATCTGCTTCTTCGTCATCTGTCTCTACGTCGATTCTCCTCCCTTGATGACTTTAACACCTTTTTTATTTATTTTCAGTCCACCCAACCCCCTTCATTGCTTATTTGCCGGATTTTTCTCTTAAAAACCTCCCTTGGACCTATATCCTTTTTCATTGATGGAGGTGAATGCCGACACTTAATCAAATCGAAGAGGCAGCTAGTCCTTTTTGTACATATTTTCCAAAACATGTGATTATCATCCTATCCACGCCAAAGCAATCTGCTTCCGTTCGGAAGAGACACCCCATCCATAAGTACGTGAGCACAGATAACTTCCCAACTCTTAGCTGTCTTCATAAACTTTCCCTCTTGACTATGTGGCACTTTGAAGCTTCGCAACACCCCGTCAATTAAAACATCGCACAAAGATATCACATTCAATCGCAGCTGCGGCAAAAGACCTATTTCCTCCGAAAACTGGTCATTCTTTGGATGCACAAATCGAATTCGCATCCGGTAAGGGACAGTGATTAACATATACACCCCTCCAACGGACACACATAAAATATACCGTCACAACGAATGAATAATATAATAATTACAAACAATTTTACCGTAATACAAAAAATATTTATAAACTCATGTTTGTGAAAATTGCACCATGAAGGAATCGTCATAATTGAATGAAAATTAATACACAGTTGAGTGGTCGTGGTACAAATAAATGATTAAATGTTCAAAGCACACAAACAATAACAAGAGATCGGAATCAGTATTTTGTGTAGCCACCACGCGCCGCAATAAGTGCTGCCACACGGCGTGGCATGAAGTCAAACAAATTTTGAGTGTCTGCCTGAGGAAGAGCATTCCATATTGTTTATATGCGCACCCAAAGTTCGTCTGCAGAAGTAACAGGACGAGGATCACGAGCGAGACGCCGACCAACGAAATCCCATGCATGTTCAATCGGCGACATATCCGGGGAATACGCAGGCCAAGGAAGAAGCTGTACCTGCCGCGTTGCAAAGAAGGATTGAACAGTCCTAGCGGTATGAGGGTGGGCATTGTCCTGTTGAAATACAGCGCCTGGCAAGCTTTGAAGGAAGGGAACAGCTTGGGGCTGTAGAACTTCACTGATGTACCGGTTGCTGTTCAGATTGCCCACAATTCTCAGCAATTGAGATCGTCCATGATATGCTATAGCACTCCAGACCATAACTCCGTGTGTTCGTCCACTGTGGCGTTCGATAATGCACTCCGGAAGGTGGCGTTCACCGGCATAGCGTCTGACATGAATACATGGGGTCAGACGCTATGCCGGTGGGGTACCTATCATGGTACCACAAATTAAAGCGGGATTCGTCAGAAAACACAACATGCTGCCAATCAGCACGCCAGTCTCTTTGCTGAGCGGCCCATTGTAGCCGCAGGCGGTGATGGCTTAGCGTGACAGGGATCCTATATAAAGGAGTCCTTGCGCGCAGTCCACGCTGCAGCAGACGTCTACGAATTGATGAAGCACACAATGAAACACCTGTAGCTATTGACCACTGTGCTGCCAATTGTCTAGAGGAAGCTGTACGGTCCGTCAGCGCCATGCGGACCAGGTGTCTATCATCGCGAGCTGACGTCACATTTCGGAATCCACTCCCGGATTTTCGAGTTGTCCGACACTCGCCCGTCCACTGCTTCCAAAGACGCATCACTGTGCTGCTGTTACGCTGCACACGAGCGGCTACTGCACGATAACACAATCCAGCTTCACGAAGGCCGATGATTCTCCCCCGTTCAAACTCTGTAAGTTGTTCAAATCTCGCTCTCTTTCGTCGAAGAGGCATAAGTAACGATTGAGCTAACGTTTACCTCTAGCAGATAATCACCGATAACCATACGCCTCGCTACAGCCGTCTATTTATTCGGATCCCTCCGCCGTTCAGAGGGCGCTGCTCAGCATACGCATGCGCTACGGATTTGAAATTCTAATCATTTGCATATCATGCTCTAATTTGCATTTTCTGAAAATTTCAGCTCACTCAACCTTCATGGTGTTGCACTTTTCACAAACATGAGTTTAAATACATATTGATACCTATATCGACACGACAATTGGAACAAAATTTTGTAGTTTAAAAGGTACGAATATGCGCGATAACAAGCATTAATATTCCAGAAATAACATTAATCTTCTAGAATATATATATATACTGACGACAGAAAGAACTGAGTATTCGGTAGATTTTTTTGTTCATGTCTCCTCGATTTTTAAAGTAGTGACTGCAACAAATGCCACTAATGGATTTGAACCTGAGCATTCCTGCATGCTGACTGCAAGACTCCATTTATCAGTACTTCAATATCACTTACTGTAAGAAAAACTCCTTTTCTGTAAGGTAATTGTGCTGCGAGACGAGAAAAACAGGTAAATAATCACGGAACTTGTTCTAAGATAGCAAGATATATTGCACGCCAATCTGTTTATAAAGTGGCCTTAATTAAATGAAGATGAGAATCAAACCTATAATCTCTTTCAAAGAAAAAAAGTTATGACCTAATTTCTTCCCATGCTCGAATTGACCAAACAATGACACGAAACACAATATTTTAATAGATTAGTTATGTGTAAATTTTCGAACTGAAAAACGTCTACTATAGTATATTTAAAATTTAAAGAAAATAATATAAAATGAATTAAATTTTTATAAATGCTTTTAAATTACACATCATTTTAATACAAATAGAAACCTCTTTTTAATTTTGGTCAACTGTAAAATTATCGAGGCATTTTTGAATTCAAAGCACGAAAGGTCGCAAGCTCATTCTTTTAAAATCATTCGATTTAACAATGCCAATACGGGCCTGAATGGTCGAGTGGCTAGCTCTCTGGCCCTCGGTACTACAGGTTTCGGGTTCGAGTCCCGGCGTTGCCATGGATGTTTGTAGTGGTTCGGAATCCACTTTAAAAAGTAGGTCCCCGTCTAATAGGATCGTAGAGCGTTGCGGGAGCATTGTTACTCCGTGGCTTATCTTCAAGTGACACGCGCCCCCTGGGTAATGCAAAGTGAGTAACGTGTGTGCAGCGCTTGCGTTAAGGCATCCAAGACAGCTATCTAAGTGTTTGCCAGCAAAATTAAAAAAATACAGTGAATACAGTTCCAAATGAGCTTCAAAAGATTCTCACAATATTAGACACTATTATTTTACTTACTATAGTTTTTAATAGTTGTTGTGACAAATTTTCAGTGTATTGCAACGTGGGAAGGCCCCCTTTCCTTTCATCCATGAGTAGACTACTCATAGGATGCTATAAGTAGTCTACTCATGGATGAAAGGAAAGGGGGCAGTTTCGGTTGTGATGGAGCACCCGTAGGTAGAAATCTGACTTGGCTCCGAATCGTTGAAAGGGAAGGGCAGTGCCTTCTGGTAGGACTTTTAGGGGGGACTACTCCGCATTTGTGTATCGTATGGCAGAAAACCCGGAAGACTACCACCAAGTAGCCCGACTCACGACGCAAGATGTTGAACGTCACAAACGCCATCGAGTCTTTTAGTTGTAGAAATAGTGTCTACAACAATGCCGCCATCAGATTAAACCTCAGCCCTAATGCTCCTCTGAGGAGCGGGGCCTGATGGCCGAGTGACTAGCACTCGAGCCTTCGGGTTCGAATTCGAGTCCCGGGGGTGTCGTGGATGTTTGTAGTGGTTCGAAATCCACTTTAAACTGTAGGTCCCCGTCTGTTTAGCCCAAAGTGTGCACAAAATGACCGTGGAGCGACAAGCCAAACCTCAGAGGTGCACTTTACCATTGAGTCACGAATCGGGTTGTTAATAGTTTTATTACACGAACAATCTGATTTGAAGTACAACCAACTTCATCGACCCTCCAAATTGTGGTGTCAAAAAAAAGTCTCAGAACATCTAGGAGATGAGAAAGTCTTTCCCCGTTGGACAGATTAAACACTTCGGGTAATCGAATTACTTTAAGTCAACTAATAAAATAAAATTTCCATCGCATAAAATGAACGAAGGCGTTATTTATTCCGCAGACGTCTCCTCCTATCATTCATAAATTTAAAAAAAAATCACTTATAACTGTTATTTTTAATAAAAAAATAATTAAACAAAGAAACATACTATTTGCATTCTAATATCCACTAGCCTAAATATTCCATTATATTAAAATAAATAATAAAGTAATTAGTAAGATAAATTATATAAGATCCTTTTTTAACGCTGAAATAATAGAAATTTAGGTTTATAGGCAATCTTTTTAAATCCATATTTTTAATGTTATTTTCTATTATTTATATGATGTAAAAATGTAATTTAATGTAAAAATTATAATTCGTTAAGCTAAACCAAGGATGACAAACCCAAATGATCTTGCGGGCCACTTTGGAAATGCATCATAACTCCTCGGGCCGCATATAAAATTATATATCCCCGTATTATATTTAGACCCACTATGGATAGAAATTTTTTTGGAGTGAAAAATTCAATATATGGGCTATTAATTTTGTATTTACTATTATTCTTATATGTAAACATATATAATATAATAATAATGAAACTAAACACACATTGCAAATAAATATAAAACACTAAAAATGAAATCATTAAAAAATATTTATTTTACTAGTGCGATATTTGTTTCTTCCCTCTTTCACTTAACTTTTGCAAATCAATCTCAATTTGGATATTTGCACATCGTAATTGGTGTTGCAGGTTAGCGTCCGTTATGTTTGAGCCTGTTTTGTATTTGGTCAATTTCATTTTAGAAAAAAAAAGATTCGCAGGTGTAAGTTGAACCAAAAGCGCTAACAACTTCAACTAAGAGTCTGGTTTGTTGTGCTATCAACAATCAACTGGGCGTATCTAGGAATGGTAACTGCGTCACTTAAAATGAAACATAGAACCTGTTATATTAGATGTCCTAAGATGAGTACGCATCATGTGTTCGCAGAATATAATTTAGTTATTATGTGTACTCATAACTGTAAACTCATAAATAAAACAGGCGACATCTCTCATATATTTGCACGAAAATTATTTTAAAATCAAAGTTAATTTTTTCTCATAATTTCGACAGTTAATTTTTGAATATATGGATGCACACATAATGTATTCTTGCAGTACATTGGTTTTCACTACTTTGGCCATTAAAAATTAAATGCATGTTGTAAAAGTATCATAAATTTCACGGGCCAGAAAAATATTCAAGGCCACCCCTGAGTTACACATTTAAAAATTATCGACCAAGTAGAATATCAGAAGGTCATTATTATCCAATATTCAGTTTCTCATAAAAAAAACCATGTCATTTCATAAAATTTTAAAAGAAAATTAAGATCAATTTATAAATTATATTTGAATTACTGAATAAAATTACATTAATTAATCATAATATTATCATAAACTATATTTAAACGGAACAATTTACCACAAATGAAAAAACAAAAAAAATCAATAATATATCGCATGCTAAGCTTACATCTTCAGATAAGAATTTAGTATATCGTTGACCTATTTTTTTTAAGTCAAACAAAATCGAAAAGGAGGCACACTTTTTATTTATTTTTTTATAAAATGTTTTATGCGAAATTTTATCGGCTATTTGTTTAGTTGCGTGTAGTGCTCTACATTCATGTCAATAATGCAACATTAAATTTTATTGCACAACTATCCCGCAATATCATTTTTTTTTTATCGTAGGACATTATATCTTCTATTTTTAAAAATAAAAATAAAGGGGTATAGGAGCTTTGTATAATACAGCAGAAAAACCACCTGCCTTGCATCCTTCCGGGTTCCATGCATCCAATTACCCATAACCGTCACTGGAAAAAATATTCTTCGAACAAAAACAAAGCCTGTTATATGATATAGTCTGTAATAGAAGAAGAATCTTCATCGCTAAAGGCGGTAGCAAGTCATAATAATAATAACAGCAACAGCAACAAAAAAAATTAAATACTTTTTAAAAAAAGTATCAACATATAACTGGTGGAAGAACAACCTCGTGAGGAACTTGACCGTTTGGAACGCCACCTAGCGCGCCATCTTTGGAATTCTGGTTAGACCGCTAGTCGAAAAATTAAGAATAGAAAAAATTAAATAGAACTGAGTCAGTCCACAACAGATCCTGCTACAGTTCATTCAAGTTGAGTTGAGTTTCGATTGTGACCGAGTGTTGAAAGCTCCGTGTACTCATCATATTTTTGTGGGAGAAAGAGAAGAAATAAAAAACAGCTCGTTTTTTTTTTTTTTTTTTTTTTTGATGTTGATCGTGTGTTTTTTTGTGTCTGCGGCGCGTGGAATTCGCTACCTGTGAATGAAGATCGGACTTGCAGTTTTTTGGTTGAATTATAAATTTCTTTAAGGTAAGACATTTATTATAAATAGGAGTGAATATTGTTAAAAGTTTTATATTTAAGAATATTTTTCGTATGGTTTAACAGATGATTTTATCAATAAAAATGTGAAAAACAATTGTTGATTAAAAAAAATTTCGTTACATTGTCAAATTTTATATTCAAGAATATTTTTCGTATGGTTTAACATATGATTTGATGGATAAAAATATAAAATGCTTAAAAAAAGCAATTGTTGATAAATAAAAATTTCGCTACATGTGAATGAAGATCGGACTTGCCGTTTTTGATTAAATTATAAATGTTCTTAAGGTAAGACATTTATTATAAATAGGAGTAAATGTCGTTACGCTTTATATTCAAGAATATTTTTCGTATGTTTTAACAGATGATTTTATGAATAAAAATATAAAATGCATAAAATAAAAAGCAATTGTTGATAAAAAAAAATGTTTTAATTAAATATTAAAACATGATTATAAAATTTTAATGGGAAGATTTACTTTGAATCTATTAAGAATTTTATCATAGGAAGAAAACTTTTAGTAATTTTAATTTAAAATAATATTTTTATGTAATCATAATTAAATGAATTATTTTACGCGATTTAATTAATGAAATATTAATCGGTTAAGAAGAATTTTAATAATATTTTAAGAATTCAAGAATATTTTAATAAAAATGCTTTAAAAAATGGAATATTAATTGAAATGCCAAAAAAATGTATGATGTAAAATTTCATTTCTGAAATTTTAAATTTTTTAATTAGAAAGAAAAAAATAAGCTCGTTGGTTTTTGTTGTTGATCGCGTATTTTTCGTGTCTGCAGCGCGTGGGATTCGCTACTTGTGAATGGAGATCGGACTTACTTAACTTAAATTATAAAAAACTGTTCTTAATATTACTGTGCTGTACATGAAGGTTGAATTAATAAAAATTACATAAGAGATATGTCTTAAAAGATCGACTTTTTGACTTAAATCTTAAGACAGATATTCTAAAAAATTTTAGCACCGGCATTAAAAGGTTTATATAAACAAAAATTGCAGTTTGTTATATTTTATAAACATTTCGTCCAATATATTATATTTAATATTAAGTTCATTAAAATTATTTATTATAAAATTATATTTTTATTTTTTTCATTTTTAATATTTAAAATCGATTTGTTATTTCACTAGTTATATTACTTTTTATGCGTTTCAGAAATTTTTAGAATCTGATTTCTAAAATATTTGTTTTATATTGGAGTATCCAAAAGATAAATTTTTTTTATAAACTAGATTATTGAATTACATGTGTTAATTATTACTGATGTGCAAAAGAATTATATTAGTTAGATTTTTTAAATTTAAAAACGTATGAAATACTTATTTGTATTTTATTTAATCAGCTATTACAAAATAATTCTTTTTTAAATATCTATATTAAAAGTTGCAGATTTCAATATATTTTATGAAATCCAAAAACATTTCTATTTGCTTAGTTGAAAGGGAATTCATTATTATAAAAACTTCGCATAATTGCATTCTCGGAAAATAATGTATATGAAAAAGTTCGAAAATTTTGCCACTGCATTTCAAAATGAAATAAAAATTTAGTGAACGAAATTTAATCAATTTATTAATGTAACCGTAATTAGTAATCAACGTAATTAGTAACATAATTGTACCTCTTGCAAATGTAATTTGCTGCAGTAATGACCAAAATAAATCGCACGGAATTTCTGATATTATAGAAAAATAGTTATTAAAGAATTTGTATTACAAAATCTACATAAATTTTGAAATGTGGGCAATCAGCTGGAAACATTAAAGTGCAATTTATTACATTTCAGGTGAAATTTCTCGCATCTTATTATTTGTTATGCACTGAATTAATGATTTATATTGAAGCACTTGACCTTTTAAATCTTCTTTCATGCATGGTAGATGAAGATTAAGTAGAAAATAATTTAAATCATGATTTGCCTCTCGATTCGTTGTGTTCTGATTTCATCAAATTTTGATAAACAAATTCGTTTAAATATAGTTGGCGGTTCCGTTCATTTGATTAAGAATTCCTTTGCCTTCCATTTAATTCTGTTTTTGACACATGAAAAAATTCTGAAAGTGTAAATAAATTTTATTTACATTTCCTTAATCCATAATGTAATGTATTATCGTAAAAAAAAAAGTATCGATCAGACTTGTGATTAAAAGAAAAAGAATTCATTTTGATGTTATTTAAGCATGAACGAGACGCACAAAAACACTGATTCGTTCACATTCTAATTTCGTTCAAAAATTCTGTCGGTCATGCTATTTATGCGCATCCTTAATAACGTTAGAATTCTTCATTCGTTTGAATTTTAATTTTTAAAACTTTTTTTCTTAATATATTTCATTCATTTATAGAGTTAAAAAAGCATATATAAAAGCACATTCAAAATGGAAGCAAGAATACTTAAAATAAAAATTGTGTTCCATGATGAAGAAAGTGGCATAAAATTAAACAAAAGCTAAAATTCAAATTAAATACCATTTCTGTCTTTTCTTGTTGGGCCTTGATTATTATTATTGTTTTGTTAATCCTGTGTATTACTGATAATTCAATAAATATCAAATAAGTATTACTTATATCAAATATCAAATAAGTATTACTTATATCAAATATCAAATAAGTATTACTTATATCAAATATCAAATAAGTATTACTTATATCAAATATCAAATAAGTATTACTTATATCAAATCAATCAATAAATGAATTATCAGTAATACTTATTTAAAATTTCTGAACAACACTAAAATAGTTAAGATGATTCGGAGAAAGAAATATGTCCACCTAATTTAGAACTATGAATACAAATCAAAAATAATTACAACTTTATAAATACGATTTCTATGCTGATCAACATGAAATTCCGATCTCAATAATTTTACTACTCTCGTATGCTATACATACACTTATATTATTATTAAATAAATTAATAGTTTAAAAAAACTAAAAAATACGCTTTTAGAGTTAATCAAACTAAAAAGTAAAAAATAATTGTTAACATAAGAATAAAATGACTGACGAGAAAATGAATGTCACTGTTCTAAAATCGTGGGGTGCTCGATATCAATCGTTATAATTTCTCACTAGTTTCATTCCGAAATGCAGAGTTAGTTTAAAAATGTCATACAAAGCACCCCACGCTTTTAGAACAGTGACATTCATTTTCTCGTCAGTCATTTTATTCTTATGTTAACAATTATTTTTTACTTTTTAGTTTGATTAACTCTAAAAGCGTATTTTTTAATTTTTTTAAACTATTAATTTATTTTTTACTTTTTAGTCTGATTAACTCTAAAAGCATATTTTTTTTAAAGTTTTTTTAAAGTATAATTGTTTTTACTTTGTTTTCCACTTGGCTTTACTTAGATTGAATGCAGGTCGAGTACCTGTGCGCGAAGCGCACATCTACTCAAAATCAAAAGTTTACATACTTTTTACCCACCGAAATTTTCGGCCAATAGGAAGAACGCAATTCGACATGATCGCACTCCTATGCCTTTGATATCCGCCTCTTTTTAGCCACCGAAATTTTCGACCAATAGGAAGAGCGCAATTCGACATGATCGCTCTCCTATGCCTTTGAGATCCGCCTCTTTTTAGCCACCGAAATTTTCGGCCAATAGGAAGAGCGCAATTCGATCGCGGATCAGTTGACTGACTCGCCAGTAGATGGCGCCATCAGTCCCAAAATCGAGTCCAAAAAGTGAGTTACATACAAACATACATACATACAAACATACAGGTGAAGCTAATAAAAGCGTATTAAAAAGGACAGCCCTTTGGGTTTAATATGGAAGCAGGGATTGGCAGATATTGAAGTCGAGCCCAGTGTTCCTTTTAATCTACTGACACCTACTACTGTACTTAGTAATGTAACTTTTAATGAAGGCTTGACTGTGAAATTTATCAAACACGAAGAACACCCGGAGTTGCTGCGTCACTTGGCTCTCGAGATCATCAATAACATTTCTCCTCGGGCCCTGGTTATTTACACTGATGGAAGCAAATCTGACTCTGGAAGAACAGGTAGCGGAATTTTTATGAAGACAAGTACAGGAGAATTTAGATATCGTCTTAGAAACCCGGACCACAGCTCAGTATTCCGCTCAGAATTAACTGCTATAAGCGAAGCTCTGAATCTAGCTTTAGACTTTAAAGTACCTGATGTTTGGATTCTGACTGATAGTAAGAGCTCAATACAGTATTTGAAAAATTGGCCAAGCATCTTGGACAAATTGGGACAGGATATAGTTTCCAAACTAGCTGTTTTGGACCAGATCGGATCGGTGTGCTTGCAGTGGATTCCCTCCCATGTGGGCATCTACGGAAATGAAATTGCTGATCTGCTCGCTAGGGAAGGTTGCGAACTTCCCAAAGCTTCTTCTTCCAATCTGTTAGCTTCAGAGGTTCATTCGATGACTTTAGCCAGAGTGAATACCTCTTGGAGGTCGCCACCAATTCATGCATGGTACGCCGCTAAATGTCCATACAGTGCTCCTGTCCTAGACCTGCTCAGACGGCTTTAGCTAGACTAAGGACTGGCCACATTAAGAGTTTGACCTTCAATGGAGACGAGAAGACATATGCCCTCTGTCATTGTTCGACCATCGCATCTCCCTCTCATCTCATAGATTGTATTGGTGCCTCTGTGAGGCAACTGTTGAATGAGGGGAGGACAGTTTACGATCTATTGATGCAGCATGATCTACTGGACTTGGTTTAGGATTCTAAATCAAGGGGATAAGCAACAACAACACTTATATTAGTCTACCAAATGTAATAAAAAAAATTTGGGTCCCGCTATTCAAAATTAAAGTCAAGTATTAATGTGACAATAATATAGATAGCGAATGAAATGCTAATTTTTTTCCCATGTAATAAATATATTTTCTTAGTAAGGCTCATAAAAATCAAATTTTTTTTTTTTTTTAGTTTAAATTCATTTGCACGTTTAAATAAACAACATATTTTTTTTTCATTTAATATTAATAGTCCAATCTATTTTCTACGAACGGCAAGATATCTGAGAAATGAACTTGAATAAATCTTTAGTGATAAAAAGAAGTGAAATAATAATGAATAATAGAAATCAAATATTAATAAATAGGAAAACAGAAGGAAAAAAAGTTATCGTTTTGTGAATTATTTCGTATATCCTTATATTTTTATTGCATAAATAAAAATTACTGTTTATTCACAATAAATTTGTTCTCTTAAACCATGATTTATTACAAAACTAAAAACATGTTGAAAGTATTAACATTTGCACTAAATATAAATTTGGTGTTAAATGTCATATTCATATTATATTAATAAATATCATTTATTAAGTATCATATTCAAAATTCTAATTTATTAAATATCATATTCTAAATTGTATTTTTTTAATATCATATTCAAAATTCTAATTTTTTTAATATCATATTCTAAATTGTAATTTTTTTTTATTATCATATTCTAAATTCTAATTCATTAAATATCATATTCTGAATTGTAATTTTTTTTAATATCATATTCTGAATTGTAATTTTTTTTAATATCATATTCTAAATTCTAATTTTTTTTTTTAAATAGCATATTCTAAATTCTAATTTTTTTTTTTTAAATAGCGTATTCTAAATTCTAATTTTTTTTTTTTTAAATAGCGTATTCTAAATACTAATTTTTTTTTTTTAAATAGCATATTCTAAATACTAATTTTTTTTTTTAAATAGCATATTCTAAATTCTAATTTTTTTTTAAATAGCATATTCTAAATTCTAATTTTTTTTAAATAGCATATTCTAAATTCTAATTTTTTTTTAAATAGCATATTCTAAGTTCTAATTTTTTTTTAAATAGCATATTCTAAGTTCTAATTTTTTTTTAAATAGCATATTCTAAATTCCAATGTTCTTTTAAATATCATATTCTAAATTCCAATGTTCTTTTAAATATCATATTCTAAATTCCAATGTTCTTTTAAATATCATATTCTAAATTCTAATTTTTAAATATCATATTCTAAATTCTAATTTTTAAATATCATATTCTAAATTCTAATTTTTAAATATCATATTCTAATTTTTAAATATCATATTCTAAATTATAATTTTTTTAAATATCATATTCTAATTTTTAAATATCATATTCTAAATTATGATTTTTTTTAAATATCATATTCTAATTTTTAAATATCATATTCTAAATTATGATTTTTTTTAAATATCATATTCTAATTTTTAAATATCATATTCTAAATTATGATTTTTTTTAAATATCATATTCTAAATTCTAAATTTCTTTTAAATATCATATTCCAAATTCTAATTCTTTTTTAAATATCATATTCTAAATTCTAATTATTTTTTAAATATCATATTCCAAATTCTAATTTTTTTTTAAATATCATATTCTAAATTCTAATTATTTTTTAAATATCATATTCTAAATTCTAATTTTTAAATATCATATTCTAAATTCTAATTTTTAAATATCATATTCTAAATTGTAATTTTTTTAAATATCATATTCTAATTTTTAAATATCATATTCTAAATTGTAATTTTTTTAAATATCATATTCTAATTTTTAAATATCATATTCTAAATTGTAATTTTTTAAATATCATATTCTAATTTTTAAATATCATATTCTAAATTATGATTTTTTTTAAATATCATATTCTAAATTCCAATTTTTTTTTAAATATCGTGTTCTAAATTCAAATTTTTTAAATATCGTATTATAAATTCTAATTTTTAAATATCATATTATAAATTGTAATTTTTTTAAATATCATATTCTAATTTTTAAATATCATATTATAAATTGTAATTTTTTTAAATATCATATTCTAATTTTTAAATATCATATTCTAAATTGTAATTTTTTTAAATATCATATTCTAATTTTTAAATATCATATTCTAAATTGTAATTTTTTTAAATATCATATTCTAATTTTTAAATATCATATTCTAAATTGTAATTTTTTTAAATATCATATTCTAATTTTTAAATATCATATTCTAAATTATGATTTTTTTTAAATATCATATTCTAAATTCCAATTTTTTTTTAAATATCGTGTTCTAAATTCAAATTTTTTAAATATCGTATTCTAAATTCTAATTTTTAAATATCATATTATAAATTGTAATTTTTTTAAATATCATATTCTAATTTTTAAATATCATATTCTAAATTATGATTTTTTTTAAATATCATATTCTAAATTCCAATTTTTTTTTAAATATCGTGTTCTAAATTCAAATTTTTTTTAAATATCATATTCCAAATTCTAATTTTTTTTTTAAATATCATATTCTAAATTCTAATTATTTTTTAAATATCATATTCTAAATTCTAATTTTTTTTTAAATATCCTATTTTAAATTCTAATTTTTTTTTTAATATCCTAATTTAACTAATTTATTTAGAATATGTACTAAAAATTTTAACGAAAGCATATTGGCTATCATTAAGAGGCTAATAACTTTTAACTACTTTCTTTCATCAAAAACGATTACTAATTACAATTTAAAAAATCAAATTCCAAATCGTGACTCTGGTATTTTTGTCCTACATTTAAACGAACATTTAACAGATGAAGATGCTTTCCAAAGATTAATAATCGCCACAAATATTCACTTCTGTCAATAGTGATGAGTTCTTCCACTAACAGACTGTTGCGTTGATACATGCAAGGCAATTACTACGTCTTTGCGTCATTGAATTACCTTACTCCCATTTCAAGGTCCACCTATAGAGGGCGCTGCAATAGCGTCGGACAGTAAGTATCATCTTTTGATGCATCATCCCACGTGTAAAACGTCTTTTGAGCGGTAAAAAGATAAAATGGGCGTTTAAAGGTAATTCAACGGAAATATAAAAGAAGATAAACGATATAAAAAATTACACTTTTTCTCGAGAATGTTGTAAACGCATAGTATAAAAATTGACATACAGTTTAAATATGAAATAAAGAAATCGTTCCTCATATTGGAATAGCTGACTACTTTTTGTTCGATTTTTATTGTGAAATCGAAATCCAGGATAATAATCTAGGAGGAGAACCTTAGAAGTCAGTTTTTTTTCTTTTTTTTCTTTTACATACTATACTTATTATAATTATTTTTAAAAAATGAGACCTTTCAAGAATTAAAAATGTGTTTTTATTTGTTATCTATATATGTTTTTATATTTGTTTCGGAAAAAAATAATTGGGAGAAAAATTCAAAATCTTTTCCCTATTTATGCTATATTTTTTGTTAATATTAATTACATTTTGACCAATATATCTTATTTCTACTCAGTTACATTTACATATCGGTTCTCTTATAAATTCAATGAAAGTAAAATTTCCGATATTTCTAATATTTTATGAAAATCTATCTCGTATTGAATTATTACATAGTGACATCATAGTTACAGAACAGTTATATAATGATTTTTGAACAATAATTTCACACTATCTTATAAATCAATGTTATGCAATCAATGCACTCGTTCACCTACATTAACGTTTTTCCTTTCAAAATATCATTTCATCCCCTAACTTTAGTATCATTTCAACACTTAACGGGAACAATAAAGCTTTAACATATGCCCTTTTAAAAAGTAAATGTGGCTGTTGCTAAATAATGTATTAAATTGCGTAAGCCTGTTTAGATTATACATTTTCTGAACATGCATTTTTTAAACATGAACATAAAAAAATATTGATCAATAAAAAAAATCAATCAGCCCATAATTCTTGCACAAAAATCGATCAATAAAAAAAATCAACTCATAATTTTTGCACGTGTGTAGCACAACTCCTGGTGGTGACATTGATATGTGTTAGTGGTTCGGAATCCACTTTAAGCCGTAGGTGCCGGTCTCATATGACTGTAGAGTGTCACAGAGACTAAGGTATGGCTTCTTCTCACCCACATTATTTCCAAACTGTAAAGGGGCAACTCAGATCTAGGTACAGTGATGTAGTAGTAGTAGAAGTAGTGGTTTGGTATCCACGTTAAAATGTAGGTCCCTGTGTAATTAGCGTAAAGTGTGCAAAAAATTACCCGTAGAGCGACAAAAGCAAACCAATCAAATCATTGCAGAGGCGCCATTTTTGCTATCGCTACCAACTTATTCTCTTTAAGCGTAACATGGCTTTTGACAGAAGGGCAGACCTTCTAATAAATTTTTTGATTCAAAAAATATTTGAATATATTAACATTCAACCATAGATTCTCACCTTTTTGAAAGATTAACAAAATTTTATTAGTTAATTCAGTTGTGACGGAGTTTAAGAAAAGACGTCATAAATCTGTGTACCCCTGCTTTAACGTGTGGCCTGATTGGTCCAATTGGCTAGGGCTCTAGTCTTTGGTACCACAGGCTTCAGGATCGAATCCTGGCGGTGGCAATAATAAGTAATGGAAATGATTGTTCGTAAATATTATGTTGATAACAGTCCAAAATATTGTTGTATCACGACATAACTATGACATTTATACAATCAGTATTTAAATATGTAAAATAGAAGTTTAGAATACCAGATTCATCTATGCATGGCTATTATATTTACCAATCTTACCACTTATATTTACCTATCTCAATCATTCCTGAAAAAACTTAATAGATGTTTGTGAGTGGATCGGAATCCACGCTAAACTGTAGGTCCCGGTCTAATTAGCCTAAAATGTGCACAAAATAACCGTAGACAAACCTGCTTTAACGCATCTAGAAAAAAATTTCCAATTTAAAATCCAATTATTGTACACCTCCACATTATATCTCTTAAAAGTATCTTTCTATTACATCTTGCTATCAATAACGATACATCTGCAATGTTGTCTAGTCCAAAATATTGTTATATTTAAAAATATTTGTATCAGTATTTAAATATGTAAAATAGAAGTTTAGAATATTAGATTCATCTATGCATGGCTATTATATTTACCAATCTTACCACTTATATTTAACTATTTCAATCATTCCTGAAAAAAATCATAGCTTTTGCATGGATGTTTATTAGTGGTTCGGAATCTACGCTAAACTGTAGGTCCTGGTCTAATTAGTCTAAAATGGGCACCGTAGAGCGACAAACCAAACCTGCTTTAACGCATCTAAAAAAAAATTACCAATTTAAAATCCAATTATTATACACCTTCACATTATATCTCTTAAAACTATCTTTCTATTACATCTCGTTATCAATAACGATACATCTGCAATGTTGATAACAGTCCAAAATATTGTTATATTTAAAAATATTTGTACCCAAAATATTTATGCAATCAGTATTTAAATATGTAAAATAGAAGTTTAGAATATCAGATTCATCTATGCATGGTTATTATATTTACCTATCTTACCACTTATATTTAACTATTTCAATCATTCCTGATAAAACCCTGGCTGTGGCATGGTGGTTTGTAAATGGTTCGGAATCCACGCTAAACCTTAAGTCCCGGTCTAATTAGCCTAATATGAGCACAAAATGACCGTAGAGCGACAAACCAAATCTGCTTTAACGCATCTAAAAAAAATTCCAATTTAAAATCCAATTATTATACATCTCCACATTATATCTCTTAAAACTATCTTTCTATTACATCTCGCTATCCAAATCAATAGCGATACATCTGCAATCCCAATCAACGTCCAACTGGCCAGAAAAATTCCACTTGAAACAAACAAACAAATCGTATTGGGAGTGTAACCCATATCTCGAACCGTTATGTACAATCGCCACATAACTTATCTTGTGCCAAACTGGTAAACAGATAAATCCTACTTTATTAACAATCTAATTGTCTCTAGCGAACGCCACAAATACCGAGCATCCTGCATATTCTCGTATGTTCGATGTACAGTAATTGGCATTTGTGCTTATAAGAAAGGATGAGGTTTTTTTCTATCTCTCGTGTAACCTGATTTTGCGATAGAAAACGTGCTGCCATTGTTCTAGCGAGCGATAGGGATACTCCCGACTTATTAGGGGCTGTGGTATTTGCCTAACATTTCTTAATCCACTCCTGTTAGAAGTAGTTAGGAGCGGTCATTGCTCTTAAAGAGTACCAAAAATATAATCTCTTCGATAACGGTGAGCATTGGTCACTGGTGGGATTGTCTTGTTGGTTTCTGTTTTGTTTTGCGCGTGTGTATGAGACAATACATACCGCCTTTCAAATTGAAGCATTTATAATGGGTTATTGTTGTTTTTTTTCTCTCAATTTACTTTTTTAAGAAAGTTCAATGAATCTTAAACTTACTTTCAGTTTCTAATATTGAGTATAAATTGCGAAGTTAGCAGAACACATTTGAATGGGTGTTGAGCTTCTTTAATATTTATTAGTTTTGCTTTTAGAGTTGATTAATTAAAATATTCATTAATTATATCTTCAGCGAATTTCTATTTTTTGTATATGTAATTAATGGTTGGGGCAACTCTGACGCTTGGTGCCCCATGTTTCGGTTTCGAATTCAGGATATCAGGGATGTTTGTATGGATCATATGTTCAAAACAAGTAACTGTTTTGATAAGATAATTGATTCAACATTTTTGATATTAAATACATACAGCATATGTGAAATTTAGGATGAATGCTAACTAATTACTATTACTAATTAATTACTTATTATTACTAACTAATTACTTATTATAATTAACTATTAATAACTAGTCTAGCGAGCGATAGGGATACTCCCGACTTATTAAGGGCTGTAGTATTTGCCTAACATTCTTAATCCACTTCTGTTAGAGGTAGTTAGGAGCGGTCATTGCTCTTAAAGGAGTACCAAAAATATAATCTATTCGATAACGGTGAGCATTGGTCACTGGTGGGATTGTCTTGTTGGTTTCTGTTTTGTTTTGCGCGTGTGTATGAGACAATACATACAATACCTCCTTTAAAATTACAGCATTTATAATGGGTTATTGTTTTTTGTTTTGTTTTTGTCTTAATTTAGTTTTTTTAAGAAAGTTCAATGAATCTTAAACTTACTTTCAGTTTCTAATATTGAGTATGGTTTAAGAAGTTAGCAGAACATATTTGAATCTGACAAACATATTGTTTGAGCTTTTTTAATATTTATCAGTTTTGTTTTTGGTGTTGATTAATTAAAATGTTCATTAGAAATATTCATTAATTATGTCTTAAGCGAATTTAATTATTTTGTGTAAGTAATTAATAGGAGCCAGTCTGGCGCTTGGTGCCCATGTTTTGGATTCCAATCCCGGATATCATGGATGTTTGTATTGGTTCGGAATCTACTTTAAACTGTTGGTCCCGGTCTAATATAATTGTTGAACGTTGGGCATAGGGCTAACAACCCTACCCATAAAAAGAAAACATCTCCTAGAAATGTGCAGTAGGAAGACGGCTTTGGCCTACCATGAAGCTGTTGTTGAGCCAATAAAGAATTAATGGTTAGTTAGCGTTTACACTCATGTCAATAAATTAAGGATAATGAAGTTCAGGCAAAGAAAGAGACAGAAGCAAAACAAATTTGACTTATTTGTAAAATCTATTTATTAAACAGAAGGTAAAGAGCAAAAAAAAAAAATGATATATGTTTGACATAATTAATAAAAATTGCGATTTTTACTCCCTGAAGCAAATTTCAAAAAAAGAACCTATTTACAAAAAACAGTATAACATGGTTAGTATGATGGTTAATATGGAGTATGTCTCCCGGACGATGCAATACAGGCCTTACAACGCCTAGGCATGCTGAGTATCAAATTATCAATCTGATCTTGGGGAATATTACACCACTCATCAAGCAATTCCCTCCGAAGCTCCGTTTGGCAGGTGGGAAGGGGGTTGACGGGCTGCAATTCGTCGGCCAAGCATATCCCACACATGCTGTATTGGATTCAAGTCCGGTGAGTATGCTGGCCAATCCATACGGGTGATATCCTCCAATTGAAGGCATTCGTCTACAATGTTTGCACGGTGAGGACGGGCGTTGTCATTCATAAACAGAAATTCAGCACCCATGGCGCCCCGAAACAAACGTACATGTTGTTCCAGAATGACATCCCGATAGATGTGGCCTGTCATCGTTACACTCTGAACATGCAGGTCAGTTCTGGAACCAAGAATAATTCCTCCCCAAACGAGTCATCCTGCACCACCGCAACGGTGTCGTTCAATGGTGTTCTCTTGGTGGTAACGGGTACCTGGCGCTCTCCATATGAAAGTCCGGCGAGAATCAGACTGCAAACTAAACCTAGACTCATCGGAAAACATCACACCAGACCACTGTTGCGGTGTCCACAATGCATGCTCTCTACTCCAGGTTAATCGCAGGCGACAGTGAGTTGCGGTAAGTGAAACACATCTGACAGGCCTACGAGCATATAGACCAATGTGCCCTAAGCGTCTGTACACGGTCTGCCTTGAAACTGTAGTACCGGTAGCTGAAGAGAGCTGACGAGACAGGTCTGATTCTGTGCTCCGTCTGTTTCTTTTGGCAGTAACTGCTAAATACCGGTCCTCATTCGGCGTTGTAACTCGGGGGCGACCTGTGCTGTAACGTCTACTCACATTACCATCATCTTGGAATCGTTGCCAAAGCCTGGAGATGACACTCTGGGCGATTCCAAGTTCCTCGGATACTTCCAGCTGGGTACGTCCACATTCCAGTCATCCGATAATTCACAATCAAAAAATCATCCAAATGCTTCCTTTGCGCCATAACTATGCGGTTATTGCACTGAAAGGCTTTTAAAGCGCTTGTGAACAATTTTACTTCTTTGTCACCATTCCTTATATACCCTTCTCTTACACTCTCGTCATTGTGACGTACTATCCGCGCCATCTGGTGGTTTCCTGTAATTCGCATATTCTTCTTCAAGATGTGTGTGATAATTCTACAGGTGAAATTTTTATTTTAGAGTTCAATTTCTGTGTGATTCTGAATTATCCTTAATTTATGGACATGAGTGTATTATAAATTTCACATGTGCTGCATGTATTTAATATCAAATTTTAACTCAATTATCTGTTATTAAAACTGTTACTCAGTTTGAACATAGTATAATTATGTGCAATTTAAGTGTAAATTTGTGTGTGTATAATTAACTAAAAATATTTTAATGACAATGTCTCTTATTCGGTGAAAATGACAGATATCCGTTCTTTATTAAGTTTTAAGTAAATCATTTAATTTCTCAATTATTAAATTTATTAACTTAAATATGTTCTAAAATGAATATTTATGATAATTTGGATTATCATATCAAAATTATGCAGGAAAATATTTCCATTGATTATGCGTTATGCTCGGATTAATAAACTCCATTTCACAACATCTTGAAATCTTTCTTTCACTTAGAATAAAATATATTTATTATGAATAAAAAAAATAACAAATAATGTGGAGTAATTCTTATAGCAGTATGCGTACTTGCGGATTAAGCTATAAAATCTTATCAGGACAATTTAAGAAATAGCAATTCGTTATTAGAATTTTCACTTTCTTTCTGGGATAAATTTAAAAAAAATATATTTAATTATTTTTATTCCATGTTTTCCTTTTATATTAGTAGCAATTCAGTAAGTAAAAAAAATATTAAATATACGCAAAACAAATTATGTCCACGTAGCCTCTATTACAATGTTGTCAAAGCAGTGATTATAAAATAAAATAAAATAAAATAAAATGCTGTCAGTGCTGATATTTGACGATTTTATTATTATAATTATTATTGTTATTGTTTTGTTGAGAGATTCTGTAATGAATATTTCTCAGTTTTTAATTTAAAAAAGCACATATATGTGCCAAATTCTTAAAGTGGTTAAGAGGTTGTTCTAGTAATACATTGTTGGCAAACTCAGTACTTTATTCTCCAGCCACTATATTGACCTGATGGACAATTGGCTAGCGCTCTGGCCTTCGGTACCACAGGCTTCAGATTTGAATCCTGCCGGTGACATGAATGTGTGTTAGTGGTTCGTAATCCACGTTAAACTGTAGGACCCAGTCTAATTAGCTTAAAGTGTGCAAAAAAATTACCGTAGAGGGGAAAACCAAACCAGTCAATATATTCGTAGTGAACATACACTTCGAAAGATATGTCATTTATTGATTCTGAAAGGGTGAATTTTAAAATGCATTGCTGGTGAGTATTTGGGCTGAGGTTCAATCCGCTGGCGGCTTTGTTGTAGACACTGTTTAAAACCACGAGCGCTTAGGATGCTCGGCATCTTGCCTCGTGAGGCGGACTATTGGTGAGAGTTTTCTGGGTTTTCCTCTCACACAATACGCAAATGCGAGGTAGTTCCCCTATAAATCCTCCCAGAAGGTACTGCCCTCCTTATTCAGCGATACGGAGCCAAGTCAGATTTCTACTTAGGAGTACTCCATCACAATAGAAGCCTCCAGTTTCCCTCCAAAATGGGATGTCCGCCCTTCAATGCAGGGTACTACGGATTAATCATATTACAACACAAACATATGATGAACCGTTTTACTTTACTGCTTGGTATTTATTTATACTATTATCTTGCCTTTTCCATTTATAAAAATTTACCTAAAATTCACGCAAAAAATAATACATAAACATATTTTCAAATCTGGGTTGAATTTTGGGACACCCTTTTGAATCATCGCAATATAATTGCTTTCTAAAAGAAGTATTAATGACAAATCGTTACCTCGAAAACCCACTCACCTGAACTCCTATTACAGAAATTAATTTAAATTGATGTATCACAACTATGCACAATTTTCTTCAGAAAATATCGAAATTGCTCAAGAAGAAAATATGGCACAGGTTTTATTCCATACATATTGCTTACCATTGAAAAAAACTCCATTTTTACTGCATAGAATTTTCTTGGTGCATAAAAAAGTGTGAATAACAAATTTAAATATCTGTAATGTTCCAGAAAATACTTTATCCAATATAAATAACACAAGGATTAAAGCTAACCAGAACGAAGATGATAAAAACCCAATTAATTTATTCACAGTGAAGTCTGTTATTGAAATCCACTCTTCTGAAACAGGACGTAGGAAAATCTATTATGGCAATACATGTTTTGAAAGAGAAAAACTCCAAGGAATCAATGGAAATATTGAAACAACAAATTTCTTTTTACTGCATAGCATGAAATAAAATAAAAAAGTAACCGAAATCTTTTATGTGCGAAATGAAAAGAGCAGAAAATAGTTTACTTCCTAATACAATAAAATAAAATAAAAATTTGAATTTTTCCAGATCAAATGGGATCAATCGTATATTGTGCCAAGTTTGCAAGTTGGAAACTTTTTATAACCCGGAACCGTTTTGGCAGATGATTCGCGTGATTTGGCGGCATAAATTAGACTCGCGGTTTTGAGATTCTTGCAGATGGAAAAAAAACGCAATCCCTTCCAATCGTAAATGTCAGTCACACTTGGCATGGTATGAATGGAATATAAAAGGGAAGGGCTTATAAGCGGGAATGAAATTACGGTTGTGAAAATTTTTAAAAGCATGTGGTTCTTTAGCATAAATATGAGGCTTATTCTTAATAAGATCTTCGGTAAGAGATTAACAATTAATTCTGCGTTTTTTCTGGAATTAAAATCATCTCAGTTAAGAATTCTTTTGACTTTTAACATTAATAATGTGAGATGTTTAAGCATTTAGAAATAACGAGATCGTAAATTTTTTGTTCTAAAGCAGCTGGCAAACACTTAGACAGTTGTCTTTGATGTCTTAAGACAAGCGCAGCACCGACATTACTCACTTAGCACTACCCAGGAGGTGCGTGAAGCGTAAAGATAAGCTACGGACGCGGAGTAACAATAGCCCCCACAACGCTCTATGATCATGTTAGACCGGAACCTACGGTTTAAAGTGGATTTCGAACCACTACAAACATCCATACCACCGCAATTACTCCAACCCTATGGCACCATGCGTCAGAGCCATAGTCACTCGGACATCAGGCTGCAATGTTTTAATGGTAATTCAAATTCTAAGTAACTCATGATGGAAACTTACTGAAGGTTATAACTTTGTCCCTATGAATTCGGCCCACAAAATTCTACCAGGTAGTTGAAGTAGGCAGGTAGTCTGATTCTGCCTGGTAGTTGAAATAGGCAGGTAGGCTGATTAGACCAGGTAGTGGAAGTAGGCAGGTAGTCTGATTAGACAAGGTAGTTGAAGTAGGCAGGTAGTTTGATTCTACCAGGTAGTTGAAGTAGGCAGGTAGTCTGATTCTGCCAGGTAGTTGAAGTAGGCAGGTAGTCTGATTAGACCAAGATGAAGTAGGCAGGTAGTCTGATTAGCGGCTTATATGGCGGCAATTTTGTCTTTGTAAGCATCAGTCTATTATTTTAATTCATAACTAAGCGAAGATAAGCAAGTTAATGGATTAAATACTTGGTGTATATATATATATATACATATACATTTGAGCAAATAAGAAATGGTTGTAATGGACAATTCAAGATAGAAGCTAACGTCTGCTGCGCACCCACGGAGCTTCACCAAAACTCAAATCATCATCATCAAGAAACGGTTGTACATCTTGGTCTTTTCGGATGTTTACCACTTTCATTTTATACTCAATGAACCCGCAAAAATCTTCTAGCAGCATGAATAACTTGATTGCAGAATCTGTCCACGCTGTCAGGGGTCTAAATTATGGATGCGAGAAACCTCTCCTCAAGCATATAATTTTACACTTTTGCAGCCATCTATTCTGGGATCCATTTTTAAATTATTATGGATTGCAACGTCAAAATGACATGCACTTTGACAGTTCTTGTACTGCAACAGAGATGTTTGAGTGATGGGTTCCTTTGGGGTTTCTATGTAAACACTTCGTCGGAGATGGTATCCCATTTATTATAATTCTGCTAACGTAGTTCTGGATTTATTTTTAAACTATTTAAACGTCTACTGTACCTTTCTGTGGATTGAAAAGAGCTTTTATATTTCAGATCTTCCTCTTCTTTTGTAAAGAATAAAAAGACACATTATGACTATTTTCAAGAACTTACTCAGAATGATAAAAATTGAAAATGGTACAAATTAATATAAAATTGTAATTAAAGTAATAAAAATGGCATTATCTGAAGAAATATTGAAATAAAGCCTTTTTATTTAGTTGTTGACATAGTATTTAATACAAATTTCCTCAATAAATTAGTTTGATTCAATTGAAATCCCATATTTAATATTTCATAAATGTATGATTTTCACATCTTGTTGACTTTGAAAGTGGTGCTAACTCTATTTGAGGTCATCAAATGTATAAATTTCTTTTAACTTATACTTTAAAAACGATCACATTATAAACCTAAATCATTTTAATATTTATAAAACATAAAAAGTAAGTATCAACATATACTACTAATTTTCAAGTCATTCAAATGCAGTTCTTAAATATCTCCATATAATATAAAGTGTACTTGCACCACGTTCAAAGAAAACGGCCTAAGTATTTACTAAAAATATTTATGCAATAAGGCTTAAAAAAATTTGTTTTATTTATTCATTCTTTTCATTTTTCTCTCTTCATTTTTCACAGCAGTTTGCTGTGAGACCAATTTATGTTGTAGTTATGTCTCAATTTAGTCTCATAGAATTTTTTTTTCTTTTTCAAGAATTTTTTTTTTCTGAATTGTGAAAAATAACTTGCTTGCATACCATTTTTTTATGCAAAGAAAAACGTAAATAGAAGGCTAACTTTCTTTTACATTTACCTCAAATTGATAAAATAAAGTAAAGAACATGCCTAACATAGAAGCTCGTAGCAATAGTATAGAATGCTTCAGCTATGACGATTATTGGGTGAAATATTTCATTCGTGAACATTATTTTTTGATAAAGATAAATTAGTGCAAAGATCCTTTATGTATTTGCTTCAATTTTTAAAAATAAATAATACTTTCGTTACGAAATAATGAATAAAAATCAATACTAAGATAATAAAAAATTGTAGTAACTTTCACGGAAAAGCTTCACATTTGGTATTCACCTTGCAGATATTTTTATCTATACGTGACATTTGTTTATGTTATTGTTATGTCTAGTCAAAAGGCATACCGGATAAGATTGGTTCTTAAAGTCGCATTTACTTTTCCTACTGGAAATTCTTGTTGCATTCATCTTCTACTGACTTATTGTTTGTTTTTTTAACCTTTTCAACATTCAAACGTTCTCTCATACATATGTGGCGGGAGCACGTGAGGAATGCAGCTGAAATGCCATTCTTCGATGAGAAACTTTTGCAATAACAGCATCTTTGAAAAATTTTGGATTAAATCTAAATTTTAATTCTGTTCCAGTTTATATCATGGTGCGAAATACAGTGACAAAATAGTTTTATGTGTCACTATTTACATACATGTGACTTGTCTGTCTAATGTTATGCTTGTGAAATTGTAAGGTACTTTTCGATTAACTGGACACCAATCGTAATTGTGAACAAAATAGAAAATTGTGATATTGTTATATATAACCTGTTAATCGTTCAAATTGTGTTTCTCTTTGTTAGGGTTTTTCTTCCTATTTCTAGGGCCTGGTGGCCAATTGGCTAGCGCTGTGGCCTTTAGTGCTACAGGTTCGAATTCTGGCGGGGGACATGGATGTTTGTTAGTGGTTCGGAATCCACGTTAAACTGTAGATCCTGGTCTAATTAGGCTAAAGCGTGCACAAAATGTCCAACAAAGTAAATTAAACCAAACCTTCCTATTTCTAGTTACATTTGGCAACAATATTTGATTGGTTTGTTTTGTCGCTCTACGGTCATTTTTTGCACATTTTAAGCTAATTAGACCTATTTATATTTGGAGACAATTGGCACTATATAATCTAAACATATCCTACTTATTTAGTAGAAATTACATACTTTATGACTCTGCTAGAGAAATCTTAAATATGAATTTTTAAAAATTATAAAAATTATCAATTGATTTTTATTTAATATTATTTTTAAATAACTAGCAGTATTATAATAGAAATATCGCAAATTTCTATAAAAATCAAGTTAAAATCTAGTTTCTTTTTCTTTTACATTAACTGTATTATGAAAATTATTTTTTTTTATTGTTTCCCTCTTTGACAAGATATTTATTCATTTTGTAGTAAAAATATGTACACGTCTTTTTTTTTTTTTATTTTACTTGTAAAATTTATCTTAAACAGCTACTGGCAATGGAGTTTCATTTTAATGCTGATTGAAATTAAAATTTTTCCATTTATTATATTTTTAACTGCCATTTTTGTAGCAACTCTTCCTAACATATTTGGAAGTATTTTATATTCGTTTTTGTGCATTTACTTTTTTTTTATTTAGATTACCTGAGTGATTTAATTGCTGAATATCACATACATAAATATATTTCATGAATATTTCTCTAATTAAATAAAAATATTATTATTATTATTTTTTTTTTTTTTAAATGCTACTAAGGACTACGCAATGTTTACAATTATTCACTTTTAACCTATGAACTTCCTGATCTTGAGCATCATTTTTAGAATTAGAACGGTAGTTAACCTTTTTTCCTTGCAATATTGTAATTGGGAAAGATCGTACCGGGAACAGTCATCTGGGAAGTTAAAAACCTCCATCTAGCTATTCGAACATTTTGAAGGGAATTTCTGACATATAGGCATTAACATGAGAGCTACAATTAGATTATCTTTGTCGTGATTCAAATCAAAAAGGGGTCTTTCAAATCAGATGCCTAACGTAATAAAGGTCCTTCTACATTCTCTTAATTTTGAAATCTAAGTATAGTCCGACCACCGATGGTATGGAAAATTGGCAGGCTGCCAATAGAGTGGCGTCATAGGGAAGAAAATATCATTTTGGAGGAATCTTAATTATATCAAAAAGAATTCTAAATAATTAAAATTTTTCATTACACGATAATAATAGAAATCCTGGATGAAAAAAAATTCCACACTATTATACTTTTTTCTTTCAAAGCAACTTTGCATCTCGTTAATGTCACTAGCACCCCCTAACATATAATAGATTCGTCCATTCCCGTCGTTAAATCGTGGAATGGTTGTTTACCATTCCACGATATCGGTGATCGAACTAAAATTAAGTAGTTAATACTTATTTTAAAAACAAAGTAGTTTATAGTTATTTTAAGGTGAAAAATCAAATAAATTACAATTTAAAAAAAATTTAATGAAATTCTAATCTGTAACTAATTTAAACTTTTTAAAAAAGATATTGTGCAAAAAAAAGGTAGTCGTTATCTTTTTTGCAGAATATCTAATATTTATATATAGATTAATAAATAAATATTAATAGATTATCTATTAATATATATTAAGTAGTTAATACTTATTTTAAAAGCAAAGCAGTTTATAGTTATTTTAAGATGAAAAATCAAATAAATTACAATTTTTTAAAAAAAATTTTAATGGAATTCTAATCTGTAACTAATTTAAACTTTTTAAAAAAGATATTGTGTAAAAAAAAAAAAAAAAAAAAAAAAAAAAAGGATAGCCGTTATTTTTTTCCAAAACAACTAATATTTAATCATCTATACATCAGAATAGATGTTTCTGTCTAAGGAAATATTCCTACATTTTATCTTTTAATTCTAGATTAGAATTCAATTAAATTAACAAATAGATATTTCACCCCCAAATCAAAAATACTTACAATTAATTATCATTTGTCATTGTTAAAATTATTTTGTTCTCAGTTATAAGAACTGTAAATGCTTAAGTTAATTTGAATGTATTCAATTATTCTAATTAACTTTTTAAAAAAAGAAAAATGTAACAATACTGTGAAATATTATGAGACTAACCTCAAAACGGAAACATTTTTATTGCAAAATACATACTGCTGTGTGTAAGAATAAGGTGTTTCATTATTTACACGTTACGATATAATCTCGCATACTTGAAACCACAATGTGAGTAATATATGATGACCTCGGATATATGAAGTTCATTGTTTTAACTCAGATTTCTATCAGGAGACATTGAACTCGAATTTTAAATGAATAGATTTAAATCTTGTAAAAGGCTTTGTTTAATAAATTTTTATTTATTAATGCACTAATATGATGTAATATACTGTGCACCAACTTACCATAGATATTTATATATACTTCTAATTCACCAATATACCACCGATTCTATGAAAAGTTAAACATCCGGGTTAAAGGCAAAGTAAGAATCTATGTCTTTGTAGAATTGCTGGTCAGACAAGATTCAAGAACTTTGATCTTAAAGCATTACTATTTACTATTCATGAAATAGATATTTTTATACAACGTTTTCATTTAAAATCTATAAATATTATATCTTTCTTCAACTCATTTGTTAGAATAAATATAAACTTTATAATAAGAAAGCGTAAGCAGTACATTAATAATATGTTCTTGATTTAATTAAAATTAAATTAAAATAGGAATTTTAATTTTATTAAAATTCATATTATTGCATTAACACTTTTAACAGGAGTATAGATATTATCGATTCGGTATCATATAGCTAATGTGTGTGAACTTATTTTTATTGATTCTATAATGAATGACACAAGAAAAAATCATCTATGTAATTAATAATTTTGCAATTTTAACTAAATTATGTTAATAATTTTGTTGAATTTATAATCAAGCTGAATTATTTTTCAGCATTTTTTCCCCATTTAACTAGATTTGAGTAAATTGTTATAAGCATAAGATGCAAATTTTTAATAATATTCCATAATTCTTTATTAATTCTTTAATGACTCTAGCTAATGTGCGAATAAACAAGAATTTAGATGCCCTCTGTTTTCTTGTGCAACACATGCTACTTTGAAAAGCAAGTCGATCTGGCGGAGAACGTGCGTGTACCGACTCGTGACGCAGTGGCAAAGTGCGCCGCTAGTGAGTATTATTGCTGATGTTCAATCCGCTGGTAGCATTGTTGTAGACACTGTTTTAAAAACGATGAGATTGGAGGGCGTTTGTGATGTTCAACATCTTGCTTCGTTAGTCGGACTACCTGATGGGAGTTTTCCGGGTTTTCTCCCATAGGATTCGCAAATACGGCGCAGTTCTCCCGAAAGCCACTACCTACCACGGAGCCAAGACAGACTTCTATCTACGGGTATTCTATCACAACAAAATCTGCCCCTTTCCCACCATTCATGAGTAGACTATTCAGGTGATGTCTGTCCCGCAGTGCAGGATACTGAGGATTAGACACAACACAATACGTAAGTGTTGAGAGTTTGACTACATGGTGGAAATTTTCTAGGTTTTTCTTCAATGTAACATGGAAATTCCAGGTAATTACCCTTAAAAGTTATGGTTCTGGGAGATGTTACTTCCTTTCTGTCTTGTTTGAACAGTATAGCAGTCTACCCTTGCCAATGATGAATCTGTTAAAAAAAAAAATCTGCTTTAAGACAGGCGAATAATACAGAATCAAGTGCCCGGCATTAAGAAAAAAGGGATTTATGCATAATGAAACGATTATTAAATCCACTGTACGCCATGCATTTAAAAGTGGAAGTTCGGCAGTAAAACGAGTCATAAAACCTAATGGCAGCTCAGCTCGCTATGCCTTAATTCTTAGATTTTAATCAATTACACGACAGCTTCTCAACTCGTGTGTGGTTTAAGGAAGTGTGGATCAATGGACGCTTAAAAACACAAATTACTATCTGCAATAAGCAGCATGGAAAAAAAAGGAATAACCTCCGGTATTATCGGGCGGTGACTCTTCTGCAGCGAGGAGGCGTTTATCACTTGGTGAACGCTTCGTTGGCTTTCATTCGTTCGGGAAAGAGCGAGTCCATTTCTTTTCATTTGAAATCAAGAGTTAACCACAATTGGTCTTGATGCACATCAGCCCAAATCCAAAAGAATTTGCAGCTCAAAAGCGTGACAATCGGAGTATAAGTTTAGTTTAGAAATGAGGTTTAGATTTATGAAGTATTTGCATATTTCAAAGGAGATTTGTGTAGATATGGATGAATTAAATAATATATAAATGGATGAGTATATGTCTTCATATGCATTCATAACTAAGAAATTTCTTCATTGGCGCAACAAAACCCCATGGTGGGCCAAGGCCGTCTGCCTACTAGCAGATTTCGAGGCAGGAGATGTGACAACCCTACCTCGTAAAAAAAGAACATCTATTCCCAGTCTTATTAGACCGGGACTTACGGTTTAAAATGGATTCTTAATAACTACAAACATCCATGGCACCGATCACCAAAGCGCTAGTCACTTGGCCATCTACACCCCAACTAAGAAACTATAACATTTAAAAGTTCAGTTTTTTTACACCCTTTCATATTATTTCGTTTCAAAAATTCTTAACAAAAAATTCCGAATATTATTTTTTCTACCTTTTTTTCTCCATCAAATTTCGCTCAGTTTAAAAAAATTGAATGACTACATTAGTTAAGCTATTCAAGAGCGAAAATATTAGATAGAAGATTTTCAATAGCAGTTTTAAAATTATTTTCCAAATTAACACTATTTTATCCTTCTAAATTATTGCCAATTGGGGTCTGACGGTTGAATGACTAGCGCTCTGGTGCTCGGTGCCACAGGTTTCAGATTCGAGTCCCAACTGTGACATGGATGTTTGTAGGGGTTCGGAATCCACTTTAAACCGTAAATTCTGGTCTAATACGAGTGTAGAGCGTTAGGCGTACGGCTGACAACCCTACCTGGTAAAAAGAAAAGATCCCCTGTCTTGAAATCTGACAGTTGGCCGACAGCCTTGGCCCACCAAGGGGCTGCTTCGCCTATGAAGAAAAAGGAGAAGAAATTATTGTCAATGATGCTGTTTAAGACGAGTTTATAAAATTTCGTGCTTTTAATTCTACACAGATATTTTTTTTCTTAAGAAAATTTACCAAAACTCTGCTGGATTTTTTTAAATAGAAAATAATATTTAAAACTGCATATTGTATGATGCACGCTCTCAGTGTACCAATTAGAAAAATTATAAATATTAAAAATTAATCTTATCTTAAAATAAATCTAATCTTAATCTTTAAATAAATTAGTAATAGTCGTCATCAAATAAACACATATTAATAGATTAAGCATGCTATCAGAAATAAATAGTACCCTGCTCTGTAATTGTATATTTCAAAATGTTGATTTACATTTCTGTAGGATGAGAATCAATTATAAAAATTGGTTTTAATTTATACTGATCAGTATTCCGAATCGCTACAAACATCTATGGCACCGAGTGCCAGAGCGCTAGTTACTCGGCCATCAGTTCCTTTTTTCCCATCCATCTTAAGAAAAATAATGTGCTTATTTGATAAATATTCATATACATTCTATGACGTAAGCGCTTGAAATTTTTTTAAAGATGTATCAATATTTCTATAAAAGTCAATTTTAAAAGTAGTTCTTGCGTGGCAAACATTGCATTGAAACATTTTGCGTGACAAACGGTTTACAAAAGTATATTTGCGTCATAAGTGACGTCGATATTTCACGTTAAAGTTTCAGCATTACGTCGAAAGTGGTTTTAAAATCGATAACAGATGCTTTTATTAAATTTAAATTGAAGAAAATTAACTGTGATAAATGGGTAAAATCTAATGAATTGATAAATTAGAATTAAAACGATACGTTAAGTTTCCTTTATTTTACTTAATATACAAAAAAATATATTTTCATATTTTTTAAATATATTTATATTTAATTAATATCTTCACATATTTGAAATATTCACAAATGGTAACTCACGAGGAAATACCTGCTTTTTTGCTTGGTCACATTTTTTAATCGAAATAACTTACATATAAATTTTTTTTGTAATTTTATAAATCTGGAATAAATGATATTTAAACTTTACGTAATGATATTATAACTAATTATATAATATTTACTAAGATTCTTCTATTGACTTGAAATATCTATTTTTTTTTATAATCTTCAATCGTTATTTTAGTTTCTTTTAAATTTTCTAATTGTTTACTCATATAATTGCTTCCTTTTTACTAATAATCTTCCTTTAAGTGTGATCATCTTTGACTTATGATTAAAAATTCTGAAAGTCACGTTAATATTATAAATATAACCAGTAAATTTCATACGTTTAATATGCGTAGGATAAGGAATGGCCTGATGGCCGAGTGACTAGAGCTCTAGTGCACACTGCCACAGGTTTTGGGTATGAGTCCCAGCAGTGCGATGGATGTTTGTAGTGGTTCGGAATCTACTTTAAACCATAGCTCCTGGTCTAAAATCACTGTAGAGCGTTGGGCTGCAGCGTTAGAGCGTGGAGAGTTAGTTCTCACAACCCTACCCCATAAAAAGAAAATGTATCTTGTTTCAGAATCTGCCAGTAGGCAGACGGCCTTAACCCACTATGGGGCTGTTGAACAATTGAAGAAGAATGAGGAATAATTATAGGAATTTTTTTCTGGAGATGATCGACTGATCTAGTTTTTTCAAACTGGGCGATACTCTGATATTGAAAGATTGCCTGTAGTTTCTCTATGTGATCTTTCCCTGGACTAGGAAAGCTTAATGAATTGTACTCGTTGTTGGACATCCATTTTAATCTCAGAGGATGCTCTATAACCTACAAAAAAAAATAGAGAAAAAAAAACGACTCAAAAAGGTAACTTGTCCATTTTCAAACACTTCAGTTTTTCAGTGGTTATCTGTATAAATCTAATAATTTCATTTTCTTTAAGATCTTCACTATTGTATCCTTTTTCAATGATAATCATTTGTACAACGCTAAAAATATTTTGTTCAAAATATGTATTTTATTATGATTGTTTTACAAGAAAAATTGTATTTGAAATATATGAAATGATTCTTTAATTATTGACTATATAATTCGTGTCCAAATACATACTACAAGAATGATTTCTCTTCTTTATAAAATCAATACCATTCAGGATTTTGAACTAAGGTGTTCGATTCGAAACTCGATAAACGAAACAGAATCTCGGATGGATAATATAAATTTTATGCAGAAAAATATTTTCATTGGACTACAGGAGAAACTCCTATATACTTACTTGGTGATGTTCCTTATGTGGGAACAGTGGCGCAGCAGACCCATGGTCGGCCAAGGCCATCTGCCTACTAGCAAATTTCCAGACAGAAGATGTTTCTTTTTATGGTATAGGGTTGTCCCTACGCTAACGCTCTACAGCCATATTAGACCGTGACCTATGGCTTAAAGTGGATACCGAACCACTACAAATATCCATAGAACCTCCACGACTCGACAAAAATTGCTTAGTGAAGAATAATAAAAAAAATAAGATTTAATGTGCTATACATTTCTTTCCTTTTATTAATCTAAATAAATATTAATCTAGATAATAATATGAGACAACTGGTTAAACTACTTTAATATATGCTTACTGAGAAGAAAATGGTATCTTATTTCTTTAGCTCGATAAGTTGATATTGATTTGTTTTAAACTTATCATAGAACATAAATACTTAAATATATATTCACGAAAAATAGGTGTCTCAAGATATGGCTATTCTACTGTTTTATCTGAATAAACCAATAAATCTTGCAAATGGCTAAATTAGGATTAATTAAATTAATTTCGGAGTTAAATTGCGTAATATCGTTGTAATAAATAATAGATTATTTTAATCAATTGCATATTTATTGCTGGAAGTTCTTCCAGCTCTTCTAATAGAATTAACTTACACAATTGACCATAGACAATTACTTAGCAATTTATGAAGCAATTATAACACGTTTAATTTAATGATTAAATTACGATGAGTTGAATTGCATTTAAATAAATTCAAATATCGACCTACTGCCATTTGGATTAAATAAGTAAGCATTACATAAGTAAGTAGTTATTGTACCTTTCTATACAATAATAATAATTAAAGGGTTTCTGCAAATAATTATGTACTCAAACAGTTATAAGAAGTTCATTTAATGAAATATTATGTGAAAAATATGAACATTAATTACTTTATTTTTTCACATATTTTGGTTATTATAACATAGTGTTAATAAATGCGTAATTAAAAAGATGTCAACAAGCCACACAGAACAAACATGAAAACCTATTTTTTTTTTTTAACTTATCGGAGCAACTTAGTTGGGAAAATAATGGAAATAGAAATTTAGTTTTTAATTGTAATTATGTCGGGCTTGTAAAATGTTTAATTGTAATTATTTTATTACAATTATGTCAACATGTTTATTTGTACTTGTGTCGTTGTGTGTAAGCTGATCCCCACTTTTTCTCCATGATGCACCCTGGTTAAAAATGAACCTGTTAAATGTCTGACTTCTACTTCTTCATTGAGGCAACAGCCCCATGGTGGGCCAAGCCCATCGGTCTACTAGCAAATTTCGAGACAAACGTTTTCTTTTTATGTCAGCCCTACGCTCAACGCTCTACAGTCATATTAGACCAGGACCTATAGTTTAAAGTGAATTCCGAACGACTATAAATTAACTATAGACAAACATTTAATTACTTGCAGATTAATTAGATTTTTTAAATAAAACGATCACTTGAAACGTAAAAGAAAAAAGATTTTCCAAAATCGCATAGTCAGTGATAAATTTTTAATTTTTAACATAGTAAATTAATCATTGATGAATGTCACATAACTTAAAAGAAATGTTTATAAAATATTTTTTTTTGTTAAAAACATTACATTTTGAAATGTACTTTTTCCATGTTTTCGTATTTTTTTTAGTATTGCTATTTTTTGAGAAATTCTCCCATCCTTCATGGATCAGTTAACACGAAAAAAAGAAAGAAAAATGAAGGCAATTTTTAACCCGAAAGAAGAAGAATAAAACCAGTTTCTTTGAGTATTTATTTTGAAAAATGATTGCAACATCGTGTGATCAATTTTACTTTGTCACTTAAATGTTCTACATAACAATTTAATGTCATAGTTTCATCGTTCATATTTCATCCTAACAAGTACAGTTTCACTGTTTGTCTATAGTGCGTTGTTTTTTTTATTGGTATAAAATAAACTTGCGTAACTGAGCGAGAGTTGAAACATTAAGTTAATATTAACATTACTATAATTCGTATGAAAACCAGCATTAAAACTTTTGTGGCTGATCAATGAAAAAAAAAAGGATTCAAACTCTTTCCTAAAATAAAAATGTATATACGTAAATACCAATGAATAGAATCCAGATCTGCATGCTTTCATATGCAGGGTGATTATAATTAATTAAAGTCTCATTTTCAAAATGTTGTAAAAAAGGAACCACTCGTCACAATGATTTCAAATTTGAACTGAAGATACTTGAAGAAGGGGGAAATGGTATGGTAAGCGGCATAAAGAAAGGGAATTCGACTGCCAGTGATCTTTGGAATCGAAATTACAATGTATTTGGCATGCGTTGCACATTAAACCAACTGTAGTGTTCAATGTGCTCGATTGTTTCAGGTTTTTTTTTTTTTTCGGAAAAAGGACTTCCAAGTCTTTCAACAGTTGTGTCACCGTTAGTGGAAAGCCCATCCACCACGGCAAGATTATACCAAATTGGATGGGAAAAATCGGTGGAACTTTTTTTGATGCCGTACCGTTTCCCCCTTCTTCAAGTATCTTTGTTTCAAATTTGAACTCAGTAGTTCTTTTTTTAAGGCATTTTGAAAGTGGGATTTTAATTATAATCGCCCTGTATTTTCCATTTTTGCTAAGTAGGACTTTTAAAAATGTATGAAAATTTTATTTAATGTGATAAGTTTTTAAGGCAATTAAATTAAAGGGATTAAGTTACAAAGTTTTGTGGCAATTAAGTTAATTACTTTTTCTAAGAAATTTCAAATCCAGAACGAAAATGTCCTTAATTATACTGAGCAATGAAAGAATCATTAGTTAAAAAAAAATATCTTTTTTTTTTAACTGGAAATTGTTTTAACTATTAGATGATAGAACCCACTTCAAAAACCGAAAAGAACAATTCTGTAATGAATTCTTTAAGTAGAGTGGAACAGTTAATCGATTAATAGAACAGTTAATCGATCTTTTCAGTTGATGAACCGTTTATTAATTAAATAATTGTAAAATTGTCTAATTTAACGATTGTCTCAATTGGTATTTTTTTAAACACCAGTCGAGACAATCGTTAAACAAAGGACTTGTTAACTTCAGTAAGTTACAAGTTTTAAGAGCAAGTTACACTTAAGTAAAAGAATTAAAAATAATAATTTGTTCTAAGCATAATAACAGTTAAGTAGTTTTTAAAAAATATATATTAGAAAATATATTAAAATATAAAAATTAAAAAAATATTAAAAATATAAAAATATATTAAAAAATATAAAAAATATATATGTTTTTTAAATATTGCACTCTATTATACAAGGGTACTTAAAGACAGAAGGTTGTTCAAAAATAATTTTAAGATAGTAAAAGTACACCCCAGGAGATCTCTGACTGATCCAGCTCTTTCAAACTGGATGATTAAATTCCAATATTAAAATGGTGCCGGTATTTTCTGAATTAATACACATACATTAATACTTCATTGCACGTGCATTTTTTTCTTCTTAAACAGCGTATATACTCAATACAAACTTTTCGAAAATGTAATATAGTATATTTTCTAATCAGATTGAGCCCTATGACTCTAAAAGAGTCTGAGTCGCCAGGGGTACACTGTAGTTAAGGAAATTGCAGTCGAAGAAAACTGATGTATGTGACACGACTTGTTACAAAGTGGGACCACAAACCAAAAACTTTCTTTGCTGATAAATGATGAAATATGGGCGTTGGAAAACTAAATAAAATGGTTTAGAGTTTGTGAATTGGAAGCAAATCCGTATAGTTAAGTATACATGCGCTTTAACCAAATTCAAATGGCATTTTCTGGTTTCACAAATCTGTATTGGATCATCTAAGCGAAGGGTTATTGGTAATCCATAATCTTTTCCATGCAACTTTTATCCATCTTTGTCCATTCCTTGGTCCATTAGAGGCATTGCTTCTTGATGTTGTAGAGGCCTGGTGGCCAATTGGTTAGCGCTCTGGTATTTAGTACAACAGGCTTCAAGTTCAGGTTAGGTTAAAAATTATAATATAAAAAAAAATACAAATAAAAAATTTTTACATATATAAGTTTAAAAAAATAAAACTTTACGAATTAATTTCTTAAATAAATTAATATATATGCATTATTCTTTTTCTATAAAATCAATGTTCTTATAGCTTAAGAAACTTCTCTCATTCGCAAAGCAGGAGATAGCGGTTGCTATGCAACGAAGGCTCTCCGTCAACCTGGCAAATCGTCGTCGTCGTTCAGGTTAGGGTTAGTTGCTTGTTAGTGGTTCGTAATCCACGTTAAACTGTTGGTCCCGATCTAATTAGCCCAAAGTGTGTACAAAATGACCGTAGAGCGACAAACCAATCCAAATCTTGCTGTTGTAACTTTTATAGAGTTATTAATATAAAGTGGATTTTACATCTCCGTACATGTTAAAAATACAGTAATAAAAATAGATTTGTTTAGAATATATGAGTCATTATGGCCTTAGTGCTGCATAATAGTAGAATAATTAGTTAAAAACTAAGAGTATGTAAGGGCATCATTCGTATTTTGTTGTCTGAATCCCACTGTTTCATAAAAATGTCACTAAAAAAACGATAAGACAAAAAAAAATTTGTAAGAAAATATTTTTCTCAAAATAGAATTTCTCAAACAATTATCTTTTTATCATAATAGGATTGTTATGCTATAAAATATTTTATGTGTTTTTATAAAATTGGCGATAAATAAATTAATCATACGAATTATATAAAAAAAACAATCATAATATGATTTTAAAGCTTCATGATTAACAATTCTAAGATTAAAACCCATGTAAAAAAATGCATGGAAATTGTTTTTTCTCGATAAAATCTAAGATTCTGTAATCGTGACATTCAAAATAATTGATGTGAATTCCGATAGAGATTTGAATTACCAATTCCAGAAATGTAAACAAAATAATACGCTCGTAAAATCTTGGAAAATACCTCATTACTTTTTTCCAAACAAACAACGAGAACTAAGTCTTTCCTTTGGTTCCCCCATAAACATAATGAATGCACTTCATCAATGAAAATGTCATTCCTCTTGCCAGTGATCTCTTTGAAGATTACGAACATAAACAAGGCGGTTTTGTTACATACATTCAAATAATGGATTTGGGGGATGGATGGATAACGTGGGAAAGAAGGGGTGATCCAAGCGCAAGATCCAAGTCCGGATCTTGTCTGAAAATCCGGCCATGCGACGCGGCGGCGATTTTGTTTTGTTGAGAAGTAGGAGGTGAAGATCCAAAAATATGCATTTGTTTCCCTTGGATTCAGTAGCGCATTGCGAAATTTGGCAGTTGCGCCATTTCTTAGTTATACTGGGAATTGTGACTGATGTTGATTTTGGAATAATTGGGTTGAGATAGATAGTTGACTAATATGGTGTAGTCTTTAGTGAAAGAGGCTGTTTGAAAACTTTCATTTGTTTTAGGTTATCTTTATAACTTCTTCTTCATTGGCGCAAGAGCTCTATGGTGGGACAAGGCCGTCTGCCTACTGGCAGATTTCGAGACAGGAGATGTTTTCTTTGATACGGGTAGAATTGTCATCTCTACAGTCATATCAGACCGGGGCCTGAAGGCTGTTTGGCTAGCGCTCTGGTGCTCGGTATCGCATATTTTGGGTTGGAATTCCAGTAGTGCCATGAATGTTTGTAGTGGTTCGGAATCCACCTTAGTGTTACTGTAGCATATCTTCAAGCTACACGTGCCATCTTGGTAGTGCTAAATGAGTAACAGTGGTGCACCCCTTGCCTATGACATAAAGATTAACTGTCTCTGTATTGCGAGCTGCATTAGAACAACAACATAAAGTAGCATGCTTATATTTATTTGTTTTCTTATGATGGAAATAAAACATCCATAAAGAAACAATTGAACGCATAAAAAAAAAGTAACATAAAAAAAATGTTTAAGTTAATTCCTACGTTTTTTTCATTCTATTGCAGAAAAGTCCTTTACAAATAAATTTGAAATTTTCCTCTTACATCTGGCGCCATCTATTATTAGATACATTCAACTTAAATCTAAAAAAAGACTAAAATTAATTAATTAAATTTAATTAATGAATTAATATTTGAAAAAACTGTTTTAACATTAAGTATCATCCATTACAAGTTCAAAAAAAATGTATTTGAACTTGAGTGGATGAATAAAAGTATTTTATTAACGATTGAAAATTTGAACAATATATATATATATATATTATATATAGGGAGAGTGTGAACTAATAGTAGGAATTGACAAACATCGTAGTTAATCAAAGAAAAGCATCCACATATAAAACTAGGGTTGTTGATTATTAATATAGTAACTTTTCCTTTTTTCAGTACTACAATCATTGCTACTGAATTGACCCTGAGAAGGGTTGTCGCTCTTTTGGTCTTCAAAAATTATCGAACCAACACAATCAGCCAACTTGAAAAACCACTCTTAAGGAATCTCCCCCTTCTCACCCTATAGACACCAAAAACTGGGTACAGCATATCGCCACTAGAGCCTGAATTCTACTACCCCGTCGAGTAATTGCTTTAAATTAAAGAGCTCCTTCTTCGCCAACCACTGCTGCTTTTTCTGCCTGGCACCGATGCAGCTCAGCTACGTTCCACCCCTCCCCTCTGATCGACAGTCATTAACGTTCGTTTCTTTTTATTAAGGTTTTGTTATATAGTTTGCCATAGATTGGCTGTTCGCTCCGATTCTTCAAGGCTGAAAGAATTGATTTTTTTCTACTTCTTTTAAAGTTTCGACATTGCGTCAAGTGCAATGACTCGTAAAAATGTTAAATTAAGAAATTTCTATTCGACTATTTTTAAGTCTTTGAGTCAGATATTTTGAGGGTAAGTGTGGAGTGCCTAGGAAATGATCAATCATCTTTTACAGTGTAAAAAAAATCTTAAATTTGATGTTGTAATTGTAAAATAAGGCATCCGAAATTGCCTTGCCTGAAGTTGAAATGTGCTTGAAAATAAGATGAAATCTTATAATATTTATTTGAAAGGTTTTTTCCTTTTATTATTAAATTAAAATTGCAACATATATACAAATGTGAAACGTAAAAAGTAATCTGAAGTCTAGTATTATACTACTGCGCCTAAAAAGTCCGATTTTTTTTTTTTTTTTTTTTTTTTTCAAAAACTCTTTATTTATTCTTCTAAATTTATTTCATCGCCTTCAAAGTAATCCCCTCCGGTCACAATGAACTTATGCCAACTTATCTTCCAATCCTCACTGCATGCTAAAAGGTCATCGGCAGGGATGGCCTTCAAAACGCACGGCGATTCACATTGAATTTGAGTTTAGGGAATAGCCAGAAGTCATACGGTGATTGTGGAACGATATGGGTTTCATTTTTGGTGAAAAAGTCACGAAGAATCAATACAGCGTGATCTGCCGCATTCAGTGTTTTCGGTACCAATCGAGATTTGATGCGTTTGAGGCTCAAAAGAGAATTTCGACCCAAAACATCTTTTTAAAATAGAATTTTGAAATTCCAACATCATTCGCAAGGTCTCTAATTGTAAAATCGACGATTTGCAAGCACCAAATCATTAATTTTTTGGACGTGAGCTTCGTCGGTTGAGGTTGAGGTTGATGGTCGATCAGAGGACTCTTCGCCTTCAACGCGTTCTCTGTCTTCTTTGAACTGTTTATACCACTAGTAAACCTTTCTTTCCGATATGGGAATGCTCACTGAATGTCTTCTGCAACATTCTATACGTTTCCGCAAACAAAATTTAATGCAAGTTCTTTGCTCAATTAATTCAGACATTTCAAAAATCGCCGGAATCAATTTTAGCGTCTCAGAAAGCCAAGTGTAACTCAAACACTAATGAATATTTTGACGTCAGATTTCACACAGATGTCAAGGACAGTGCCCAGCAACCTAAAAAAGAAAAAAAAATTGAAATTCCAATAGCTCCGGGAATTTTAAATTGAAAATTGGTCTTACTTTGTGGACACAGTAGTATATACTAAATTGATACTAAAATTAAAAATTGCTTTACGATTTTTACAAAAAGTAAATTGCATTCAATTAAAAGCAAATTTTAACTAGGTTCACTTAATTTAATTGCTCTCAATCAAGCGAAAAATAACTGAATGCTTCAAATAGTATTAAAATAATAATAACTGTAATAATTTACGAATTTCGATTTTATCACGTGAGAGAAAAACTTTTCCATTCATTTCACGAACTGAACTTGAATATGTAATGTTAGCTTAGCTTAGTAATAATAATTCACTTCATAAACACAACTAATACTTAAATTAGATTTTGCGACAATTGAAATGATATTCGGAACATTCAGAAAGCCAGACAGAAACTCTTAGCCTCAGAAACACATTTTTCATGTAAATTTTAAAACGTACATAAATATAATTATATGGTAAATAAGCGTTTATTTTAAATAAAAAAAAGTTGAAAGTTTTCCGTGGTGTTTCATGAGATCAATCTGTGTTATGTAATTGTTTATTTAATCTATTTTATATAGTTATTTATCTTGTTTATTTTTTTTTCTATACATTATTTTCATGGACGCCATGATGCTTATACCAAAATATCAACATGTTCACATATGATCATAAAATTATAGAACATAATTGTCAGTACTAGAGAATCTGCAAATAATCCATGTAATAAATTTTAATGTGAATTACAAGGGTAAAAAATTACATTTCAAGCTTCTACAAAACACAGATATGCTGAATGTGATATTAAGATATTGAATTTTTTTAATTGAAATTTGTGACATTAATTTTACACTTGATTTCTATATTGGTGTTTTCCGTTTTTACGGGATAGAGTTGTCAGTCCTGCTCTACAGTCACACTAGATGAGACCTACAATTTAAAGTAGATTCCGAACCACTACAAAGATCCGTGGCACCCGAAAAAACTGTGTCACCCAGGCCAAAGCGGCAGTCATTCGGCCATCAGCCTCAAAAATAAATCTGTTATGTTATATCCTTTTTTTTATTTTTTTTTATAGCTATTTAGGAATTTTAAATTAGTTATATTTTTTCTCCAAAATCACTATCCCCCAAATTCCCAGATAACAAGATTTTTTTGTGCATTAGTTTAAATAGAAAACATAAATTTCTCATATCCTAACTAATATAGTGAAGTTTACGTATTTTGGGGTCTGATAGCTGAGTGGCTAGCGCTCTGGCATTCGGTGCCACAGATTTCGGGTTTGAGTCCCGCCGATGCCAGGGATGTTTGTAGTGATTCGAAATCCACTTTAAACCGTAGGGGCACGGCCTAATATGACTGTAGAGCGTTGGTCGTAGGGCTGACAACTCTACCCCATAAAAGACGTTTCCTGTTTCGAAATCTGCCATCAAGCAGGCCTGCTTGGTCTATTATGGGGCTGTTGCGATGATTATGTATTTTGCTTGTTTTATTATTTTTCTTTTCACTAAAATATATAAAATTGATTTTGAAGAAACATATTAATAAAAAAATTAGTTGAAAATGAATTTTAAACGAAAATAGAAAACAATAAATTTGTACAGAAAGGATAGAAATTTTAGACACCTATAATATAATAAAGATTTTTCATAATTATTTCAGTTTAAAAATCATAGTTTAGTGAAGGAATCACTATTCATAATAGTTTAGTGAAAATAGTCACTATTAAAAATAATTTAATAAAAGGAATCACTATTTATAATAGTTTAATAAAAGGAATCACTATTCATGATAGTTTAATAAAAGGAATCACTATTTATAATAGTTTAATAAAAGGAATCACTATTCATAATAGTTTAGTAAAAGAAATCACCATTTATGCGTGCACTAATATGCACCTCTAAAATTAAAATTAGAAACATTTTCAAGGTTTCTTACCGTCACCATATCATTGAAATTGTTTTGTTTATACAATTTTTTCAGATTATCAAGATTATTATTTTTTCAATATTAGTCTCGTGCAAAATTTTTTAATACTCCATCAAGTATCTCATTAAATCTCCGAAATCGGATTCGTCCAAATACGTGTGGGTGTAAAAGAAAAAAAAACTGGCCTCAGTTCCGGCGTGAATTGACTACGAGGTCAAATGTCCGCGCGGTCCTATCAAACGCTAAAAGGGACACGGTCTACTAGATTACCGGATATCATTTCAAATACTTCTTGTTTGCGAACTAATGGCGATTGCAGCGAGGAAGTGGGTTTTATCCCATACGAGAAAGTGTTTTTATAATATTTAATGCAATTTTTATTCGTAAAATCAATTTTTATAATTCAAATATTAATATTTTTAAATGACATTTGAACTTGCAAATTTCCGAGAAATATTCTTAAGAAATTGTTCTTAGAAATAAGTGACAAATTATTATTTTAAAATTATTGTTTGAATTGTTAATTGTTTCAAAATTATTATTTATTTTAAAATTATTATTTTAATTGTTAATTACTTCAAAAATATTATTTATTTTAAAATTATTGTTTCAATTGTTTTTTAGTTAATTATTTGATTTGAAATAATTATATAAACCCATTAAAAGATTTATTAATCAGATCTGACGACAACAACAAAAAAATGATACAAACTTATTCTTATATTGAAAATTTGTTTTTCTTTCGGACAAGTTCTATTAAAAAAAAAAAATGAGCTCTTTGATTAATTAAATTAACATATTGTACACTGATTAACATATTGTATTTTTAGAATCTGGATTTACGTATAAGAATAAAAATCTTAATGAATTTTTCCATTTTTTAGTCAAGTTTAAAATATGATATTATAAAAATTTTATTGGCATCCACTAATCAATGACAGAAATCGCTTCTGGTTTGTTTATAATTAATTTATATTGTACATCGGTGGGAATCTCCTACATCACATCCACAGGCTTCAGGTTCGAATCATGACGGTGACATGGATGTTCGTGAGTGGTTCGGAATCCACTTTAAACTGTAGGTCCCGGTTTATTTAGCCTAAAGTGTGCACAAGATGACCATAGAGCGACAAACCAAACCTAAATTATTCAATTTTATACAAACCTATACATTATCTTTGTTACATCAAAGGTTTATTTTCATTTAACCTCCTCAGTAAAAAAAATCGCATGTATTCACCGGAATAGGGCGCATTTTGTTATGTACAACAAGCATTCATTTTTAAGTAAACAAGTAGTATAAAAAAAAAAATTTAAGTCAATTCCTACTTTTTTTTTCACTATATTGCAGAAAGTCTTTTATAAATAAAGTTGAAATTTTCCTCTTGCTTCTGGCGCCATCTATTGGTAGATACATGCAACTTAAATCTAAAAAAAAAATAAAATTAGTTAATTAAATTTAATTAATGAATTAATATTTGAAAAAAACTGTATTAACATCAAGTGTTCATCCACTGCAAGTTTCAAAAAAATGTATGTGATTTTGAGTGGAAAAATGAATAAAATGTATTTTATTAATGATTGAAAATTTGAACAAGATATATATATAGGGAGAGTGTGGACTAATAGTAGGAATTGAATGAAAAATAGCAACATGGATCCACCTAAATAGTAAAATCCATTTTATAATGGCTCAAACAATCGATCGGGTAAAAGATTAATGACAAGTGTCATTACAAAAAATAAAAATAGCAAATCCATTGGATTTCAAAATAAACATTCGCAATACACTTTAACATTTAAATGGCAGCGTTTCTTTAACTGTGCATTTATGGAACGACACGCTGATTAATTAACGCACGCCAGTTGTTCGTTAGAAGCCAATTAAACTCGTTGACTCCAGGGTGAATGTGCTGTTACACAGTTCACCCACTAGGCTTGTTATTTATCCGTTTGTCATCATTTCCTCGTCGGATTTGAATGGCATGTCATTATGAAATTCACGAATTCCACTAGTGACAATATGCCCTGGAAAATAAAAGCTGTTTCTATAACACGGAAGCTTCAATAGAAGTAATATTCATGCAAATAATAAGTCTAAGTTTAATGAAATTCAAAACTCGAATAGGCTTTGCTAGATGAGAGTTATTTCTACTAGGTCATGGCACATTACTTTAAAATTACCTATCATTTTAACCTTGCAATTTAAATTTGGATTTAGAGTTTAATATATATTTATTTTTGAATAATTAATCAACATTTAAAAAAGTCTGCATTGGATCATTGCATCATAGAGATGTGAAGTTAAAAAACAACAAGTATTATAAAAAAAAAATTAAAGTCAATTTCTACTTTTTTTTCACTATATTGCTGAAAGACCTTTATAAATAATTTCCATTCATTTTTTAAGTTTATCTGGCGCCATCTATTGGTAGATATATACAACTTAAATCCAAAAAATTCTAAAATTAATTAATTTAATTTAATTATTGATTTAATATTTGAAAAATCTGTATTAACATCAAGTGTCATCCACTACAAGTTCAAAAAAATGTATTTGAACTTGAGTGGAGGAATAAAAATTATGTTATGAACGACTGAAAATTTGAACAAGATATATATAGGGAGAGTGTGAGCTAATAGAAGGAATTGAAAAAAGAAATCAATAATTCTAATGAAATATTAAGAAAAGCCATTTTTGTCTATTATTTGTCATTTGCGCTATTAAAAAAAACCTCCAGTGATTTTGAGAAAAATAGTGTCAGCTTCTACGTTGACCACGCCAATATTAAACATGCTGCTTTGTTCCAGGATAAATTTAAATTATTTTTATCTAATATTTTAATAATTAAAACGAAAGAATTGTCATTAAATATCGAATATAGCAATCTGCTGCTACTGTTCTATATACAGTCTTTTTTTTTTGTTTTCTTTTTTGTACATTCTTAAAAAAATTCGCTGTACTAACAGCAGAAGACAGTCGATTGGTTGACAGGAACGTCTTCTATCAGTAAGAGCAGCATGATTGGAATATATCGTCTTCTATCAGTAAGATTCTTCTGCCATGCCATAATCAATTAGTGAAAAATCACAATTGGTTTGATGTCAAACTATCAGGATGTTACAATATAAAATTCTAATGTAACGTATCTACTTCATTAATATTTCTTATTTTCATCTAGATATTAATTGCCAGATATCCGCGTTATGCAACATAAATTCATTGTCACAACCGTAACCATATTTTTAATGCTGCATCCAGTTATAAATGTGGATTAAAAAGGGCTTTAACGACACATCACTTGAATCATTTATGACATTCTGAGGCTCATCGCGTGCAACAGATGGTATAAACACCTGCTAAGATTTATTCCAGATTTTGTGTTTTATGTATGCCAGGAATCTGACGGAAAAAATGCACACATTTTGTTTTCCTTTCCATGTTTAACGCCACTTTATATTTTCATAATATTTTTTCCTTAAGTATTTCTGCAATGTCGTGTATTTAAAGCTTTCAAAGCATTCATTATTTCGGAATGTTTCATTCTATTCACTTTTCGACTTTATATACAATCTAGGTTTTTGCATAAGCGAGAAGAATGCGCTTCAACGCAATGTCAATGTTTTAAAAAAGGTTATTTTATAGGCTTGTGTTTTTTTCATATTAATCGCTTTTAATTGGTCATTTAATTGTTATAATTTTGTCAAATAAATATCGTCTAATAAAAAATATTTTCCTCGAGCAGTTTAATATTTAATAAATTTAATATTTTTTGTCTCTCTTTTCTGATAATTCTTCATTGGAACAATTTTTACAAGGTAAAGAAGAATATTTTTATAATTTTAAAGAAGATTTTTATAGTGAATTTTCAGTCGCTAGATGTACTTTCGGGGCCTGATGGCCGAGTGAACTAGCACTCTGGCGCACGGTGCCACAGGTTTCGGGTTCAAGTTCATCCGGTTGGGCCATGGATGTTTATAAGGGTTTGGAATCCACTTTAAATCGTAGATCCCGGTCTAATATGGCTGTAGAGCGTTGGACGTAGTGCTGACAACCCTACCTTGTAAAAAGAAAACATCTGCTGTCTAGAAATCTGCGAGCAGGCAGACGGCCTTGGCCCACCATGGGGATGTTGCTCCACTGATGATGATGATGATGATGATGCGATATACTTTCAAACGAAAAACGTTTTATTTAATAAATTTAATTGAAAAAATACTAGCATAGAACATGTTCAAAATGTAGAAAAAATGCTACTTTGGAAAAAGTTATTCTTGTAAATTATGCCCAAACACTTAGTGATAAATATGCAAAAATAGAATATCATATATATATAACTTAATGGTAATGTATATAATATAATTAATTTTTTAATATAATAATGTAATAATATAATTAATTTTTTAACCTTAAATTTTTTTCATGGTATATTAAGTAAATTAAAATATTAATAAATTGATATAATTTTGAAGTAATACATTTTCTGATTGCAATATTTTTAATTAGAAGAAACTTAACAAATATTTAGCAAATACAATTTTAACAATTTGCAAATGAAAAAAAAAATCACTTTTTTTAATTCTCATTTAATAATTATGCTTTAGATTTATTTAATATTTTCAACTGATTTGTATCAAAGTTTTTCTTTATTTGTACACAAATGGTAGATCCATAAAAGATATTTCAAATATGTATGATAGAATTAAATAAATCTGATTAATACGTATTGCCTAAAAGAGGAATGCATATTTACTGAATCTACTATGTGTTTTTATCGTCGATAAAAGCTTTATGGATTTTTCTTTTCAAAGAAACTTGTTTCAACTGAAGAAGTATAAACTTGTAATTTGTTCTTCTTTCAAGAGAACCACACCTAAAAGATATTACCTACCGCTTCAAGCACGTGCTTGAGGTGACATACAACCTTCCTCTCCAGCAAATGTTCCTCGGTTTCATGATCAAAGCCATGAATAAACACAAGCTCACGTGACCTTAGACGAGGAAGTGAGTGAAATTCTAAGTTTAGAGACGTCAAAGAGATGAATTGAGAGAAAAAAGACAGCAAAATAAAGAACAAATAAATGGAAAGAATATATACAAAATCCCTCTTGTTCCAGGTCATGTAGCTTTAACCTTTTTTAAAGTGGTGCAATTCTTAGTACTTAAATTTAATTCGACAATTCCGAATAAAAAAAAAATGGTGGTAATTTTAAAAAAGAATGAATATAAATATATTTCTCGGAAGAAAGTTCAGACATTTTATGATTGAAACGTTTTTTTTTTCTGGCAAATAAACCTCTTATGTATAATTACTGGATTAATTTTTTTAATATTTTGAATGAAAGATAAGTTTATTTTTGTAGAATATTCGTTTATTTATTTTTGTAAGCCGTGCATTTTTCGTTTCGTGTTTTTTTTACTTTAATGTATTGAGATGGAATTTAAAAAATTAATTTAAACTTTAAATTGAATTTTTAATTAGCTGTTGTTTATATTTTTTGAAGTTGTTATAAAACCTTATTTCGCCATTAAAAAAAAGTGTAAAAGTTTTCCTATTTTATATTTCAACAGAACGAACAACAAATTGTAATATAGTGCCAGAAATTTTTTATCGATGTTTACAATTGTCTATTAAATTTTTTTTTTTTTTTTCAAATTTTATAATGTGTCTTGCCTTAATTCTACTTTCTTCTTGCATTTTCCAAAATAAAATTTTGTTTCCGCAAGTGCAAAATTCCATTACATTTGCATTTAAAAGTTCAACATTTTTTTTCAGCCTAGAGTTTTTCAATTAAAACACTAACTATCGGATTTTTCAATTCCTCCTATTAATTCACACTCTCCCAATATATATTTATATATCTTGTTCAAATTTTCAATCGTTCATAAAATACTGTTTATTCATCCACTCAAGTTCAAATACATTTTTTTTGAACTTGTAGTGGATGACGCTTGATGTTAATACAGTTTTTTCAAATATTAATTCATTAATTAAATTTAATTAATTAATTTTAGAATTTAATTTTACAAAACACTGCTGGTTGCTGTCACTAATGTGTCCCTCAATGTATTCCACTAAAAGATCAGCAGTCTTTTTACAAAACACTGCTGGTTGCTGTCACTGATATGTCCCTCAATGTATTCCACTAAAAGATCAGCAGTCTTTTTACAAAACGCTGCTGGTTGCTGTCACTGATGTGTCCCTCAATGTATTCCACTAAAATATCAGCAGTCTTTTTACAAAACACTGCTGGTTGTTGTCACTAATGTGTCCCTCAATGTATTCCACTAAAAGATCAGCAGTCTTTTTACAAAACACTGCTGGTTGCTGTCACTAATGTGTCTCTCACTGAATTCCACTGAAAGATCGACAGTTCTCTTTACAAAACATCGCTGGTTGCTGTCACTAATGTGTCCCTCACTGAATTTTACTGAAAGATCAGCAGTCTTTTTACAAAACACTGCTGGTTGCTGTCACTAATGTGTCCCTCACTGAATTCCACTGAAAGATCAGCAGTCTTTTTACAAAACCAGCGGTCTTTTTACAAAACACTGCTGGTTGCTGTCACTAATGTGTCCCTCACTATTGACTATGCTGATGCATGGTATTGTAAGACCATCGCTGTCGTGCTTTGTAGAACACTAGGCTTTAAATGCTCGAAGTTTTTATTCAAATTTTACAAAGTGCATTGCCTTAATTCCACTTTCTTCTGGAATTTTCCAAAATAAAATTTTGTTTACGCAAGAGCAAAAATTCCATTACGTTTGCTTTGAAAAAGTTCAAAATTTTTTTTTCTTCTGCCTAGAGCTTTTCAATTAAAAACACTAGCTGTCGGATTTCTCAATCCATTTTTTTCTTTCTAAAAGCAATTTAATTGAGCTATGAAAACTTTTAAACCCTGTTTACGACTTTTTGTTTCTGTGGGGAATTTAATTCCACTAAAAGATCAGCAGTTCTCTTTACAAAACACCGCTGGTTGCTGTCACTAATGTGTCCCTCACTATCAACTCTGCTGATGCGTGGTATTGTCGTAAGACCATCGCTGTCATGCTCTGTAAAACACCAGGCTTTAAACGCTCGAGATTTTTTTCTCCTCTGTTCTTTTATCAGGGGATTTCTCTCGTGAAATTATGAATTTCCCTTTCGCATGAGAAAGTAAGGAAAGTCACTTTCAAGGTTAGATAGTGTAGCACGGTTTAACGAGTGTTTTTTAATCAAATGGCATTTATGAATTTTCAATTATTTACTAATGTAATCTAGACTGCTCAGTGTCATTGCAGTTGGGACTGCAAACTGGGAGGTTCATACTTTTCAACAATCTTTTTAAATCTAATAAAAGAACTTTTGAACCTACAGCATATATACGGAGTGGACATGAGTATCAATCGATATCATTTGTCTGGATTTTGAACCATCCATTGATTGTTTATCTGTTTAACAAATTTGTTCTAAAATTACTTTTTTTAGAGTACAAATATTAAATTTTTAAACCATTCGTCGTTTCGTTGATCATCATAGAGTTTCAAATATATAATTTCTAATTTTTTCTATGTTCATATTACAGAGATATTTAACGACATTTGAAATATAAAAATTATTTGAATCTTGAAATATCATCATTTTATTATATACTTAATATTTTATTATTTACTCAAGATTTTTTTTTTTTTCATTTTACTTTTAACCATGTAATTTCTGGCTGTTCATAAAACGTTTTCGTCAATTTTTATCAACTATTATTTTTTCTGCAGTAGTTCTGCATCAGATAAAGCAGATCTGTTAAGTTCGTACTTGTTAAATGATTCATTTTATTACGTTATTGTAAAATCATAAATTTAATTGCGTAGAAAATTTTTTCACTGGCATCCAATGATTCATTTTTCGATGAATATCATTTTTTGTGTCTTTTGGGACTTCGGACTCCTCATAACAATCGTTCATTTAATTAATAAATATTATTCATCTACAGCATCAAACGAAAATGAATTTTTAACATTTCATTTATACTATAACAAAACATGGCATTAAAATTAGTTATATTTTAATTAAAATATGAATATCTCAATATAATTTTTAACATGAAATTAATGCTGACTTTATAAAATAATTTATATTTTTAGGTGAGGTTTTAAGTCTTTATTAGTAATGTATTTAACTAAAACAATTTGCAAAAACTAAAGCATTTATAAGGATATTGTACACCGTTAACAATGTTATTAAAAATATGAAACATCGAAATGAACATGAACACAACATGAACATCGATCCAAACACCAACACTAATTACATTAGTTTTACAAAACTAGTGCATATCACTTTATATCAGCCATTGATTGAGCTGCATTTTTTTTTTTTATAACTTTGATATTTATGTTATAGATTATTTTTTGCAATAAATAATTAATCATTAGCAAGCTAGAATAATATAAATAAATGACAATAAATTTAACCATTTTGAATATGTTTCTTGTACACTAAGTAATATTTAATATGTATTTTTCGCTGAATTTAATTACATTAAATCATAAATTTTTGAATTTTTTTTGTTTCGAAATTATATTAATTAATCATTAATTTTAATCTTTTTATTTTACTAGTTTTCAAAATTTTAATGATTTTATTTTATTTTTCAAAGTAAGGAATTATTTTGTAATTTTATTTTAACATACAGTCATAAATGTTTTCCTTTCTTAGTATGTTATCGAATAAAATTGAATTATAATTTTTAATACAATTATCCATCTGCTGATAAGTTCTTTGCGATTTTTTTTAGATAATGCAATTACGAATTCTTTACTTTTAATTTATTTTCTTTTTTAAAATTCAATAACTGTTTCAAACAATATTCTGTAGAAATATTTTGATTCATTTGAAAATTCAATTAAATTTTAATTAATTTTTAAATGTTTCGTTATGATTTTTCTAACAATATAGATTTTGTTTATTTGTTAAAAAAGCGTAAATTATTTTTATAAAAAGATTTTTTGATCAGAACATTATATTTTACTTTAGATTTACAAACTATTCTTAGCACCTTAATATAAGCAACTAGTGTAAATATTAACATATGTCGGTAAGAGGCACCTGATTGGATCATAGGAAAGTCTTCTGTAATCCCATGATCCTTTGTTGAAACGTCATAATGTTGCACAATCGCAATTTGCTGCAATTCTTTTTTTAATTAATTTCCTTTGTGTTATGTAATATCCTTTTGCACAATATTTCATTTCATTATGTCAAAATTTAAAAAAATATATCAGCATAAATATTTTTTTTAAAAATATTATGTCTTAACATATTAAGAGCACCTAAATACCTTGAAATGAACACATTAATATTTACATAAACTGAAAAGCAAAACATTGCATTCTAAAATAATATGCTATATATTAGAATAATGTGAAAAGATGAATGAATAAAAAAACATCTGTAAACGTGACAAGAAATTCCGCTAAAAACCCTGCAGTTATAAAATTATACTAATCAAAAAACATTATCTTCACCTGTTACATAAAAAAATATTTAAACGGATTATCATTTCTGAACGAATGATACGTTGTGTTTTTACTACCGGCGATTTTTTTTTACAGAATACAGTTTAACTGATTCTTATCAATTCAGGTACGGTTCCGGGCAAACGTGTATAGTAACGTTCCATGATAATGGCTTTAAAATAAACTTGCATTCAAAACGTGAAAGAATGATTTTTTTTTTCCACCGGCTGTTTTTCTTTTCAATATGAGTAGCATATACTACACTAAGTTACATTTCCCCGTCAGCAATACAGAACTTTGGTCGAGTAATTTATTATTATTTCTTTTTCCGTGACGGCACATTCAAATGTATACTTGTTGAATTCATTTCCGCGTTGTTGCAGGATGTGCGTTTAAAGGGTTCAAATGAAATGTGTGCTTCTATTTAAAGAGTTAAAGGGTCGTATTCTAGTTTAAATTGTAACTATTTAGCATAAATAAGTAACAACTAGTTACATAAATGCTGGCAAATCATTTTAATTATTTCAGGCACATAGTGATTCTATTTCCATCTTGAAATATAGGGACGGTGTTGCTAGCAGGTGGGATCTCTAAACTTAGAAACCTCAGTTCGAAACCCGAAGTGCAGCTATGCCGGGGGGCTAGGCACGATGAATTTTAGACCAATATGTCATACCATAAGTTTTAGAAGTAAATAAGAAATCAGAGTTTGAACACTAGATATTCCAGGTTAAAATTTTTTGCATTTATCAAAATCAATGTCATATATGTAGTAACAAAGCAGTTAGAAATATGTTAATAAGAGTTTTAAAATAATATGATAAAATTTAAATTTTATATTACCTATTCTATTCAATAAAAGATTCATTGCGAATAATATAGAGCAGGGGTCTCCAAACTACGGCCCGCCAGTGTCGTCAATCCGGCCCGCAACAGCGAATAGCTTATTGTTGCTGTAATAATTTGGATAAAAAAAACACATTAAAACACTAGAAATTATAGATAATGGCAGAAAATTAAAATGATTTTGGCCCTTGGTACTTACTGGAGTAAACAATATGGCCCTAAGACTGGAAAGTTTGGAGACCCCTGATCTAGAGAAATGCATGGAAAATTAAAATTATTTCTATAACATGTTATATAACTTCATATGCAAATGAAAATTATTAATTGCAATGATATACTACTATATATGAAATACTACTTTAAAAAATTATTAATTTTGAGATAAATGTTTAAAACTATTTTTATAACTGTAATATGCAAAGTGTCCGAATATTATTGAAAACATTACAAAGTTACTTTAAAGTAACTAGAAGAATTAGAAATGTAATACCTCAATGTGAATTTTGTACTTCGAAATATAGAAGGATTAATTTTTATTATTATTATTTTCATTTGTTTATTTTTATTTATTTATTATTATTATTTTCATTTGTTTATTTTTATTTATTTATTATTATTATCATTTTTTTAAGCAAAACTCATAATTCAAAAAAAAAAAAATTCTAACTCGCAGTTTTTATAAAAGAACAAAATTGTACATTAAATTAATTGTACACGAGCAACTCGTACATGAGTAAAAGGCATCCTGATTTTATAATATAAAACATGTTAGCACAGATATCACTACAAGTTTTTTGTTTTTGTAGATTGGTAGCATTTTACTGGGTTACTACACGGAATTTAAGCCCGATCTGTCACTCAGCATATTGACAGCAGCTATTTTTGTAATCAAACGTTTTGAGGTATACTTAAAGCTACAATATAGTGTTTTAGTTCTTGTGAATGTGAACAAAGTGTTACAATCGCTTACATAATTGCGAAAAAAATCTATTTGAATTGAAAGTGGATAATATTAAGATGCTTACCAATACATCAAAATTCCACAAATGCTTACTAATACATGAGAACTGCAAAATTCCGCAGATGCTTACTAATACATGACGAGTGCAAAATTCCGCAGATACTTACTAATACATGACAATTGCGTAATTCCGCAGATGGCTGTCAATAAGCGGCGTGAAATACAATATCTCTTGTAACATACTACGAACAATTATGGGATCTCCTATAAAAATACATTAATTGTAGTATTTCTATTCGGAAGTTAATAAAAGCATTATATATTTTATCTTTTCAAGTTTTTTTATTATTATAATTATTTAGTTTTGTAAAGCGTTTAATTATTCTGGGATACCCTATATATTTTTAAAAACTATAATACTGTTACATGCATAGTATTTAAATGAATTTATAACAAAGAAGGTTCATATAAATCTCAATTTTTCAACAGAAGTTTAAAGTAATACAGGTAAAATATTTTAAAAATTAATTACATTAAAAAATATATATAAATGTATTTCTTACTAATCAAAATAGGTTGAACCAAATTATCTCTTCATAAAAACATTTTATTTGTACGTTTTCCTATAAGAGTATTAAATATATCTACTACTATTATTTTTATAACAATTATCTACTCTTATCTTTGCTCCTGTTATATATTTTAGCCGCTCGGAATCCACATTAAACTGTAGGTCCCGGTTTGATTAGACCAACGTGGGCACAAAATGACCGTAAAGCGACAAACCAAACCAAACTTGTTACATGTCATTTATTTATTTAATTTATAAACCTATTATTATATCTTTGGTACATTTCCTGTTATTATTGCTGGATGCCAATTGATAATAGTGGTTTCTAAGTTAAGATGTAACCCACTATCTTTCTATTGCAAACAATGAATAACTAACTTTCTAAGTCCATTAGTATATGGAATCTCGGATTAATTGGTATCTAGTTAAACTTTCTGCTACATAATAAAACACTTATGCCAATGGAATTCGGCTATTAATATCTGATTACACTTCAAAACAATCAATAAATAAATCAGTTGCCTGTTTTTTTGTTTTCCTTGTTATATAGATGAAGATTCCATCAGTTGCAAGAAAGAAAAAAAATCTTGTTTCGCCTCTTAACAAGGCTCGTGAACTGGATAATGAGTGAACCAGTGACTTGATCCATTGTAGACGAAATTAGATCCTTTTTTTTTTTCATTGTTTAATTATTCTTGACCTCTTTCTTGTTCTTGAGGGTTTTGTATCTCTCTCTCTTGAAGAAAGAATAATTAGTGGTTTATTAGCACGTCCATATGGCTTGAAAAAGGATGTAGCATTAAGTGTTCCAAACAAAAAAAGTAAAGGGTGCAGAAAATTCTTCGACTATTAACCTATTTTTATGTTTGTTTTATTTGTTATTATCCGATTCTTGTTACAAAATAAGAAAATACAATAAACATTAATTCCTATTCTGCAATTGTAAAGGGTCAATATTTTTAGCAAGAAAAGACTGTTGTGGTTAACTGTCAGTGAAAATAAAGTACAACGATAAATTATAACGCTATGTTCTTTAAAGGGTCAATTGCCTTTTAATTTTTACCACTTTCCCCCTTTTTTTAGTTTCTAGAGCTAAAAAGAATGTATCAATTGTAATAAAGGTATTTAATTTTGTAAAGTATTATTTTTACTCACATTTTTAAAACATTTTTAGTTGATTGTTCACTGGATTCTTTTTTGTTTTGCGATTATAAATGCAAAAAATTTACCTGAAGCATTATGCTCATTTAATAATTAGAATAATCTTGGCGATAATTGAAGAAAATAGATAATATTTAAACGCATAATACCATATTAAAATAATATTTGCATCAAGTAGAATACGTTAATAAGTCATACATTTCATAGTTTATTGTAAAGTGGTAAAAGCACTATAGTAAGATATTTTTATCTAAATGAAATAAAAATGTTTTCATATTGTATAAATAAATCAGAAATCTCATTTATCAACAAAATTCAAAATATAATTATAATTTGTGTAGTTATTTATTTGTAATTATAATCTCCTAAAATTACAACATTAAAATTGCAAGTATAAATAACCTTAGCAAATCAATTTTTATATCCCTAATATCATTGCAGTTTTTGAAGTTAAGTAATTTTAATTTCAAAATGAGATTGATATTAACTTTACTAATATGATTTATTTTTTTACATGATAATCAATTTGTTAAGTTATATCGACTTTATAAAATCAGACTTGTCTTTTGAAATAAAAACTTAAGTTTTAAAATAAAATTAAGTAATTTTTAACTTACTTTTTTTTGGTTTATTACTTAAACTTTACTTTTTTAAATTCTTAAACTACATTTAAACTACTTAAAATTATCAAAAAATACATAAAAATAAATGTAGGAACATTATTAAACATCAGTATTTAAACTATTGCTTATGTTTATGTAGATTTATGCATTTTTTTAAAGAAAGAAAATATTCTTATTCACTTGAAATTTTATTAATTATCTGTTTGTCACAAAAAATAACTTTCAAGTACTTTATTCAGTTACCTAAACAAATATTAAATAAATAATAAACTTTAAAGAAATAAATAATAATAAACTTAAACTTTTAAAAAGTTTGAGTTTAGTTTTAATTACATTTTTTTTTTAAATTTTAGTTTTACGTTAAAATTCTCAGAATCTGTCAGTTACAAAAAATTTCTTTCGGATTTTTGAATGTAAAATCGCAAATTAGAATTTTTAAAAATCAAAGATATCATAATATATTTTATGAATTTGTATTATTTATATTATATTATAAACGAATATAAAATGAATTATTAAAATAAATGAAATATCGTGATTCAATTTTACAAAAAAAAAAAATCCATTGTTTGTTTTTTAACTATTAAACAATCTGCATCTGCAACACACGTGAAAACACACGATTTCTACCTAAAAATTAAAAAAGTTATGGACATTGAGTTGAAAGAAATTGAAATTTCTGAAAGTGAATTTAATGCATTTGACCCTTAAAATGTAATAAAACACCAGGAAATGTTATTCGCGCTTGTGAAAGACAATTTTCAACAACAAAATTCGTTTCTGAAAGACAACTCGTAATCTGTATACACGCAATGTAGAGGAAAAATTCAAAATAAACCATTGTTTATAATGCGAAATAAGGAAATATTTTGCAATATTTTTTTGAAAACTTCACATTGTCCCATTGGTTTCTCGGACGAATATCACAATAGAAGTAAAGGAACTGGAAACCTAACACTAGTAAATAATTTGAAAATCCTTAATGTTTTATTTCAGAAAATTCAATTATTTTTCCGGAAATCGGAATAGATTTAAGTTCTTAAATCTTCTTGATGTATATATATTTTTTTAGGATTTCTAAAATTACTCTGAATTTGACTACTATAAATTATATTTTTGTGTATAGATATAATTTTAATCAAGAAATTAGCTCAGTTTGCCTTTTTTTTTTCCTTCAGTGTTAATGTTGCAGCGGATATCGGCAGTATTTTGTGCAGGTTGGGCAACCAGATTGAACTTGGGTGTGATTGGGTTGAGATACTTGAAGCACAGATTTATTTACACATATACAATTAGAAGCATGTAATATTTAACACATTTAAAGACAGATAATTATAGATTCCGGGAAGGATTCCACTTCTAAGCTGGAAAATCCGAAACTCGGCTACGCGTAGGGTGCGTGAAATATACTTCCTCTCCGGGTGAAAATCTGTAGGCCAATTGATTATTTCTCCTGAACACCACAGGGGCGCTCTTGCCAATGGGCAGCATGATTACATTAATTAACTGTGAGAACTTAACTGAAAAGAAAACAAAAAGTCCATCTAAAGAAATTGAAATCTTTCTTTTGCATCAGTATCAATATTTCCATACATATTAAATAACTATTAATATAGTTTTCGTTCAGAATAACTTCAATATCACTTTATGTATAACCGAAAATTCTGTGCCTTAAACTATTAATATAACCGATTATTCTATTCCTATTCTATTTCCTTAAACTTAACAGTACCAACCTTACTTAGGCATCCAATTATTTTTATTTGAATTTAATTTTTTTTAATATTGAGCTGAAAGAAAATTGCAAAAAAAGTATTATTAGTTTTTTTTTTTTTTTAATTACGATAAAATATTTCTTTACTGTCATCATATTTCTTCGCTACGTGATGCAACCAGTCATTTTAGTTAAAAAATATTTTAAATGACTTGGCGTTATGTTGATACTTTGTTTATCACTTTTGTTTTTATTTTTAATCGTTATTAGATGGTTTTGCACTCTAGATTTTTTTTTAAATGTATGATTTTCTTATTCGTCATCTGAATTCCATGTAGAAGTTTGTTGTGAGCTCATTATCTTTACCAATATATTTAAAAAGTGCTAGTATTCATAAAATTCAGATATTTTATTTTTTCATGTTTATAAATGCTCAAAAAGGTTGTATTTTCTGTTGTTAGACAACACTGGATCATATCTTCTAGTCACTATATAAAATACTACACTAAGAGTTATGAAGATGAAATTCTTAGTACATTAATTAATCTAATTAACTGAATTTAACTGAAAATGAAAAACAAGAAGTCAATCTAAAGAACTTGAAATCTTTCTTTTGTATCAGTATCAGTATTTCCATACATATTATACAGCTATTCTTCTGATAATTTTCATTCAGAACAACTTCAGTATCTCTTTATGTATTATCAAAGATATTTGTCTAATTGTATTTCGTTAAACTTAAGGGTACCAGCAATACTTCACCCAATTATTTTTCTTTTTTTGTTTGTTTTCTGCCTTTGGACATCACAGAGTCATATCATTTAGTCACTATATAAAATACATTAAGGGTAATGAAGATAAAATTCTTAGTACATTAATTAATTTTTATAACTCCAAATGGATACGATTATTATGTCAAATATGTTTACAGATTTTTAAAGGTCACTGCTAAATGAATTTTGAGTGATACCATTATCACAAAAAGAAACCACAACTCAAAAACGTGCACTCACTTAAAATCAGCAGGACATTCTTTACCGTCATTTAACAGCATTCCACGACATCGTCTTTTGAATTTCCAGGTAGAAGTTTGCTAATAGCTCATTATCTTTTCGAGGTTTATCATTTCATTTAAAAAGTGTTAGTGTTTATAAAATTCGGATTTTATTTTTCTATGTTTATAAAAGCTAAAAATGTTTTGTTTTCTGTCGTTGGACAAATATGATCCGGTGATCATATCTTCTAGTCATCATATAAAATACATTAAGAGTTATCAGTATGAAATTCTTGGTACATTAATTAATTTTTATACAGTAGAACCTCTTTAAGTAGAACTTCGATAAGTCGAAAACATCCAAAAATCGGAAAAATTTTTTGTTCCTTTTCCTTCAAGCCCCAAAACCTCCATTACTCGAAATTTCAACCCTCTATAAGTCGAAATAATTATTCAATCCCCACAAGCCATTTTGGTTTATATTTTCCCTCCGTAACTCGAAAAAAAAATTGGACCTCTGTATATCGAACATTAGCAATGTTTGATTTTACAACCTTTACAACTCGATTATTTGAAATTATTTCGGAATTATTTTGATTTTTTTATTGTAGTACATAATATAACTTTTAAATAGCAAATAAACATGTTTATTACCTCTGTAACTTGAATTTTTATTTATTTTACCTAACTCAAAAATAAGTCAGAAGAAATCTAGACCTCTATAAGTCGAATTTTTCTTTACAAAATCCGAGTAAGTCGAAATCCTCCTAATTCGAAAACTTTATAACTCGAATTATTTGGTGTCTCCCTTGAAGTTTGACTTACAGAGGTTACTACTGTAATTGCAAATTAATACGATTATATGTTTACAGATTTATAAATGTTACTGTTAATTGAATTTTGAATGATATCTTTACTTGACTACGATTACTACAGGTACATATTAGGTTTAATAGGTTTACTACAGTTAAGGTGGTTGGTGACTTTTTCTAGAGGTACAAATATGTTTACATATTTATAAAAGTCACTGCTAAATGAATGTCAAGTGATATCATTACCACAAAAAGAAACCACGACTCAAAAATGTGCACTCGTTTAAAACCAGCAGCACATTCTTTATCGTCATTTAACAGCATTCCACCGCAACTTTCCATCTAATCGAAAGCAAAAATTTGCACGCGGAAGAACGGTACTATTGAAGCAGACCGCCCGTTGGACACTCATTAAAAAGATCTGAATTTATTTTCGCCATTCTGGAATGCTGCAGCTCTGGGTCTTGAGGCGAGCGGTACATTACCAGAGGTGCTTTTACCGATTTGCCATCCAAATCTCTCTTTCTTTTTTCTTTTTTTTTTTTAACCGAATGTAGTAGTAATGACCTTTCGCTGGAAATCTTCATCTCACCTTTTCTAGGGAACTTCCAGCTGAGGTCAGAGTCTGTTCCTCCAGCTACTGCCTGTCCTTGGGTCAATGGAAGTCGGGGTTAAAAGGATAAAGTTAAAAATCCGTACGGCGCGACCGTAAATCTGCAGTTTAAGCAGCCAGCCTGCAAAAAAATGAGTGAATGAGGAAATAAAGACATCTTTTATGGTGTAATGATAAGATGGTTGGTGTTTTTGTAGTTGTTGCGAAAATCTTTTATGGTGGGTTGATGACTTTTTTTTATGTGTTTAGGAAGGTGTTTATTTCATATTTTCATTTCGATTTCAGTGATATAGATATTACCGTTTTAAATCGTTTCATGTTGATTTTATGTTAAGAAAAATGGTCAGTTATATTTTTTTAAAGATTTTAAGATTTTCATGAAAGATTAAAATACAGGTAACGTCGTCCAGCTTTGGTTTAATAAGAAGAAGAAGAAGAATAAATAAACAGTTAAATGTTAGAGGAATATTTTATTCAATGTCTTCTACTTTATTGCCAACTGGAATGTTGGATCTTTTTATAGTAACCTGCTTGCTGGGCTGTGGGATCCTGTCCACTTAGTGGCCAGTTGGCTATTGCTCTGGTCTTTGGTACCACAGGCTTCAGGTTCGAATACTGGCGGTGGCACGGATATTTTTAGTGGTTCGGAATCCACGTTAAACTGCAGGTCCAGGTCTAATTAGCCTAAAGTGTGCACAAAATGACCGTAGAGCGACAAACCAAACCCTGTTCACTTAATGTTTTCCATCACTGCGATATTTACTGTTAAAAACATGTGCCATTTTAAAATTGCGCTACTCGAATTGTATGTGGTTTTTGCTAAATAATATATTGAAATCACACAAGCCATTGGTTCCGCACATATTTGTAAGCATAATTTTTTTTATACATGGATATCGAAGAAATCTATCAATGAAAACTGTTAGATCGCAGTTAGACAAGATAAACTAACTAAGGTTAGATTGCAGTTAGGCAAGACCAACTAAGATTAAATCATAATTAGGCAAGTTAATATAGGTCATAATTAGGCAAGATAAGGTAGGTCACAATTAGGCAAGAACTAAACAAACTAAGGTTAGATCACAATTAGGTACTTAAATACTATTCTGTTTAGATGGTTGGTGTGCAGGATCGCATTTAACATTAAGTTCAAATTTAGTAATCTATATATTGATTATAATACGTGTTTCTTTGTACTGCAATGTCAAAAAAATTATAGGAAATAACATTATTTATCTATTAATTTTTCTCTCGTGTTCACAAACTTTAAAAATGCTTGTGTTTAAAAACAATAACAATGCTTTAAAAAACATGGGTAGCAAAAAAAATTTTAAATTATAAATTTAAAAAAAAGATGTTTTTAATGCAAAATAGTTTATTAGTTCTATTTTAATTCTGCTATATTATTAAATATATATATAATGTAAGGAATAAAAACGAAATTAAACACTTAATAAGGAATTAAACTGACACTCTTATGCTTATTAAATCATGCTTTTAATGCCAAAGAGCCTCTTAACGGTGTGAATCTTTAACCATATAAAAGAATTTAAAATTTATTTTGACCAATTAATATAATAGTTATGACCGTTTACACACATTATAAATTTCAATCAAATCGGTAACGGTTCCTTGTAGGTGAAATTTTTTAAAATATTTTTATTATGAATTTCAATACAGAATAATTCTTAAAATGTCTAAATTCTTTCAATATTTTTTTAATTTATATATTTATGAAATTTCTATTTATAAAATGCAAATGGATTAATATAGGGTGATTATAATTAAAATCCCATTTTCAAAATGCTGTGAAAAAAGAACCACTCTTCACAACGATTTCAAATTTGAGCTGAAGATACTTGAAGAAGGGGAAACGGCATGGCATCAAAAAAACGTTCCATCGATTTTTTCCATCTAATTTGGTATAGCCTTGACGTGGCACTAACAGTGTCACAACTGTTGAATGACTTGGAAGTCATTTTTTTTTCCGTCAAAAAACCGAAACCATCTAGCACATTGAACACTAAAGTTGGTATAATGTGCAACTCATGCCAATACGTTGTAATTTCGATTCAAAATATCACTAGCGGCTGAATTTACTTTCTTTATGCCGTTTACAGCGTTATCTATTAATACAATTTGTAACTTGATATACCGTTTTCCCCTTCTTCAAGTATGTTCAAGAGCTCACTGTGACGAGTGGTTCTTTTTTCACAGCAATTTGAAAGTGGGACTTTAATTATAATCACCCTGTTGTTAGATTTGAAAACTAGTTATTTAGGGAAGACATGTGGCAATAGCCAGTAGCGTTTTTATTTATAAAATAATTAGAAATTCGAAAATTTATAAAAAAAATTACATCTTTAAATATTTTATATTTAAGTTAGAGAACTTGATGATTGAATTGTGCAATATTTTATTTGTCCTTAGATAAAAATGTTATTTAGGGTGTAGAGAAACACGCTACGTTTCATAGAGCTAAAAATTATTTTAGATATTCAAAAAATATTTTTCAAATCTTATCTTTTATCTTTACGTATTTCTAAGGAATGATTGCAACAGTTTTTTTTTATTTTTTAGAAAACAGTTTTTCTCTTTATTTATTTAACAGTCTGAATCGTCGTTTCTGTGATGTTTAAAATGCTTTTGAAATGTATATAAAAACTTATTAATCTGCTACTTTTTATTTCATGCAGGATAGTTTTAACCAAGTGTAACTTCGAATACATTATTTTGAAAGCATTCATCTTACAAGTCAGTGACGTATAACGAAATTTTTCATTGTATAACTTTACATTTTAATGCAAATGTGTTTTGTTGCTTCTGCTCTATAATGATTCTTTATCAGACACATTTCTCTTAGCTTTTCTCCATATCTACCTATCCATGACATTTTCGAGATCATTTTCTGCAATTTTCGCTACAATTTAACAAAAAACTACAAATATTTGTATAATCTGGAACAGAATCGGAACAAAATGCTGGTTTACCTTTACTGATGATGTAAAAATGTTAATCCTGTGGCTTAATGAAATCAAAGCCACAGGACAGACGATCATATTTCTTTTAAGAATATTTCCTTGTTTAAGAAGAAACTGTAATTTGTTTGTTTTATTTAAAAAATTATATTCCATTTAATTAGAAAATAGTTTGAATGTCACTTTAAAAAGTATTGTAACGGCTTATTTCATAAAAAGCGGCAACAGCTATTTCAGCGCATCAGCAGCGCCCTCTGTAATAAGTAGTATAAAAAAAATTTAAGTCAATTCCTACTTTTTCCACTATATTGCAGAAAGTCCTGTATAAATAATTTTCATTATTTTTTTAAGTTAGAAAAAATTATTTCTCACATGCACACTTTCCATCTCTCTCACTAATGTATTCACATGTTTCATTTTCCATTTTGTTCCCTCCTTGACTCAGGCTAGAACCCAGAATGAAAAAAGAATCTGAAAAAGAAATTTTTTTCCAGCGATCTCCACGCTTCGCCACTGACGGTATTTACTCCTAAATTTATATCTTGCTAAATATCTTATATAAGAGAATTTTTTTTTCTTCCATATAAAACTAAAATTAATTAATTTAATTTAATTAATGAATTAATGTTTGAAAAAACTATATTAACATCAAGTGTCATCCACTACAAGTTTCAAAAAATGTATTCGAACTTGAGTGGCTGCATAAAAAGTATTTTATGAACGATTGAAAATTTGAACAAGATATATAAATATATATAGGGAGAGTGTGAACTAATAGTAGGAATTGAAAAAGAACAAATTTCCTCGTTAAGGATTATTCTAGAGAGGTTAAATGTATTGGTTAAATGTCAATTTTTTATTAACTTTGATATTTTTCCATATGTAAGTTAAAATTCAATAAATAATTGTTACATAACTTGGGCCCATCATATTTAACTTTATTTACCCCTTCCACAGAATTTTATTTTCCAAAATTATTTTACTAATGTAAATTTACATAAATATTTGGCATTCTTGAATTTGTTTTTATCTATTTTTTATCTGAATTTATTATAATAAAAATAAAATTACATTCCTCCTGATTATTTAATAATTTACGTATAAATCGAAACTTTTACTCTTTTATTTGTAAAGATCTTTTAAAAAAATTTTTTAATGCATTGATGTAATTCTGATTTTAAATTTTTGTAAAACTTTACTAAAAATTGTAAATAGGTTTCATAAGTTATTATTACCCAAATGTCCATTAACTTTGAAATTCTTAGTGAATTTATTGAGTTATTTATTTTTATTGAAAATTCTAAAAATACTTACAATAATAAATTTTTTAGAAAAGAATTTGAATGTCACTATTTATAATTTATAGAAATTTTTCATAATTGAAAAGAAATTTTAGTAATGATGGTTTTTTTCCTTAACCTCTTTAGGAACACTAACACAGGAGTTCTATTATTATTATTATTATTATTAGTTATTATGTCTGTTAAAAAAAATTAAACTTTATTTGATAATTATTCATTAAGAAGTTCCTCATCAGTCAAAAGAATTCATCAATTGCCAGCAGTGATAATATTTTATTACATAATTACTTTACTAACATAAATGTAATATGTAAAACTTTACTTTATGTAAAAAATTAATAATATTGTTTGATAAATATTAAACAGTTAGAAGGTATATGCATGTATTTATACTCTTTAATATGCATAGTATTCGAACATTTTGCTGTAGTTATAAGTTAATTAACCTTTTGGAAAAATAGAACCTGGCAGCTGGTGATTACAGTGTTGCAGTTTTGAACATCCTTGGTTCGAAATTCGCCGAGCCAAACTCGCCGAATGCGCGAAATTCGAAAAGCCTCATCAAATTTATGATGGCCAAACAGAAAACTTTCGTTTCTATGCCAAGGATAGACACATTAAATCTGTAGGTCAAATTGAACTTCCGTTCACTCGTAGAGGACATTGCGAACCCCACAAATCCCCCCAACCTGAAGATCTTTCAAAATTGGTATAATGTGAACACAGTGTAGTAACCCCCATCTGTGATGTATCCTGAGTAATGCTGAGACTGCTCCATCACTGTTGTTCTAAGGAAAAACGATTTTTATCAAAGTATCAGGCTTTCGAAAGGAACAGCAACAATTTAATCCTGAAAAAATAAAATTCTCATAATATGGCATGATAAATATTGTGCATGTGCACGTTAGTTTATACTTTAAAGATAAACTGACGTGGACATGCACAATATTTGTTATGCCATATTATAAGAATTTTATTTTTTCAGGATTAAGTTGTTGCTGTTCCTTTCGAACGCGTGGTACCTTTGATAAACGTCGTTTTCCATAAAACATTTTAACAAAACAACAGTATAAAGAAAATTTTTTTGTTCTAATGCAGCTGGCAATCACTTAGACGATAGTCTTCGATGTCTTAAGGAAAGCGCTGCACCGACGTTACTCACTTAGCACTACCCAGGAGGTGCGTGTAGCTTGAAGGTAAGCTACGGATGCGGAGTAACAACGCCCCCGCAACGCTTTACGATCCTATTAGAACGGAACCTACGGTTTAAAGTGGATTCCGAACATTACAAACATCCATGCCTCCGCCGGGACACGAACCCGAAACCTGTGGTACCAAGCTCCAGAGCGCTAGTCATTCAGACCCCAGAATAAAGAACATAATATATCAAATCTTATCATTCGTAAATTACCATTTATATTCTTAAATTTTTTTTGCCGTATTTATGATATGATATAGTGAATAATAAATATGGCAAAAAATGTAAGCGTAAGTATTCCTAGGAGACAAATTTTTGTCACCTAGGAATTTTAAAAACTTATACTCTTTAATATTATATTATTGGAAACATTTTTCCAAAGTTTATCCATGTGTTACTTAGTAACAAAAATTGTTTAAATTAAATATTTTTTCATTTAAAGCACAAAATTTGTTGATAACCTTATACCCTTTACTTATGAATTTTATTTCATCGTCAATTATTTCATGCTGCAGTTGCATAACGAATGCAGCGGGAATAAAGTTTGGGAATTAAATATGCATGAAAGAGCTAATGCTTTTAATCTGATTCGCCCGAATATTTATCTCCCGGTATTCCCGCTTGTGAAAGTATCCTTTTATTTTGCGAAATGCGTTTACACTGTTGCATCTTATTTTTTCCCAAAATCGGGTCAAATTGACTTTATTTCTTTATCAGCTATCACTGAATCAAGCAAAATTTTCTTCCAAGCTATTTGCATGAATTGAATATAAATATATTGTTTGGCGTTGTTTTATTGAAAATTAATATACGCTTGATAAGATTGTTGGAGTGATTCAATAAAATGTAGAACATTATTTACAAATCAGCATTATTTACAATCTAATGGTAGTTTACTTGTTAAACGTACAATGTCATTATGGGTTTAGAAACGAAATCTGTCATTTCCATAGATAACAACGAACGGTAATAATATATTACTACTGGATTAATATAAATTATATTTTATCTATTTCTTCATCTGCAATTGTTTGTCTCAATGGATAGATTTCGATCCGATTTATTTCATTTTAGTTACAATTTTATTTTCAAATCCAATAAAAAAAAAAAATTTTCATCTCATCTCTTCTTGCATGTTCGCAGGATGTTTATTTTCTCATGCCGGACTCTTGATCGGAGACAATGGCAACTAAATAGCAGATTTGCTTATGGCAACCGAGTAGCAGATATTTTTTTATGGCAACCGAGTAGCAGATATTTTTTATGGCAACTGAGTAGCAGATATTTTTTATGGCAACCGAGTAGCGGATTTTTTTTTTATGATAACCGAGTAGAGGGTTTTTTTTATGGCAACCGAGTAGCGGATTTTTTTTATGATAACCGAGTAGCGGAATTTTTTATGGCAACCGAGTAGTGGATTTTTATGATAACCGAGTAGCGGAATTTTTTTTATGACAACGGAGTAGCGGATTTTTTTTTATGATAACCGAGTAGCGGAATTTCTTTTATGGCAACCGAGTAGTGGATTTTTTTATGATAACCGAGTAGCGGAATTTTTTATGGCAGCCGAGAAGCGGGTTTTTTTTTTTTATGGCAGCCGAGTAGCGGAATTTTTTATGGCAACCGAGTAGCGGATTTTTTTTATGGCAACCGAGTAGCGGATTTTTTATGGCAACCGAGTAGCGGATTTATTTTATGGCAGCCGAGTAGCGGGGTTTTTTTTATGGCAACCTAGTAGCAGTTTTTTTTTTTTGGCAACCTAGTAGCAGATTTTTTTTTGGCAACCTAGTAGCAGATTTTTTTATGGCAACCGAGTAGTGTTTTTTTTTATGATAACCGAGTAGCGGAATTTTTTTTTATGGCAGCCGAGTAGCGGAATTTTTTTATGGCAGCCGAGTAGCGGAATTTTTTTTATGGCAGCCGAGTAGCGGAATTTTTTTATGGCAGCCGAGTAGCGGAATTTTTTTATGGCAACCGAGTATCGGATTTTTTTATGGCAACTGAGTGACGGATCCGCGTACGCCGTATTAATTTATATTTTCCTTGTTTGAATTTCGTGTAAGAATGTTTTATTTTTACTTTATTAATAAATATAATCATTTAGAATATCCTTTTTTTTTTAATTCGGAAAAATCAAGTTATTAATATAATAAAGTTATTAAAATAAATCAGTTATAAATTGTATTTGGATGTTATAATTCCTAGGTTGATTGTGATTCTTATGTTAACAATATATTATGTATGCTAAATAAATTTTGATGCGTAATAGTTAAAATAAATAATGTGGAAACGTATCACAAGTCAATAACAAAAAATTGTAATTAATGTTAAATCTATGACATATGAAGCTAAATGTTTTAATGCAAAGTGTTATTTGAAAAACAATCTGCATGTTAGAAAAATTTCTCTCCAATTCTTGATTACTTTATTGCAGATCCCAATCTTTAATGCTATTCATTTTTTTTTTTTTAATTACAGAATGTAGATATATATTTTTGAATTTCAACCTAAACAAAAAGAATTTAAAATATTCAAAAGTGACCGTCTACGATTTCTCATATTTGCCAACAAAACATTAAATTCCAGTTACAAAAACTTGTTTTCATGCATCTGCGCAAGACATTAAACTTGACATTGAGAAATTGGATGTTTATCATAAGCGCATTCTAATTAAACAACTGCTTCGAAAAGCATTGCAATAAGTGAATAATTAAAAACCAAACCACCTGCATGAGTGACCACAAACCTGCTCTACCTAAAAATACGTCAGTGCATGTGTTTTGCTCCAATTGGAAAAGAGAGAAAAAAGGAAAAAAAAACGATACCGACAAAAACCAAAACTTTTTCTCTCGGTTTCCATGGCAACTTGGCGTCCTTTTTTTTTTTTTTACTGTCGCCAGGCAACACCGATGCTCCGTCAGGTGTGAAACAGCGTGCCACGCATATTTCGCAGTGATTCAGTACGCTCTGTAAGGACTGCGCGGTTTGTTTGGGAGTGTGTTGCTCTTGGATACACTAATTTGTGATTGGGAAAAAGAAAACAAAAAAAAGTTGGATTTTTTATTTTTGGATCGGTAGGTGATGTAATCATTGTTTTTTTTATTAATAACTGTTTTGTTTTATATTATTTTAAAATTAAAATATTTATTATAACATTTTATAACATTTTGTCAGAATTTTGTGAATGTTTATTTTTATCCATCATTGATTTCCAATTTATTTATTATTGAGTTCGCAATGTGTTTTATTATTGAGATTTGGAAAAAAAGATTTTTTTTTTTACGTTGTATTAAAAAGTTATTTAAAGTGTCATCATTCATGTCACATATGGGAATATAATATACAAATATTTAACGTTCCTGTTCTAGTAAATGCGGCACTTTCACTTGCTAATTTTCATGTATTTGACAAGACCGATTTAAATTTAATGATCAGACAATTTAAATATTTTTAAGATTTCCACATAATATTGATTTAAAATTATTGTTGAATTAAAAAGACTATAGGCTTTCTTTGTGTTTATTTGCAGTATATGAATATCATCTATTTATATGAATATAATCGAAGCATTTCAATAAATGAATTATTTAGTATACTACGTACAAATTGAAAGATCTAATCCAAAAAATGTATAATTGTAATTCTCCAGTTTTTAATGTGCACAGAAAAAAAATTCATTTTTACATTGTATTAAAAAGTTATTTAAAGAGTCATTATTCATGTCGCATATGGAATTATATTATAAAAATATTTAATGTTCTTGTGCTAGTAAATGCGGCTCTTTCACTTGCTAATTTTCATGTATTTGACAATTTTAAATATTTTTAAGATTTCCAAATGATATTGACTTAAAATTTCAGTTGAATTAAAAAGACTTCTTTTCTTTCTCGTCTTTAGGCTTTATCTATTTATTTACAACATATGAAATATATTTATTTATATGAATATAATCGATACATTTCAATAAATGAATTATTTAACACTACGTACAAATTGAAAGATCTAATTCAAAATGTATAATTGCAATTCTCCAATGTTTTTTGTTTTTAATGTGTTCAAAAAAAAAATTTATTAAATAAAAGGCTATTTGGAGCTTGAAATTTCTTGACATTTCAGTTTTAAATTTTGTTCTTTATTGAAAGTTTTGTCTAAATATTTAATAAATAACACAAGATTGAAATTTGAAATTATTTTGTAAAGGAAGTCTATGCTGAAATTATTAAGAAAGATTAATAACAAACAATGCTTTTCCTTGAAAATAATGTGATTGCTTAAGTCAGAAAAAGTTGAATTGTCTTCAGGAACGAATTTTTCGAAAGTGATTTTGTTTAGTTTGTCGCCCTACGGTCATCTTGTGCACATTAGGGCTAAACAGACCGGGACCTACAGTTTAAAGTGGATTCCGAACCACTAAAAAAACATCCATGCCATTGCCAGAATTCGAACCTGGAGCCTGTGGTATCAAAGGCCAGAGCGCTAGTCAATTGGCTATCAGCCAGCTTTTTCGAAAGTGAAAAAAGAACATTTAATTTTTATTTTATTGCAATCTATTTAGTTCATATCGACACAAATATGGGGCTTATTTAGCATTCACATATATAACCACGTAAAGTTAATGATAAATTACAAATAAAAAGATTCCATACATTAGAGACATAGCAATTCATCGCATTTTGTATTTCACAATTTTCGTCGTGCTATTTCTCTCATCATCCTTCAATAAATTTGGTCGTTATGAAAGACAATGTCTGTAAGGGTTTTGGAAAGAGGATTCAGTTTTTATCGTGATATTATCTTCATATAATGACATATGATATTTTGTCATTCAGAATTTATGATATTTGAAATTAATGATATTTTGTCATTCAATATTTTTTATTTTTGAAATCAATGAATATTTTGTCATTCAGAATGTTTTATTTTTGAATTCCATTAGATAGTATATGCTATTTTTGTTTCTATTTTTAAGGAAAATTAATATAAAATAAGAATGGTCGTGCCATAATAGAATGCATTTAAATATTTAAAAATCAATTTATAGTAAATACAGTTAATTTAAGAATTAAAAAATGTATCAATTTTGACAAGACGGTGATTTGTCTGAAAACAAGCATTATAAAGAAAAAAAAAAAAAAAAAAAAAATGTAAGTCAATTCCTACTTTTTTTTCACTATATTGCAGAAAGTTCTTTATAAATAATTCTCATTCATTTTTTTAAGTTTATCTGGCGCCATCTATTGGTAAATATATGCAACTTAATTCTAAAAAAAAACTAAAATTAATCAATTAAATTTAATTACTGAATTAATATTTGAAAAAACTGTATTGACATCAAGTGTCATCCACTACAAGTTCAAAAAAAAATGTATTTGAACTCGAGTGGATGAATAAAAAGTGTTTTATGAACGATTGAAAATTTGAACAAGATATATATAGGGAGAGTGTGAACTAATAGAAGGAATTGAATAAGAATGCTCATTTCATAATAGAATACATTCAATATTTAAAAATCAATTTATATTGAATACAATTAATTCAGAAATTAAAAGATATTTTAATTTTGACCAGAGGGTGACTAGTCTAAAAAAAAAGTGAGTTCTAAGTAAATATTATAAAAAAAAAGTTACTCTATTAACTTTTATTTTAATTTAAGATTTTATTTTTTTAAATTGAAGAGAAATCATTTTGATTTTCTAAAATTTGATCATTACACATAAAAATGTTTTGCGAATTGAATAATATGTCTTTAATTTTTGGAATTGCAAAATACACTCAAACTGTTTCAGTTTTATAACCATACAGTAAAATTCCGAAGTACATGTTATGAAAGTGAAATACGATGTATATGTTGTGGGAGAAATCCCGGAAAACTCCCACGAGACCTAGATGACTGTAGATGCCAGACACTTTGAGTAATGTTGTTACAATCCCTATCAAATCTCCTTGTTTCTGAAAGCAGTGACTCCAACAGAAGCTGAGACGGGATTGAAACCTTTGCTCCTCCTGCGTCGCACATTGCACCGCATAGACCGCACATTTTTAGCACATGTGCGGTACTAAAAATGTGCGGTGAACATCAGGGTCATTTACCAATGATCTGCGCTTTGGATAAGCCAAGTAATTCAGGTTGTATTTTTCCTGAGCTCAATTGAATAGAAGAAGGATAAAGATGCAATAAAATTTAATATCAATTAAAATAATTAATAATAATTAAAATTTTTAAAAATGATTTGTTTTTATCAATATTTTGTAAGCAAAAAGCATATAAGCATCAAGAGTAAAAAAAAAAACTAATTTCAATTCGATTTCTGGCAATCGCTTGTGGATACCCAATATTTTAAGTTTTTAGTTAAAATAGTTTTTTTTTTTAAAGTTTAATATCATTAATGTAAAATATGGTAAATTGGAAATTTTTTGTTCCCCATCTTTTTAACCCTTTATACTGGTCGTAGAAGAAAATTGAAAATATCGTTGGATTCAGAGCATTAGGATCTATAAAAATTGCCCATAAAAACGCATATACACCTTCTCCATATATTGAAGGAATTAAAGGGCACAAATCAGGTAGAAGAGGGAGAATCTACAAATTTTAAGGTTTGGTCTGTCGCTCTACGGTCATTCTGTGCACTCGTTAGGCTAATTAGACCTGAACCTATAGTTTCATCCATGCCACCGCCTGGATTCGAACCTGAAGCCTGTGGTTCCAAAGGACAGAGTGCTAGCGAATTGGCCATCAGGGCGCGTCTAAATTTTAAAGTAGACTATGATGTTACTCCTACGCACGTGCCAAATTTGAAAGCTCGAGATTGAAAAATGTGAATTATGAAAAACAAACAGATTTTAAAATTTATAAATTGCTTAACAAATTTATAAATGCTTTGTCAATATGTTATTTGAAATTCCTGTTTCTCTTTTTGTAAGGAAATGTTATTCTAAGTCATCCAGAATATTTTCAGACGAATGGATAAAAAAAATGTATTTGTTCAGTATTTATTTTCAGTATTTCTTTTATAACGATTTAAATTTTTCATTGACTGTGCTTGAGGCATTGTTGTTGCGTTATCGTGATTTAAAACATCGGTATAATTTAATTTTCAAGATAACTTGGGGAAAGACATTTTTCAGGTTACAAAAGAAGTCATTTGAATTTGACGTAATGTTTGATGTCTTTTTTTATTTATTTTATTTTATTATTTTTATTTAATTTTTATGTATTTATTTAATTTTTATGTATTTATTTATTTTATTATTATTTATTTTATTTTTATTTATTGATTTATTTTTATTTTTTATTTTTAGTTATTTTTTATTTTTATTTTTATTTATATTTATTTATTTCGGAAAAGAAATGTTGCTTTTCTCGTAACATCAAGCTTCATCTGAGCTACGGTTACTGGTTACAGTTGATTTTAAAGTTTATTTGATTATAGAAAGTGCTTGCTGAAATTCATTCGCTGTTAAATATATAATCTGTAAAACAAACATTTATTAATAAAATATTCTAATAAGATGTTGAAAAAAATGCAATTGCTTCATTGGTAGGCACACACATCACACATATCTGTCGAATCCTGGTGTTGCCATGGATGTTTGTAGGGGTTCGGAATCCACTTTAAATCGTAGGTCCCTGTCTAATATGACAGAGGAGCGTTGAGCTTAGAGCTAACCCTGTAAAAAGAAAAACTTCTCCTATGTTTCGGAATATGTCAGTAGGCAGATGGTCATGGTCTAACATGGACTGTAGTACCAGGGAGCTAGTTAGTTTTTTTTATATATAATAATCATTGGCAGAATTGTAGCAAGTTCGAGGTTTCAAACGGTGTATATTTTATTTTAGGAATGGGAATGCTTTTGCTATACTACGCATACTAAAAGAAAAAGGGACAATGTCAAATTTGTGTGTCGTATTTTAGGAATCCCAAAAAACTAAAATCAGAAATCAGACTGTCGATGCTATGGGTGTACATTATAGCCACAACCATTAAATCTTCTAGTTTTAGCGGCGTGCATAAGATTAAACAAAATTAGTGAAATAGATTATATTATTTACATTTCCTGTAGTTTTGTTGTAAATTTAGGTATAAATATCAATAAAAAATAATAATGAATTAACGTATTTCATACGATTTCATGAAAGCTATGATTATGATGTAAGCTATCTTTAACAAAATAAAAATAAAAACCTTTTTATATATAACATTTTCTTACAACTCGATATAAAATATACTTCAATTATTAAGAATTTATTTTAGTGGATTGGTTTTGAAACTAATTATACTTCCACTTAATTTATCAAATTAATTATATTTATGCCACATATTAATTATATATGCATAAATGACTAATGCATTTAAATGAACTTGTTACTATGCTTTGACTGATGAAATCTTCTTTCCTAACTGTGCTAGACAGGAATTTGAAATTCATAAATAGATAAACATTTTCTACTTAATCTGTCGATCTTGATATTAGATAAAGTGTTCTAATAATTATTCATGATACTGCACTTATGGAATTATAAAATATTTTCACGAGGATATTAAAGCAAGATTCTTTAGAGAAGTATTTAAAAAAAAAACTTATTATCAATCCTAATACTACTGCATACAGATACACAATTCTTTTTCTTTTCTATAAATTCTAATGAAGCTTAAAACGAAACTTATAAATGGATTATGACAGTATTTGACATCTCCCCTCGAAGCTATTGCAGATTTTGTGATAACATCAGAGTTGATTTTGAGATGCAAGTTGCCCCTCTGATAATTAGTAACCCATCATGGAATATAATCTCATTAACATTTGACAATATAATGAAACCAGACATCTATTGAATATATAAATGCAGTATATATCAATTATAATTTCATTTTAATGAACTGAGTTTCCATAATGAATTGAGATAATATTATCATAGCATGAAATGAGTTGATAAACTCACTGCATTAGTTCATTAAAAAAAATATTTCTTTTTGATAAATTGTAATGTTTAATTGAATTTCGATAAATAAACATGCGGTAAACCGAGTTCCGCTTAATTTAAGGAATTTTCCACGTGGCTGGGTGTTTTTTTTTTTTTTTTTTTTTTTTTTTTTTTTTTTTACTGCACGTTTTGAAAATATTTCCACCGGTATTGGTGGTATTTTTCTTTGAAATTTCGCTATATTCTTCAGTCTATTTGGTCTAACCAGTGACTCTGACCTTCTAAGATGTTATTATGAGCTAGAACTCGTACAAATAAAGCACTGTATTTGTGAGTAAGAAAATGTAAAAAGAAAAATGTATTTCCTTAGATATCAATATGAAAGACTTTAATGAAAGTAAAGTTTCAAACATTAAAAAGAAAATAATAATAATTTTGCATTCAGAAGATAAAGCATAGCATTACTGAGGTGCCTTATCATTAGACGAGCTATTTTAAAAAATCTTAAAATATCTAAAAAAATCTTAACAAATCTTATACAAAGCAAATCTGCGAAATATATATATTTACCCAAAAACAAATATAGTCGTTTGTTTACCATTAACCCATTTGCATCATAAGCTCATAACATATACATGGAAATTTCCTGGCCATTATCACCGAAGCGCGTATATTCGCGTTAGTAGAAGTGACGATTGCAAACGGATTAAAGTATCTTTTCTGATAAAAGCAATTCTAAAAAACTGATAAAAATAGGTTTTGATTCGAATAGTAGTGAAGAAGTAAATGAAATGAAGTAAAAAATCTACCAATAATCAAATATAGACCAACTATATGATCCTTTTGAATACGTTACTTATTTACTAACGTATTCAAAAGGATCATATAGGTTATTAATTTACTAATTTACGGTATTTTCAAAACAATTCATAAAGATAGAGTATTTCGCGTCTTCAAGCAAAAATTAGTAGAAGAAATAATTGAACAAAATAAACCAAAAATCAAAGCAGCAGCAGCACGAGAAATCAATTATCATCAAGATTTACTGGCCAACATTTTCTAATACCCATTAGCAACTTCATCACGAAAATCCCGTAAACATTGTGTAATTTATCACACATACGCACACAAAAAAAAGCATTCATTTTATCAATATGATAACTGCATTGTTACTATATGTATTGAACATTTCAAGTACTATCATGTAGTTCAAAACTATTAATTTGAATTTCTTAAATTGTTTTTTATTGAACTAAATCAAATTACAAATATTTTATGTAAAGCATTTTGACTCTTTTCTTTATTAGTTTGAACTATTTCTATCTTTAAAAAATGTTGATATGTGGGCAGTTTTTCCACTTTTTCGAATGATGCAAATCAGTTAAATCGTGCAGGTGTGCTTTTAACCAAAATAAACCAGTTATAGATAAATTTTCATTTCGTATTCTGTATATGTTCCTTACTACATTTTTTAATTGTATATTTTTTAATGTTATATTTTTGGATTTATATTGCAATAACGCGCATATTACTTAGTTACGCTTGATTTTAGTCGGAAAGAGATCTAATTTTAATTTCTTTATGCAAATTATTTGTTAGTTTTTATTTTGTTGACGATTTTAAACCAAAAACAAGTAATATAAAAAAAAATTCCTACTTTTTTTTTCACTCTATTCCAGAAAAGTCCTTTATAAATAATTTTCATTCATTTTTTTTTTAATTTATCTGGCGCCATCTATTATTAGATACATGCAACTTAAATCTAAAAATTAACTAAAATTAATTAATTTAATTTAATTACTGAAGTCATATTTGACAAAACTGTATTAACATCAAGTGTCATCCACTACAAGTTAAAAAAAATGTATTTGAACTTGAGTGGAGGGATAAAAAGTATTTTAATAATGATTGAAAATTTGAACAAGATATATACAGGGAGAGTGTGATCTAATAGAAGGAATTGAATAAAATAAATGGTTTAGTAAAATAAATCATGATTACGATTGTTAAATATGTTTTCAATGCATAAAATTTCTCAATAAAAATTCAATCTACAATAAAAACATAATAAATTTTTTATTACGTACTATATAAAGGTGAATCAAGATATGAATATAATACAAAGAAAAAAATTCATTTTAGATATGGATTGTTCTAGTCAGCTAAATTAGCTATAAAATAAAAGAACATTAGTTATGCAAAAGACACAAGACAGAGGTCCTCACCTCAGCACTTGGCATTCTAACCATCAACAGGCTGGTGAAGTTGATGTACTCAGTGAATGGCGTGACCTTTTAATTGTTAGAAATACTATCTCAGACTTAAGGAAGTGGTTAGGACGACGCTGACTTACAATGCACTGACAAGGAAATTTATCAACAGTAGCATCTCGTAATAGTTTTATTTTTTAGGTCAATCGTATCATATTCTGTCACCTGTCAACACAAAACGAAACTGCACGATACCATCAAACATTGGATTCTTATTTTAATCCGGGGCTTAGTTACGCTTGATTTTAGTCAGAAAGAGATCCAATTTTAATTTTTTTTTATGCAAATTATTTGTTAGTTTTTATTTTGTTGACGATTTTATACCAAGAATAATGAAAAAAAAATAGTTTAGTAAAATAAATCATGATTATGATTGTTAAATATATTTTTAATGCGGGAAATTTCTCAATTTTCTTTGAATACTTTCGCTTGGTTTTTACTTAGCCAAATAGTTAAGATCATTATTTATTTTATTTAATTATTTATTGAGATTATAATCATGAGTTGTGTTTAAAAAAAATGCTGATCTTTTTATTTGGGATTATATATTTCACATAGTATTTCATGAAAATGGCACTAACTGGTAGAAATAGTTTATTGCTTTCTGATCCGAATTTTAGGACCGGAAAGTATGATTATCAAATCCCTTTCACACGTTGTTGCAATCGTCATTATAAATCTATTCGTTTTCAAAAAGGGTGAATAAAATGGTCACTGCCAATGGATTCTAACCTTCTTCCTCCTGCTAGCTAACTTATGCACATTAGATACTATATAAGAAACTTTTGGGATATTTCTATCTGGTATAAGAGTCTAGTAAAATATCAATTCTTCGTTTATAGAACTCTCCAAGAATCACTATAGATTAACTATAATCGATACTAGTAGATGTGACCTGATGCAGGCCAGTTACAGAAAATAAAGCATCTATAATATTGATAAATTGTCTGAATAAAAAGTATCTGTTCAGAATACAAGTCATGAGTTATATAAAATCTTTTCTTAAATAATATAAATTTTATAAATGCAGCAACTCTAATCTCTATAAATTTTTATTTTATTTTTAATCTGTTAGCATTTATTTTTAAGAATAGAATAGTGCTATTTTTTAAAATAAAAATTGCAAACTAAGACAGTAATTTTTTTTTATTATATTTTTATAGGAACTTGACTAATGGCTCAATTCAGTTTTTTTTAAGGCTGGCGCCTTGGCTAGTGTAAAATTTTGACAGCAATAAAAAAAAATGAGATTTTTATTTTACGAAAAAATTTTGTTAATTTTTTAATTATTCTTGGAAAGAAATAATAAATTCAGTGGGAAAAAACAGAACTTAAATTATTATAGTTTTTAAGTTATATTAAAACACCATCCATCCATCCTTATAAATATTAAAACCACCTAGTATGAATTGATTTTTTCTATTACATTGTATTTTAAAAAAATTGTAAAGAAAATTTAATAAATTTTTATTTTTTATTTTAATAATTTTTTTTAAATTTTTTTTTATGCTTCTATATTACCATACCTCCTTGCTTTTAAGCCATATACGGCTTTGATTGATAACGACTTCGATTCATTGTAAATCAGAATTTTCAAAGGGGTTTTTGATGTTTGAACAAAGTGCATTTAATCGTTATCTACTTAATTATAATAATTAAATTTCATTCTTGATGCATCATCTTCTTTTTCTTCCTAACCGAAATTAAAAAAATTATCATTATCTTTTTCCCTCCGGGGCTTTTCCTTTATCATACCAGAAGACAGACTTTTAATAAAATGCATGCGTACTAAATAAAGTGAACGATAAGTATACCATTTTATTTTTCCGGTACTTTTAACCTTTTGGTTCTTGTGAAAATCTTGCATTTTAATGACTTCAGTTGAAACCTTCAGCGTGCTAAGCTCTTCGATGTATCTGCAGCGTTTTACTAACTTCCAAGAAAATTGTAAGAAAACATTCTTTTGCAATAACTTCTTGCGAAACAACCTTTTTTGCAATTTTCATACATGGCAGCTATCGTGAATTCTCTGTAGTTTTTATGTAAAACAACAAATGTTTTGGATTATCTCCGGAGAAAAAAAAAAATTTACTGAAAGAAAAATAATAATTCTACGGAAATTTTTAAAAAGCCTTTTTGTTTAGTTTATTACTTTTCAAACTCAACGCAATTAACAAAAATTTCCATCGTTCTTGTGAAAAATAACACTAGTTTTCACGATAAACAGAAAATTTTATGAAAATTTTTTTAGTAATTAAAACAGTAACATTCAAGTCTGAAGGGCCATTACTGCAAGACCCAGGTGGACCTCCTTCTAATGTTACAGTTTCTCCTCATTTCATTACCTTTTAATTTTTTATTAATTATATATTTCTAGATATAAAATGTGTGGCATAAAACTTCAATGGGCTTTGACCTAAAGCAACGCTTCTCCAACATCAAAATAAAAGTGTGTGGCTGCTCGGCAGCCAAAGTATTTTGTTTAAACCGTCCAGAACTCTTCCAGTAATTCAATCTTATTCAATAATATATAAAAATATATTCTGTGTAAAAAGTATCCGTAATTTTTATATTAAAACATGCTATGCTAACATTTTATGCTAAAAAGATATCGCTACGATATTTTTTATAGTATACTGAATTACCACACAATTTGATCGCGATCTGTCGCTAAGTGTCTGGATAGCATGTTATTTTTGTAATCAAACATTTTGATCGCTCTTCGATTTTTACAATGAAAAATTATTCGAACAAAGAATTTGCATTAAATTTTGTGATTCGATTGCATTATATTTTGTGTTTCTTGTGCCGAATTTGCTAAAAATGTTGGAAAAGACCTATGGTGAATAGTGCATGTCAAAATCGCAAACATAGGAATGGTATACACTGAAGTGACAAAAGTCATGGGATAGCAATACGCAAATTTTCAGATGGCAGTAGCATCGCGTAGAACAGGTATAAATGCGCAGTGCTTTCGCAGAGCTTTCATTTCTGTTCAAGTTATTCATGTGAAGAGGTTTTGACGTGATGATGACCGTACGACGGGAATTAACAGACTTTGAACGCGGAATGTTAGTTGGAGCTAGACGCATGGGTCATGCCATTTCGGAAATCGTTAGGGAATTCAACATTCCCAGATCCACTGTGTCAAGAGTGGGCCGAGAGTATGAAATTTCAGGCATAACATCCCACCATGGACAGCGCAGTGGTCGACCGCCTGCACTTAACGACCGAGACCGGCGACGTCTGCAAAGAGTCGTAAATTCTAACAGACAAGCAACACTGCGTCAAATAACCGCAGAAATCAATGTGGGACGTACAAGGGACTTGTCTGTTAGAACTGTGCGGAGAAATTTGGCTTTCTTGGGCTATTCCAGCAGAAGACCGACTCGAGTGCCTTTACTGACAGAACGACATCGCTTGCAGCGACTCTCGTGGGCACGTGAGCATATCGGTTGGTCCCTAGATGAATGAAAAACCGTGGCCTGGTCCGATGAGTCACGATTTCAGTTGGTAAGAGCTGATGGTAGGGTTCGAGTGTGGCGCAGACCCCACGAAGCCATGGACCCAAACTGTCAGCAAGGCACTGTTCATGCTGGTGGTGGCTCCGTAATGGTGTGGGCTGTTTTTTCATGGCATGGACTTGGTCCTCTGGTGCGACTGGACGGAACATTGACTGGAAATGCTTATGTTCAGCTACATGGAGATCACTTGCAGCCATTCATGGACTTCATGTACCCAAACAACGATGGGATTTTTATGGATGACAATGCGCCATGTCACCGGGCCACAACTGTTCGCGATTGGTTTGAAGAACATTCTGGACAATTCCAACGAATGATCTGGCCACCTAGATCGCCCGACATGAATCCCATCGAGCATTTATGGGACATCATCGAGAGGTCTGTTCGTGCCCAAAATCCTGCACCATCAACGCTTTCACAATTATGGACGTCTATCGAGACAGCATGGCTCAATATTCCTGCAGAAGACTTCCAGCGTCTTGTTGAATCCATGCCACGTCGAGTTGCTGCACTTCGCCGGGCGAAAGGAGGGCCGACACGATATTAAGAGGTATCCCATGACTTTTGTCACTTCAGTGTAAAGCAGGGGTGAGTAAAGATTAGGTCAAGCGGAGCCTCATATGCAGGTTCCATATTTCTATTGGAAGCCATGTCACTTCATATTACGCAGAAAATTGTCAAGCGCCTATGCCAAGGAGATTCCGAAAGGCATAATGGGGATAAATATATTTTCGGAAGGGATTGTGTGTTAGTTTCCCCATTAAATTTAAAAGAAAAATCCTAATGTAGTATTATACATTAATATTCTATTATATATAATTCCCGTGTCACGATGTTTGTTCGCGATGAACTCCGAAACTAACCATCCGATTTTAACTTTTTTTTTTTTTTTTTTTTTTAAATGTGTGTTTTGTTCCAACTTGAGAAATAGGATAGTTTTTATTCAGATTTTTTTTGTATTTAAATGCAAAATCGGTTAAAATCTAGCATTGAGGAAAGCGCCAATCTTGCAACCCTGAATTTTCGCCAATTTCTTTAGGGTTGCAATACTGCAATTAGAGGAATTCGTAGCTTCATTTTTCGAACAATATGATGACTATTTTTAGATGGCGCCGTGTCTCGATGCCTGTACTACATAACCGTAAAATTCTCATGTTCTGAATATTATTGTTTTATGTACTACTTTAAATTTTGTGAAAATTATATTGTATGAAATTTATATTATTTCGAAATAAATCAAATGTATGTAAGTATTACCTGATTTGATTATCAATATTTTTTTTTATTTTCTAAGTTTGAATTTGAATTGGAATAAAATATATGGAATGAAAAGTTGTGAATCAAAACATTGAACTTTTCTATGCTTAAAGTTTGTCAACATGTGTTGTATTTGATTAAGAATTCTAAAATAAAATGTGATCTACAAGATAATATAATATAGACAATATAATTTTAAAGAAAGATGATGAATTTTAAGGATTTTTTGAAAAGTGTGAAAATGAAGTAAACTCTGCAATTATTTGATATAATGATAACATTAAAATTTTATAAAAGGTATTATAATAGTTGCAAGTTGAAAATCAGGGAGATTTTATTTTAAAAACTTTTGTTATTTGGAAAACAAAGAATTTGAGTTATAAATTTGAGTGATTTAAATATTGTCAAAGAAAAATTGATAAATGGTACTTTTATGTTGGAAGCTATTTAAAGAAAACAAAACAACTAAATAAGTGTTTATATTAATAAAGGAGAATTTAAAGCTCATTAACTTTTCCATTTGTTTTGTGATTTCTTTCATCATAAAATAATAAAACATTTTTTGTGAAGAAAAAACACATTTTCTAAATTTGAATTTGAATTGGAATAAAATATATGGAATGAAAAGTTGTGAATCAAAACATTGAACTTTTCTATGCTTAAAGTTTGTAAACATGTATTTTATTTCATTAAGAATTCTAAAATGAAATGTGATCTGCAAGATAATATAATTTTAAAGAAATATGATGAATTTTAAGCATTTTTTGAAGTGTGAAAATGAAGTAAACTCTGCAATTATTTGATATAATGATAACATTAAAATTTTATAAAAGGTATTATAATAGTTGCAAGTTGAAAATCAAGGACATTTTTTTTAGAAAACTTTTGTTATTTGAAAAACAAAGAATTTAAGTTATAAATTTGAGTGATTTGAATATTGTCGAAGAAAAATTGATAAATGGTACTTTTAAATTGGAAGTTATTTAAAGAAAACAAAACAAATAAATAAGTGTTTATATTAATAAAGGAGAATTTAAAGTTCAATAAATTTTTTATGTATGTACATTTGTTTTTATTTACATTTAAAAGTTGGTTTTAATTATTTCTTATTTGAATTGTTATGCATTTTGTATTCATTCAAAACACCATAATACTAATATTTCTGTTCTAAATGCTTTGAAACTTCATGTAAAAATTTTCTTTAAATGTATGAAAGGAATAGAACATGGAAATTAACCTAAATTCATAACTTATTTTTATTTCAGTTTTTAAACTAAGAATTTTTGTAAATTTGTAAAAAAAAGTTTGTGTCGACAAACTTTAAGCATACAAAAATGTATAAATAATTAAGATATAAATTTGAAAACAGTATATTACCTACATAAGGATATTCCCAGCATAAAAATACTTGCAAGGGAAAAAACTATTCATGTTTTATTTATTTTTGAATTATCAAGTTTTGCAACAATATCACATTTTTGCAATGTTTATCCATATTTTAAAGAATAAATTGTATAAAAAATAGTTAAAGTTGATATTTTTATGTGAAATTCAAAGGTTTTCAATATATTTAATCAAAACACTTGCAAAAAGGCTAAATATTTTAAATCCAGGTCATTTCATATTAAAAAGCCTTTGCAAATAGGAGGAAGTTGTAAAAAAACATTTTGTCTAGCAAATTTTAACTTTTTCAAAACAAAGCTCAGAAAATATTTAGAGCTTTAAGGAAAAATAAAACTACATTTTTTAATAAATAAGACTATGAACTTGATAATTCAATGGCATTTTAATATATTTACAACATTTTTAAAAGTAATATCTCTAATTAAAAGTTGTTTTTAGTTTGTTCTCAGAATGAATTTTTATGCTTTTTGTTTTCATGTGAAACACCATAACACAAGTAATTTTGATCCAAATGTTACAAAACTTTGTATTTATGTTTTTCATAAATGTTTACAGGTAATAAACCTCTGAAATGATTATAGCTACATAAATATTTTTTATTTTAATTGTTAAGCTTGGAATTACATGCAAATTTTGAAAGAATTTTGTGTCGACAGCATTTAAACTAGCACAAAATAATAAATAATAAAGATGTAAATTTACCAGAGGTCCATTCCCTGTAATATGTTAGTACAAACAAATACAAACTTAGAAATTTAAAAAGTATTGATTTGATTTTGAGTTATCATGTTTTGTAACAGTATCAATTTTTGGCCATTTTTACCCTTATTTTAGCTTATAAAAATTAAAAAAAATAATAATAATAAAATAATAATAATGAAATTTTTTTATGTGAAATCATTAGTTTTTAGATACATTCAATCCAAAAATGTGTACAAAGATAAAAAATTTCAAAAAAATTCATTCGAAGGTGTTCGTGTACCTTAAACAATCGTTTACATTTTATTGTGAATTTTTTTTTTTTTTAAGTCATGTATTATTATATCCCAATTTTATTTTAATTGTATTGTATTTTTTCAATTATCATTTTCAGTAAAATGCCACCAAAAAAAATCTAACCTCAACAATGCCCGTAGGCGTGAGGCACGACGTAGACGTGCTGAGAGGGCCCTCATGTCAACAAATCAAACCACGACAGCAAACGATAACAATACCAATTATAGTATCTAATAATTGAACGAAATACAAGAAAGGCACAGCAACGCGTGGCCGGGTATTCTAGTATGTGAAGAGGTTTTGACGTGATGATGACCGCACGACGGGAATTAACAGACTTTAAACGTGGAATGTTAGTTGGAGCTAGACGCATGGGTCATGCCATTTCGGAAATCGTTAGGGAATTCAACATTCCCAGATCCACTGTGTCAAGAGTGGGCCGAGAGTATGAAATTTCAGGCATAACATCCCACCATGGACAGCGCAGTGGTCGACCACCTGCACTTAACGACCAAGATCGGCGACTTCTGCAAAGAGTCGTAAATTCTAACAGACAAGCAACACTGCGTCAAATAACCACAGAAATCAATGTGGGACGTACAAGGGACTTGTCTGTTAGAACTGTGAGGAGAAATTTGGCTTTCTTGGGCTATTCCAGCAGAAGACCGACTCGAGTGCCTTTACTGACAGAACAATATCGCTTGCAGCGACTCTCGTGGGCACGTGAGCATATCGGTTGGTCCCTAGATGAATGGAAAACCATGGCCTGGTCCGATGAGTCACGATTTCAGTTGGTAAGAGCTGATGGTAGGGTTCGAGTGTGGCGCAGACCCCACGAAGCCATGGACCCAAACTGTCAGCAAGGCACTGTTCAAGCTGGTGGTGGCTCCGTAATGGTGTGGGATGTTTTTTCATGGCATGGACTTGGTCCTCTGGTGCGACTGGACAGAACATTGACTGGAAATGCTTATGTTCAGCTCCTTGGAGATCACTTGCAGCCATTCATGGACTTCATGTACCCAAACAACGATGGGATTTTTATGGATGACAATGCGCCATGTCACCGGGCCATAACTGTTCGCGATTGGTTTGAAGAACATTCTGGACATTTCCAACGAATGATCTGGCCACCTAGATCACCCGACATGAATCCCATCGAGCATTTATGGCACATCATCGAGAGGTCTGTTGGTGCCCAAAATCCTGCACCATCAACACTTTCACAATTATGGACGTCTATCGAGACAGCATGGCTCAATATTCCTGCAGAACACTTCCAACGACTTGTTGAGTCCATGCCACGTCGAGTTGCTGCACTTCGCCGGGCGAAAGGAGGGCCGACACGATATTAAGAGGTATCCCATGACTTTTTTCACTTCAGTGTAAATACTAACAACGTAGTAAATTTTGTCCCGGTCCTACTAGGATCGTAGAGCGTTGCGGGGGCATTGTTATTCCGCGTCTGTGGCTTATCTTCAAGCTACATGCACCGCCTGGGTAATGCAAAGTGAGCAACGCCTGTGCAGCGCTTGCCTTAAGGCATCCAAGACCAAGCTGTCTAAGTGTTTGCCAGCTGCGTTAGAAAGGAAAAAAAAACGTAATAAATTTATCAATTTTTTTAACGATATATAATTAAATTTTTAAGGAAATATTCCATGGAGAAATGCATAATTTATTGATTCCAAAATAAAAACTAATTGAATACTTTCATTATTTATCGAATTTTCTCTCTCTTTCTCCCTATGTTTAAATAAAAAGTATAAATATAAGATCTACAAAATGTAATCAAAATGATAATGGTTAAAAGAACAAAAATATTTTTTTTTTTTTTTTCCCTTAAGTTTTAATTGGTTTTCAAACGGATGTAAGATTGTAAGATAAAATAAAGCTATGTCTTTTATGTTCAAGAATAAGCATTTCGTATTTCCTTATGAGTAATGTTGAAGGGGTTTTTCCTAATTATATTGATCAAGAATTATTTTATTTGCTTTATAAAATTATTTTATTGTTTATACTTTGAAACAATTCGGGATTAAAATATTTTGCACCTTTTTTTTTTCCAAGATAATTGTAATTCTTCATGATAAAAGAAAAAGAATGCAGAAATCAAGAATAGTATGTCGCAATAATTAATCCTAATGTACCTTATACTTGGCTTTCAATACAAAATTTTCAGTAATTGATATGAAATAATTATTGAAGCAATTTTTTCAAGGAATTTGTTTCATAAAGACTTTAATTACATAATAGTATAATCTTTTTTATATATTTTTTTAATTTGCATACAAAAATAAAATGTTTGCGATTTTAAAAAGAAATTCTTTAAATTAAAAACAATAACCAAATATAGTTCTTTTGAACACAACTCGTTAATTTTTAGAATTATTTTGATTGGGAAATATGTGAATTATATTATTAAATAATATTTTAAGGAGTTTTATTACTTATTTTCAAACCTCTTAAGTAATAAATTTATGATAACAGCACCAAAATAAATTTGATCTAAAAAAGATTCGGATAAAATCGTTCAAATATTGAAAAGTATGCAACTTCTACAAATTTTTTTTAAATAAGAAATGTTTTTCTTTTTATAATAACAGCAATTTACTGAGCTATTAAAAATTACATAAATAAAGATATTAAAGTGCTGCCCTCTTGTTGTATTTGAGTATTCGTTTATGCATTTAAACAAATTTCTCATTTTTAACAAATATATCAATTTAACATATTTGGAATACATATATATATTATTTATTTTTTCAGGTTAGTGTAAATTAATTGTTATAGGATAAGTACTCTGTACCTCAATAAATTGAAAAATAGTTTTATAAAATACTATTGTGTCAACATACAACATAGTCTTTGGGTCTTATAATTAATAGTTCTCCAACATATTTTAAGCTGGCACCATTGGCTTTAGGTTCGAATCCTGAAGGCGGCATAGATGTTTGTTAGTGGTTCGGAATCCACGTAGGAAACTGTAGGTCCCTTTCTAAATAGCAAAAATGTGCACAAAATAACAGTTGAGCGACAAACCAGATCAACATATTTTAAAGTAAACTAAACGTACATACAAATATGTGCGTGTCTTTGTATGGTAGTGTTTTTCAAACTTTTTTAGAATTACTTGTCTCTAAAAAATTTTTGAGTGCTGGCAAGGCTTTTAAAATTTGAAAAAGTTAAATTAACTACAATTAACATATAGACTACAGTTAATAAAAAATTTTGACTTACAATTATTTTTTCAGAAAATTTCATATTTCATTCATTAAATTTTAACGGGATTGATGCATCTGCTTAGCCTGAACCAATTCTACTTCGTTATGCTTTTTTTTTTACTAAAGCAACTGTCATGTCATTTGTCGCGCCTCATTTGCTTCACGGTTCTTTTTTTTTTTTTATCAAAATTTGTGTAAATTTTTGAAAGCCTATAGTTTATTAACAAATTTTAATGCGAAAAATCCATAGTGTGGAAAAATTCGCCATATGCTCATGGTGCATAAAGTGGAGTATTTTTTTTACATATTAGGATAAGGCTGCGTCATTTCTTGCAAATAATAGTTTTTAATAGTGTAAATTACTATATTAACATGTTTAACTGTTAAACTGACAACACTGAAGAAATTAAATTAACTAATCTAAATTAAATTGGCCTATTAGTTAAGATACTCTGACGCTTGGTGCCACTGGTTTCGAGTTTAAGTCCCAGCAATGCCATTGATTTTTGTAGTGGTTTGGAATCCATTTTAAACCGTAGGCTTTTGTCTAATATGATTGTAGAATGTTGAGCGTAGAGCTGGCAACCCAGTAAAAAGAAAACATCTCACGTTTCGAAATCTGCCAGCAGGCAGACATCCATAGTGGAACATGGATTGTAGTTCTAGGGAGTTAGTTAGTTATTAAGATAATAAAGTATCCAAAATATAATAAACAATATTCCATTATTTAATAAAGAAAATCTCGCCAAGAAAAAAAAAGGGACATAGTAAAAATGAAAAATAGATCCCTTAGTTGAAATTTTAGACTATCTCTTCGTGGTCCCTTAGAGCAGTAATTTTTTTTGCGATTGTTCTTTTAAATTTCATTTCAAGATTTCAGTGCCCCCACCCCCCTCCTCCTCCTTCCGCTCCATCGATGTGCAAAAACTTAATAGGCAACTTCATACAATGTTTTTTTTAAATAAATGTAATAAACCTTCTTTGAAAAATATGTGTAAATAACCACAAGAACAAAAAACTGAATAGAGTGACTATAGTACTTACAATAATGAAATAATGTAATAATAATAATATTATTATTATTAAAAAGGAACAATTTCCGAAATTTTTTTTTTACGAATCCCGTGGGACTGGGACTTCCATTTTAAAACCCATCGTCTTAGAGGATAGATGGCCCAAAAATTGTAGAGGTTAAAATGAGCCAAACAAAATCTATAAGCACAATGTTCAATCTTTGTAGAGTTTCAAAAACTTATTAGTTTTTTTATTATTTATTTTTATATTCATTTATTTCAATAAATATCAAAATTTATAAAATTCAAAATTATTCACTATTTTCCATTGCAAACTTCAGATTTCAATTTGGACAAAAAAAGCCATGAAATGCCAGAAAAGTGTCGCCCTTTTGTGTAAACACCCAAGAATAGCCAAACTCCGTTTCATTTGTTTCCACACTTCAAACTCCATTGTAAATCCAACGTATCGGCGCGTTTCGGATGATCTGCAAAGTCCTTGGCATCACCAACTGAACCCATGTGAAACATACAGAAACTGGGACACAAACAGCGATACGAAACCGCGACCTTTTAGGCTGATGCCGATCCTACTTTGCATGACGGTAAAGCAAAGACAATGCCGAATCCACCAAGGCTTTCTTTCCATCTAAGGGCTCGTTGCATTAGTTATGCGCGCAATGCCTGTGTGGGTTTTATTGCAGCAAGACAGCGTTTCCGTCCGCACAACATGGGGCGAACAGATTTATTGCCACGGAAATCACCTCCACGTGGAAGACACAATGGGTGCTAAGTGGCTATCATTGGAAGCAGCCATCTCGAGTAATTTATTTCCCTAATTTTGGGTTTATTACAGAAAATGGTAGGGAGCTTTATTGAATAATGTGTGGGTTTTTTTAGGAAAAAAAAAAGGAAATATTGTTCACACGTGTGGGATAATAAAAGGTCGATTTATATGAAGAATGGCTTGTTACACTATAGGTGTGAATTTGGTGGGGTGGGATAAAAGTGTAAGGTGTTTGTACTATTGTTTGGTAATTTTTGATTGACATCACATGTTAGTGTAATGTGGAAAATCACGAAGAGGCAGCTTTTCGTTCAATGTTTTCCCTTAACATTGAAATATTTTATTTACTTTATGGTTATAACCAACAATAGGCAGGAAGAATAAAATTATCAAGTTATATTATAAATCTAAATAAATTAAGACTTAAATGAGTGTAACTTATTTAGATAGCTTTACCAAAGAGAAACTTAATACGAGATCTAATACTAATTTTTAAAATATTCCTAATGTACGAAATAATCTAATACTAATTTTTAAAACATTCATAATGTACGAAATAATCTAATGCTAATTTTTAAAACATTCATAATGTACGAAATAATCTAATGCTAATTTTTAAAACATTCATAATGTACGAAATAATCTAATACTAATTTTTAAAACATTCATAAGGTACGAAATAATCTAATACTAATTTTTATAACATTCATAATGTACGAAATAATCGAATACCAATTTTTAAAACATTCGTAATGTATGAAATAATCTAATAATAATTTTTAAAACATTCAAATTTTTTTAACAAACTGTGTAGGTAGATCAACAGCATTAGTTATCTGTATTTATAGAATCATACTAATGCACAAGAAACTTCTACAAAAGAGACAGAACATCGTATCAAATTTGATTTTTAGAAGAAAAAAAATTTTCTTTTATCTTTTATAAAAACACAGATATGTTTAATATTTTAAATATTAAAATTATTTTAATTGAAAAACATTTTTTTGACATTTGTGCTATTTACTCAACGATAAAAACAAAGAATTTGTTGTATCATCATTGATATTTGATTCTACGTAATAGCATTGTTTTGTAATGCTTTGTATATAGTGTAGAATGAGAATGAACAGATCACAAAAAAAATGAACTAAAAATTTTCAAAGGTATCATCACATAAATTGTTTGTGATGAATTTTCTATCTTTGTATAAAAAATATATATATATATAAAAAGTCCTTCATTTAGGAAATATTTTCATTCTTAATTTATCGTTAACACTTAACGGTCATATTTGGTTTTCTAATTCTTTTTCTGATTAATTAACTTGTTATCAGTGTAAACTAAATAAAACATAATCGCATTTAATGAAATAGTTTGTTTCTTCATTTTAAGAAATTTGTTTCTAAAGAACAAGTCACCTTGAAAGATTGTTACAACAGAAACAAAATAACTGGCTATCAAAGGTTACATTTGAGCGGGAAAATAACTATGTATTAGTAGATAAAAAAGACGGATGTTTGTGTCAATAATTGAAATCTAAAATGGTCAAATAAGTTGTCTACTGACAAAATAAAATTCTAATTATCTTTTGATTATATACGTTACTTATCAAACGTTAAATAATCAAAATGATTACGAATTCTTTTTTGCTTTCGTTAATAGAATACTACTACTGGTTTTTGATAAAATTGATTAACAAACTCGGAATTTTTATTTTTATTTGAGTTAAGGTTTAATGAAAACTGGGACCTTTTTTGATGATCAACTAATAAAGACTAAGATGGTCAATTAATAAAAAAATAAGTTGTCTGCTGATAAAATAAAATTCTAATTATCTTTTGATTATATACATTACTTATCAGACGTTAAATAATATAAATGATTACGAATGCTTTTTTTTTCTGTCGTTTATAAAATACTACTACTGGTTTTTGATAAAATTAATGAACAAATTTGAAATTTTTATTTTAATTTGAGTTCAAGTTTAATGAAAACTGGGACTTTTATTTTAATGCAATTATTAAAGCTGAAAATGTATGATACAAATAATAATAATAATAAATTCAAATATATGTACGTGGGTGAAAATATTTACCAAGGCTAATATTCGCTAAAAAAAGAATATTTTTATTACTGTCCAGCTCTCTCTCTCTCTCTCTCTAATAAATGATTGAAAAAAGATATTGCGTGATTTGACCATATATATGCTCGTTTCTACCTTCAAAAAAATTAGCTATTTCTTTTTTTTTTACCCGATGCATTTGACCTAGAATACTTTTATTCATTTTCCATTCATCATATTACATTTTCTGAACAAAATTATTTTCGACATTTCTAACTTCAATAATAATTACGAAACATTGTCGTAGGTATGCGTGATGTCAATCACGCATGAATTAAAAAAAATGATTTAAAATGCAGTGTGTCATTAGTGGAATAAGATTCTAAAGATTTTTATCCCGCCTTTAAATTTGATTTTATTCTTGTTGAAATTTTAAATGATTCATGACCATTACGTATTCATTATTTGGTTATTTATATTATCGAACAGTGGTTTTGTTACCAAAGTGTTGTTGTTGTTGTTTCTTACCCCACTTGGCTGGCCAAGCCCACGAGCCCATACGTACTCATGATTGAAGGGGAAGGAAGCAGCTTCTGTTGTGATGGAGCACCCGTAGGTAGAAGTCTGACTTTGGCTCCGTGACGCTCTGACACAGTCATGGGAGACCGGGACCTACGGCTTAAAGTGGATTCCGAACCACTACAAACATCCATGGCATCGCCGGGATTCGAACCCGAAACCTGTGGCACCGAGCGCCAGAGTTAATATCAAAGTGTAATATCGATAACCATTTGGAATTCTGTCTAAAGTGATTTAAAATTTACCAATTTAAATATATAGAATTTTAAATTATTTCGACATGCGAATTTTTTTTTTTTTTTAATTAATTTTTCAAATTTCCATTGTTTCATTTTATTCATTTATCCAGTAGAGAAAAATTGAATAATAAACTTTACAAGAACATTCTTCAACGGCGCAACAGCCCCATGTAGGGTCAAGGGCTTCTGTCTATTGGCAGATTCCTTAACATGAGATGTTTTCTTTTTATGGGGTAAAGTTGTCAGCCCTACAGTTATATTAGACAGGAGCCTACGGTTTAAAGTGGATTCCGAACCACTGCAAACACCCGTGGAACACCATGGACGGAATTCGTACCCGAAACCTGTGGCACCGAGCTCCAGAGCACTAGTCAGTTGACCATCAGGCCCAGACTATTATTCTTGCAATTTTGTTTCTTCTATACCTATCTATTTAAATTTCAGCATAAAAATAAAATTAACGTGTTTCATTCAACTATTGAGTGTTTAAAAATCCTCTTTTTAAATTCTTGATTGTTAATGAACCATAATAAAATTAAATCGAATTCGAATTAATCGATTTTTTAAAAGTAACGTTTTTTTTTTTTTAATCTGATTTGATGCGAATAACAACGCATGAATGAAAGACGCATAAATTTAATGAAAGTTTATAAAGCCAGTAAATCAGTCGAACAAAAAATGCTCATGTTGAAGCATTAATATGTTTTTTTTACATATTTATTAGATTAAATTGCCGTAACGCTTACTAATGTTTATTTAATTATTTCTGTTAGAATTCAGCGAACCAGATAATTCTTACATAATCGGTTGGAAATATGTAGCATATTTTCTCCATGTTTTGTTTTGTCGGAAAATTCAGAAAAAAAACTAGAATAATTCATTAACAAACGAAAAAGAAAAAGGACAAAGTAGTATTACAACAACAAATCGCAATTAATGAATGCGGTCTGCAACTTATACAAGTTTGTGCATCTGTGCAGCAAACGGTGCACAATATCATCATAATTTTCTTTTCCGTTTTTTCTAAAATATTTTGTTACAATATTTCGTTAATAAAATATTACTGCTGGTTTTTGATAACATTGATGATACAGCTCGGAATTTTTATTTTAATTGGAGTTAAGGTTTAATGAAAATCTTTTTTAAGGTTAATGGGATCTTTTTTAATGCAATTATAACTGAAAACGTATGATACAAATAATAATAATAAATTAAAATATATGAACTTGGAGGAAAACATTTACCAAGGCTAATATTCGCTAAAAAAATATTTTTATTATTGTCCAGGTTTTTTTTTTTTTTTTTTTTTTTTTTTTTTTTTTTTGATGAAATGAAATTATAAAAACATTAAAATGTCTCATCGCACGAATAAATGAATAGCACACTTCATTGATAGCACTGAATAGAATGAATAGCACTGATTCATACATTGAAATCACCCGCAATAAAAAATCTATTGCGTTTTAAATAGGGTTGATTTAGTTGCTTACAGATTAATCTGTTGTCTATTCATAAGTCTTGCTGAACAATCACTTAAAAAAAAATCTCCATATGAATTACAGATTTCAAGAACGAATGAATACCTTTCCAGTTTTGGGAATCATTGAATATGCAAAGAAAAGAGATAAGTAAATTAAGTTAACGAAGGCGAAAAGCGTTTTTATCCGTGATTTCAAAGAAACCTTTTGATGCAGTCCACATGTTCACTGTCATGGATCCACACTTTCAAGCCTTGAACTTAACGAGGCTGTCAATAATCAATCCTGTGCGTCGTCCACGACAAACGAACCCTGTGTTCGGTCACGCTCGCTTGGACATCGTTTCGAGGTCATTTGTTTGTCCAGGGTCCTTCCTGCCTCGCGTGATCGGGCCATTCGTCACTCTCATTAATCCCTGGACACGATCCTCTGCCTCGGTGGGAAGTGGAAGGGATGCCTTTGGCACCATGACACGGATTTCATCCGGGTTGGAACGGTTAGCCATGTGCTGAAGATCAGGAAGCCCGATAACCGTCTCTATTCTTGTTACGGCATTTTTAATGCAATCAAAACAAATCTTTCGACAAAAGACCTTCGCATGATTTGAGTGTTTTTATTTTTGTAAATAAAACCATTGTGGTAATATGGGCAGTTAATGTGCTTGGAGGGCTTAGGCTAGAATCTCCTTGAGGTGTCCTTTTACAATCACTGTGTTCAGAAAAGTGGAGACTCCGATGGCTATTGCGACAACGTGTATAAAGTCTCGCATCGATAATCTGACTGCCTAGTAGGACTTTTCTTTTTTAGAATTTCTCTCGAATTTAAAAAAATCGACGCTCATTTGTGGGGCTGTTCGGGGAATACTTATGAGCATCAGTTCCACTGATTTTTAAATAAATGGTAACGCTTTCAGCTAGCTTGCGATAGATCACAGATATGAATCCGCTGGCGATATATATTGCAATCACCGCATTTGCAAATAGCGACACGCGATGGCAATTGTCACTGCCTACGTAAGAATCCGTTGTGACTAATCCTGACAAGAGAACGGACACCTCTTGAGTCTATGTGTGGAAAGGGGGCAGCTTTTGTTGTGATGGAGCACCTGTAGGTAGAAGTCTGACTTGGGTCCGAATCGCTGAAGAAAGAGGACAGTGCCTTCCGGTACCACTTTTAGACATAATTGCGCCACATTTGCGTATCCTACGGGAGCAAACTCGGAAAACTAACTAGGTAGTCCGCCTCACGAGGCAATTTGCTGAACATCACAAATGCCGTCGATTCTTTTCTTTTTTTGAAACGGTGTCTACAACAAAGCCGCCAGCGGATTGAACCTCAGCCCTAGATCTCACCAGCGGCGCGCTCTACCACTGAGCCACGAGTCTGGCTATTTAAGAGTCTAAAATCGATAATCAGGCTGACTATTTGCAATTTTTCTCCTAGATGGGTTTGCACGGCTACTACACACCAGTCAATCTGAAGCCGCAGTGAGCTGAAAAGATCAGATTTCCAATTGAATGGCGTTCTACGAAGTGAGATTTTATTATTCTGTGCAAACCCACCAGTATCCGTGAGAATCCTTCCAAGTCTTCAGACCCTCCTCCTCCTCCTTTAATGGATGATTGACTATTATTGGCATGCATGCAAAACATGAGATCGCCAGAGAAAATAATGAAAATAATTAATTAATCTTCATAATATAAATGCTTATGTGGTTATAATACAGGAACTATGATGATATTTAAGTGGTATGCAAAAGGTAATACGGTTTTCGTTCATTTTGAACAAATAGACAAAAAATTACCGCATAACTTATTTGGTGTGTTTTGGTTAGCTTTCGTTGCTAAGCAATTTTTAGAAATTAACTTGATGTATGGTTGCATTAGGTTTATTGGAGCTTTCTTGTGAGTGGTCATTCCTTAAAGAGCATGTGGTTTAATGAGTTTTGTGGTTTATTGGGCAATAACTGCGGATAGATTCTCCTTTTTGAATGTTTTACCAATCGAGTAGAATGAATTTGCGGTTTATTGATTTATATGCTTCCATTTTCTTAGAATTGTTAATTGGGTGTTAACTATATATAATACTTGTCAAATGTTTGTATAAAATACTTTCACTGATAGTTTTCAATTATTATAAATCATATCACTATTCAAAAAAATCGCAAATTTCGATTAAAAACGTCTGTAACCTAAAATAACATATTTGTACAATTATTTAATAAAATAATATTAAACAAATTACATTCAACCTTACTTACATTATTATAAGATTTTTCTCTTCGTTATTCAAAACAACTGTATGTCTGAATTCCTTATTTGACTACAGTCGAAAAGGTTTAGTATTTCTATGGTAGTACGTTAAGGCCGAAAAGTTTATCGAAAGTTTCGTATGGCTATTTAATATTTTTATATATACCATAATATAAGCTTTAATATAATAATTTTAAAAAAACCATAATATAATTATAAGCTTTTTATTATAAGTTTACAAATTTTATGTACTTGTGCTTATATTTTCAGCCCAAAATGTGCATTATATATTTTAAAAAATGTATATATATATATATATATATATATAATACATTTATTACTACATTAATTCTATTTTGTAATAGAACATTTAAAATACAATATACAATACAATTTAAAATACATTGTTTTAAAGGAAACTTCTTGATTTTTATTTTATAATTGCTATATTACTTGATAATATTATAAATTGTAGCTGCAGTTCTGAATGTGAATCTCTGCTAAAGTGAATTTTGTGGTAATGTTAGTGTTCATTTACATTGGAAAGTATCAGCTAACTATTGATAAGCATCAAAAACTACTGGAAATTATCTGAATTAATGCTGGAAAATCTCTATTCGAGGTTATCATTTCTGTTTATTGATAAAAACAAGTTTCTCGTCAAATAATCATCTAACGAAATACAGGTTGTTATTTTTAATCTCTTATTGCTGTCGTTTTTCCTTAATTAATTTATTTATCTTATTTAAACGGAAAATAAGGTGCAGAATTTTATTTTTACTTGAAATTAAATAGATAAACAACCAACTGATAGGTATTATAGGAAAATCACTAAAAAATAAAAAAGTGCATTGTACAAGGATGTAAAGCAAGCACGTGTAGACATTTCAACGTGTTCATAGTAGCTATGTATTGACCACAGAATGTCTATTTCACAAAACAAAATACTATTGCACAAAATACTAGAACGGAAGGAGCTTGATGGCCGAGTGGCTGGCACTCTGGCGCTTGGTACCACAGGTATCGGGTGCGAATCCCGCGGTGCCATGGATGGTTTGTAGTGGTTAAGTATCCACTTTAAACCGTATGTCCCGGTCCTAATAGGATCGTAGAGCGTTGTGGGGGTAGTGTTACTTCGGGGCATATCTTCAAGCTACACGTGCCCCCTGGGTAGTTCTAAATGAGTAACAGCGGTGCAGCCCTTGCTTATAGCATAAAGATTAACTGTCTCTGTATTGCCAGCTGCATTAGAACAACAATACTAATACGGAAACACATTTAAAAAGTACGCGTGTGTTTAATTTTATTTTATAAAGGGAAAAAATTAACGAAATCAGTGATTAATCGATTATTTAATAATCGAATTGTTTTATCTAAGCAATAAGATACTGGATGGGGGGGGGGTCAAATGGTCGAGTGGCTAGCGTTCAGTACCAGAGGTTTCGAATTCGAGTCCCGGCTGTGATACGGATGTTTGTAGTGGTTCGGAATCCACTTTAAACCGTAGGTGCCGGTCTCATAGGATGGTAGAGCGTTGCGGGGGCATTGTTACTCAGCGTCCGTGGCTTATCTTCAAGTTACACGCGCCCCCTGTGTAAAGCAAAGTGAGTAACGTCTGCGTACCGCTTGCCTTAAGGCATCCAAGACAGCTGTCTGAGTGTTTGCCAGCTATATTAAGAAAAAAAAAGATACTGGATGGAGATGGGATATTCAATTCTCCCAAAAGATCCCATAGAAAAACGTAATCTGTGCTCCTGGTTGACGATAATCGTCGAATATTATGAATTTATTCACGCACACATGAATAGGCTTGATCAAGTTTGATTGTGCGTTGGGATTCAAATATGATGTAATCCTTTTGTGAGAGAGGATGGGGGAATTTTTTCTTTTGGACTGGCTTGTATTCGTGATCTGCTCTAATGATCCATTATCATGTAAGCGTGCCTACTCGAGCAGAACTATTCTAATGTTTTTCGGAATTTGTTTTTACCAGAGAAAAACTTAAATGTGAGGCACTCCTCTGCAATTATTCACAATTCTGAAGCAAGACTGGGGAAATTTTTGAAGATGTGTTTCCGCACGATTAACATTTTACTCGGTTTGTCTTCACGCATGGCTGTAACTGTTCTTTATGACCTAAAAATTAGTCAGTATAGCTTTCATTTTATTTTATGAAAATAAAAAAATAAAGTTCAGATCCCTTCTCATCTTCTTCCTTTGGATCACTCCATCGATGAGGGGTTTTGTACATTAGTAGTGTTCGTCTTACGCTTATGGTATCACCACCAGCCAACCGATGGTAGATAAAGGGGGGATATTTCGATAGGGTAGCTATACCTGTCAATCAAAGACGCTTATATACGATCTCAAAATCATTACCGAGTCTCCTCGTTTCTAAAAGCTACGAATGAAACGAACAAACGATCTGAACCTGAGCCCTCTTCTTGAACACTCGAGTTGCGCAAATCATCAATGGGCCATGAAACAGGCTTCTACAAAAGTGTTTTGTTATTGTTGAACATCAGTGGGTCTCGTATTTCATTAATGTATTCTAAGATACCACCACCTTTTTTATTAGGGCTTTTTATTTTTAAGGATAAATGCGTATTGTATGAAAAAAAAACCCTGAAAACACTAAGCAGGCAGGCAGCTTGGTTGTCGGTACGAGACGTTTTACATATGTTGCCACAATCATCATCGAGTCACCTCGAAACTGTTGACTGTAATAATAGCGGATTCGAACCTGAGCCCTCCTACAGTTTCGCATCGCAGTTCTTTGGAGGATGAGGTTACGGGTTCAATTTCCTTCATCTTAATTTGAAACCATTTAAAATGGTACACTGAAATGTGGTACTTTGTTGGAATTCTTTACTGGCGTTGAGGTGACTGCATGGATTTGCGTATCTTTGTTTTTAACATGCGTTACACAAATGTGAGTCAATAGCCCTTAAAAACAGTTCGTCTCTCTCTCCATTTTGTAGAGATAGTGTAACATCTCTCCCCTATGATGCAGGCGGCCTCATGTCCAATTGGCTAACGTTTTGGCCTTTGGTACTGCAGGCTTCAGGGTCGAATCCTGGCGGTGGCATGGATGTTTGTTAGCTATTCAGAATCCATGTTAAACTGTATGTCCCGGTTTAATTAGCCTAAAGTGTGCTCAAAATGACTGTAGAGCTATAAACCAAACCTATGATGCAGCCTATTGTCACAGATATTTAACAAATTTAGTTTTGATTGACTTCAATCCAGTAAGTCAACAATATAATACAATATTTCTATTCTTTTCAAGCACGTTTACAATGTTTGTAGAATTTATTTTATGCAGGTATTATAAAATAAGAATTAAAAAGTTAAAGACTCTTAAGTGGAAATTTTTTTTTTTTTTTTTTTTTTCTCCACATTACCTGGCTTATTTCGAAACTTGACAATTTTAACAAGTAATATAAAAAAAATATTTTAAAGTCAATTCTACTTTTCTTTCACCACATTACAGAAAAGTTCTTTACAAATAAAGTTGTAGTTTTCCTCTTACATTTGGCGCCATCTGTTATTAGATATATGCAACTTAGATCTAAAAAAAAACTAAAATTAATGAATTAAATTTAATTACTGAATTAATGTTTGAAAAAACTGTATTAACATCCAGTGTCATCCACTACAAGTACAAAAAAAATGTATTTGAACTTGAGTGGCTGAATAAAAAGTATTTTATGAACGATTGAAAATTTGAACAGGATATATATATAGGGAGAGTGTGAGCTAATAGTAGGAATTGAAAAAATAGAGAATACTATTGGCGTTATTAAAACTCTGAGAGCAGAGGAACATTTTTCTGGGACTTTCAAGAGTAATTGTCTCTCAGTTGCGGCAAAACATACGGAGAAAACAAAAAATTAAAAAAAAGGAAAATTATCTCCAGGGACTCTGAATGAAGATTACTTTTCCTTTGCATAAACAACAACTGAAGACGACAAAAAATTTTAACTTACTCCAAGATCCGCTGGTGCACAAAGATTATTTTTCTACATTCCTTGAACTTCGTTTTGTTTGTCTTTTTTCCCCTCACTCGCTTAAAAAAAAAAATAAACAAACAAGCGTATAAATAATCTTTACGGGGTTGTTTTTGTTTGTTTTTTTAGGAGAAAGACAGGAAAAACGACATTTTTGCTTCCCTGAAGAGTAAAACATTGAACATGTTTTTACAATGGATCACCTCCCGAAAAATGCAGTTTATTTCACTTTTCTAGCTATTTGCTATTACTTTTTATTTTCAATAGTAAAACGCGTATTTGTTTCCAATAAGTCGTTGTCCCTTTGGATTTTTAACGGCCAATTGGCTAGCTCTCTAGCCTTTGGTACCACAGGCTTCAGGTTCGAATCCTGATGGCAGCATGGATGTTTGTTAGTGGTTCGGAATCCACGTTAAACTGTAGGTCCCGGTCTAATTAGTCCAAAATATACACAAAATGACCGTAGAGCTACAAACCAAACCAAACCAAACCTCTGGATTTTTATTTTAGTTATTATTGTAAATATTTTATTGCAGAATGTCAGTCCCACTCTGTCCTGAAGTCATTTATCTCTAGAATGTTAGATATATAACGAATTGAATGTTAACAAGGTGGATCCCATGATGGCTCACTACAATACACCACTGCAATTTGAAATAGACGCACCCCCACCTCCCCTCAAGGGTAGCATAAATGTCTACAACCTTTTCTACAAACTAAACAGATGTATTTTTCGAATTGTAGATTTATTGTGCGGGGCCTAATGGCGCCCTGTCGCTCAGTGCCACAGTTTCGGGTTCCAGTCCCGGCGGTGCCAGGGATATTTGTAGTAGTTCGGAATACACTTTAAATCCTAGATCCACGTCTAATATGACGTTGGGCTAACAACCCTACTCCCTTAAGAATCTGCTAGTAAGCAAACGGCCTTGGCCCACCATGGGGCTGTTGCGCCAGTGAAGAAGAAGGTTTATCGCGTCCATCTCGGGCATAGACACCAAAGGTTTTAGTTTGTTTCCCGGATTCAAACAGAGCTATTTCATTTTTAAATCTCAAGGCACCATACAATTAATTCGAAAACAAGACCTCAAAAGAAAATTTTTTTTTTTAATTAAAAAAAAGAAAGTATTGTAAATTTTCTAAAAATGTTTCGTAGTTTCGGTTTCTATTTTAGAAGATGCACGCCAAATCGATTTCAAAAGTGAAAGATATGACTAAATATGTCAAACGGTCTGAATCCTATCTGTGCCCTACATCTGAACTAAATTGATTTCAGGTAGATGCTTGCTTATCTGTATCTATGCTTGCACTGCTCTTTATCAAATCGGTGCACGCCTGATATTAACTTGACGGTTTTTTTAACTGGGATAAGCAGATTAGCCGAGTACGTGGGAATTACTGACAGGAACTGGGAAGCACACCTTCAAGTTCAAAACATTTCACACAGAAACTTGCGATGGATATAAATATCTAATTTAAAAAGCGTATTGAAAAGAAGTATTATTATTAAAAAAGAGTTTTTTAGACTGTCATACGTTTCATATAACGGCATTCATACATTTTAAAAAAAGTTACAGTTTTAAGAGGGATAATTATTTTTTTTATCCTTGCAATTTTAGTATAAATTGATACTTAACCTCGTTTCAAGTAGGATTTGTTTTTATTTAAAAATCTTAAAAAACATTATTTAAAAATAATAATAATAATTGGTATGATTCTACATAGTCATAAAATCTACTTTCTTTGACTATTAATAAAACCCATTAAAAAAAATTTAAGGATATTATTTTTTTTTTATGCTATTGTATTCAATATAAATGTATTAGAATTTATATTTATAATTTATTATATTATATTGATTATAATTTTGGACTTAAAAAAATAGTATAAAATTGTAAGCAATAGTATCACAATTTTATACTATTTTTTTAAGTCCTTTAATTTTATTATTGAGGGCCTGATGGGCGAGTAACTAGCGCTCTGTGCCACAAGTTTCGGACTTGAGTTCCAGCTGGGCTATAGATGCCGTAGTGTTCGGAATCCACCTTAAACCTTAGATCCCGGTCTAATCTAACTAGAACATTCACAACCCTACCACGTAAAAAGAAAACATCTTCTATCTCGAAATCTACCAGTACGCAGGCGAACTTGGCCCACTAGGGGGCTGTTGTGCCAATGATAATGATGGTGACTCAATATAAGTGTATTATTATTGATAATAATATTTTTTTAAAGTCCCTTTAACTTTATTAATTTTTATTATTTTTGAAAAATAAAAATATTTTGTTGATTAAAATATTATTTACCCAAATTAGACAAATTTATAGTTGTTTTTGCATCTTTTAAAGTATCGTTTGTTATCATTTGTTATAAAATACTACAAAATAAATTCATAAAAACGCACTTTCAAAAAACGACTTATTTTTGTAGTTAGATCAATGATTCTCAATGGGTGCAAAATAATTGTGATATTCCAGAGAAATGTGTGTCAAGATATAAATATTTCCCATGTTTATTTTGATAATACTTTGGCTTAATTATTATAACATATTTCTCACAAATTCGCATATAGTGCCCCAACAATTATAGGTAGGATTTTAAAGTTTCAAAACCAATGAGTTAGACGAGCAATATTTTAATTTCTTACAAGTTATTTCTGCAACACAAAATGAGACTCACTAACAAATATATATCTCAGATTTTCGTAAACAACATCTTATTTCAATTCCTTCTATTAGCTCACACTCTCCCTATATATATCTTGTTAAAATTTTCAATCGTTAATAAAATATTTTTTATTCATCCACTCTAGTTCAAATACATTTTTTTTTTTTGAACTTGTAGTGGATGACACTTGATGTTAATACAGTTTTTTCAAATATTAATTCATTAATTAATTATAATTAATTTTAGGTTTTTTTTTTAGATTTAAGTTGCATGTATCTATCAATAGATGGCACCAGATAAACTTAAAAAAAACGAATGAAAATTATTTATAAAGGACTTTCTGCAATATAGTGAGAAAAAAAAAAGTACGAATTGACTTAAATTATTTTTTTTATATATATACAGTGAGCCACAAAATTAAGTATACACCTCTAAAACTTTTAGACTTCTTCCAATTACAAATTAAATATTGATTTAAATAGATAAATTGTTTTATCCTAGATACTTTAACCTCTGCTTTACCATCCTATAATAACACAATTCTATAGTTAACTTATTTATTACGAAAAAAGTTAAGCGATTCGAAGAAAAGATAGAAAACCATGCCACAAAATTGAGTATACACTTCTTATATTTGTAAATTATGCCACCATTTTTTTAGTTTCAAATTTTCTTTAAAGAGTTTCAGGAGTAGCTGCTGCTTATAACACGTGCTATTGCACTTCAACGCTTTTAAATAGTATTTTTTCTCATTAAAAATCGTAAAATGAGCTCTCGTAGAGAAACTACTGAATCTGAGCGTTTATTGGTTGTAAAATGGTCGAAAGAGGGCAAATCTCTTCGAGAAATCGCTTCGTTGGTTGGTGTAACTCATGGTTGTGTCCAAAAATACTACAGAAGTATAAAAACTGGATCTGTGGCCAATATTCCTGGAAGAGGACGTAAAGAAATACTGAGTACTACAGCGAAGAGGAAGATCATTCACTCAGTAAAGAAAGATCTGAGGGTGAGTGCCTCTAAACTAACTTTATCGATGTCCTCTACAATCGGGAAAAAGATCTCAGTTGAAACAATTCGACGTACCCTTCACCAATATGGGTTTTATGGCCGTACACCAATACGAAAGCCACTCATCAAGTATGTGAATAGACAAAAGAGAGTGATTTTCGTCAAAGAACATCGTTTAAAGCCTATTTATTTCTGGAACACTGTAATATTTTCTGATGAAAGTAAGTTTAATCTTTACGGAAGCGATGGACGATTTAAAATATGGAGAGAAGCTGGGAAAGCACTGGCACCTAAAAGCACCATTAAGACAGTCAAGTTCGGAGGTGGATCTGTCCTTGTTTGGAGTTGTATTTCGGCTGGAGGAGTTGGAGAGCTTCCTTTTATTGATGATATTATGGACAAATATGTATATTTGGGGATTTTAAATGATAACTTGTAAAAAAGTGCCAGTAAGTTGGGGCTTGGGTCAAGCTTCATATTCCAGCAGGACAACGACCCCAAGCATACAGCGAAGATTGTGCAGTTATACTTGCTGTACCATTGCAAGAAGCAATTACACACTCCAGTCCAGTCTCCAGACCTAAACGTCATCGAAAATTTGTGGTCGCAATTAGAGAAAGCTGTATATGAGCACGGAATCACAAGCAAGGAAGTTCTCAAGAAGGTTCTGAGAGAAAAATTGGCTAAAATTTCTGTTGAAACCACTAAAACACTAGTAGAATCTATGTCCAGAAGATTACAAGTTGTAATTCAAGCAAAAGGTTATGCAACAAAATATTAATTTGTACGTTAAAAGGAAATTAATAAAGGTGTATACTTATTTTTGTGGTGTTATTTTTGCTCTCGTCTCAGATCTTTTATTTTTTTTTCGTAAAAAATAAATAAACGTAACAATTTTATAAGTATAGTACGGTAAAGCATAGACTAAAGTATATAAGGTACAAAATTCAATCATCTTAGAGACTTTTTGCAATTACAAATTAAATATTGCTTTAAGTTTCTAAGGTGTATACACAATTTTGTGGCCCACTGTATATTACTTGTTTTTATAATTAGATCAGTGGTTCTGAAAGGGTACAGAAAAATATGTGTCAAGATATAAAAATAAACATAGGAAATATTTCTGCTTAATTATAATAACATATTTCTCAGAAATTTGTATATAATGCCCTTACAAATTTTTGTAGGATTTTAAAGGGTTTCTATAATCACTTAAGAACCACCGAGTTAGAAGAGTAACATTTTAATTTCTTACAAGTTATTTCTGCAATACAAAACGCGACTCGCTAATATATATCTCAGATTTTCGTAAATAACATCTTATTAGCTAACAAACAAACAAAACACCTAAATGGCGAAACAGGTAACTCATCTCAGCCACGTTTCCTGCTGAGTTAGCAGGTTATTCTAATGTCACTAAATTTTAGAAAGTGGCAAAACGAAGAATGACATTAGACGCAAGAAAGCGCAGTGTTTGCGTGGAAAAGTATCGGGCAACTTGCTTTTCCTGTGCTGAAACAGTTGTAAGAAGAATAAAAAAAGATCCGACTCCATATATTTGATGCTTTACTTGGCTTAAGCCCAAACGAAGGAGTGTTTCCTTGGCGCAATTTCACACGCGCTATCACCTGCTGTATTGTCGCTTTTATCCACCTACATTGCTGGAACAAAACACAAACTGTCTCGAGTCAGTATTAAAAATTGTTAGCTTCTGCTAGAAAATTAGAAACAAACCTAATATTTTATGTTAAAAAGAAATACTTAATGTATTACGTAAATCTTTTATAATCACGAATCACTGAGAGTATATGGCCACTAAATTTTATTAAAATAGGTTTTTATGACATTTAACATAATATATATTCCATGGTTCTCAATCCACAAAAAAGAAGTACCACCTATCCTGAAACAATTAGAAAATTGACAAAAAAAAAAAAATATATATATATATGGTAAACTTTTTTGTTTGTCATAGTTCAATTGCCCTGTATTTCAAAAACTACTAATTTTATTTGCCTTGATACGAAATTTCTGATTTATTTTAACAACAAAGCATTTACCTGCTAATAAATAGCAGTCCAAAGAATTTATATTAGATTTTAACATCATATTTTCAAAAACAAATTTGCTTTAAAATCGAACAATCCATGATGCTTGAATCTTATTTTTTTTTTTTTTCTAGAGTACTCTTCAGATTGTCAATTTCAATACACGTATTGGTTCATTAATAATAATAAGCTGTTTCTATTGAGCAATACTGAAAAAATAAACTTCAATACATTAATAATATTTAGTTCAAGAGCAAAGCGATGGGAAGATGGCAGAAAAAATTTTCTCATTTAAACAGGGGAGTACTAAATATATATGAAGCTAGAAGGATTCGTTATTTTTATTACTAAAAGTTTTTGAGTTTGAGAAAAGTTGAGAATTAAAAAATTGAATATACATTTGAACAAGTTGCATATGATTATAAATCTAGTTTATTATTTTTTCAAAACCAAAATATTATATAACGAACATCAATATTTTGAATTTTGCAAATTAAAACTAAAATAAATAAAATCAAAATATAGAAATAAGCCTCTGTTAAAAAATAGACGACCAATAATAAAATCTGCTGAAAATATTTTATTTATAAACCAACTTTAACTATGACGAAATCGTATCAAAATTCTTCCAAAGTAAATATATTAATTAATAAACTGAAATAAAGTAACGTAAAGAAAACACAAATCTCAAAAATTTATCGTAGTAGAACAAAATTTTCATTCATGAATCACAAATTAATATTTTTGCGTCATGATGTAAGTATTATTTTTATCAGGCAATATATCCTAAATGTTTTTTAAATGCTTTATCACATAAAGTCATCAAAATCGGGTGGTCGGAAATGGTCTGGACTAGGTTCAAATCTATTTGGACCACGCATTGGAGGTCCGAAAGGATCAAACCTGGCTCCTGGTGGTACAGCGCCCCTTGGCAGGCCTCGTGGACCTCCGATTGGAGGCATATGAGGTCTCGGTATCCCAAAGCTTGAAGGATCCATAAGCATACCACCAGGTTCTCGACCTAGAGGGTCTAAATCTCTTCCACCGACTTGGGGAAACACTGGTCCAGAGTATGGATTGTCATGGCCGTAATCGGGTACACCCAGGGGAGAAATAGGAGGTGGAAACGACGAAGTTGGACCAACCCTGAGAGGTGACCTATTGTCAGATGTTTTTGAAGTACTTGCTGCAGGAGTAGGTTTTTTCAAAAGCTTTTCAACTATTTCTTTTTGGAAGGAATCCTTCAGCGATTCCAGATCCTTGTAAGCAGTTGAGTAGTTGTTAAATTCATCCGACACCAACTTTTCAATGTTGGCCGACACTGCAGCAGTTTTATCTTCGTTTAATACTAAATTGATATGCATTATGTTTCCGGCTTTGACGACTTTTATCAGATATCGGCTTTTAGAATCTTTGGAAACGTAACGAAGGGTATATACTTCTTGATTGTCGTTCCAGTTACTTGGTAAGAGTTCGGTTGTATTCTTGGCATCTTCATCAGAGAAGACTTCTCCGGTGCCCACGCACTGAAGACCTTCATTTATGAGCAGACAATGCAAGGCCGCAACAACACAATCTTGCTTCGACTTTATTTGATCTTTAGCTAAACTGTACAGTAACTCCAGGCCCCGTATACGTGACATAATCTATAATATAAATGAATTCTATAAATTTATGCTTAAAAATATTTGCATTATAATTTTCAAAATAGAATATTTTCAATAGTTATAAAGATTCAATACTTCTTGAGATTCATTAAATAAAAAAAAAATTCATATTTGCATGTTAAATATATAATATTTTATGATTAAATAGAAAATATGTTTAATTTAAAAAATTAAATGTAGCATTTCATGTGAAATACTTTTTTTTTTTTTTTGGGGGGGCGGAGAGAGAGAGAAACAGATTAGAACCAATTAAAGCAGGAAAATATACAGTGACTATTACATTTACACACATTTTGGAGGGATAAAATAAATGTGATTTGCACGCCATGCAAATATAACATTAGGAAACTATTTGCTTAAATTATTTATTTTATTAAAACATATTACTATTATTCTAGTTGCATTTTTACCTATTAAAAATGGTTAAAATCTTTATTTTAATTTCAACACTCCTAATTTTTTTTGTTTTGTTTACAGGAAGAAAAATGATGTGCAAGAATTAAATAAAAAGTCATCATGTCTGTCATCTGCCAAAATTTTGTACAAAATGCGTGGAAGAAAGATCTTTGTTCGAACTGCTTCAAATCTGTGGGAGACCATGAAATGAGTGAAAGTCTAGTTAATGATCAGATGAAGAATCAGAGTCAAAATGAATCATGCAGTATACGATACGTTTCCCAAGCTTCGAGTGTCAGTCCTTCAATGAGTAATTCGGTACCTCACACAACTTGGAAATCATTAATATCCGAAAGAAATACTAAAAATTCCCAGCCATTTAAGCTAGAAACCGGTTTCCAGGGACGATTGCTGACCATTAATAAATCTCCTCATGGGGTAGAGAAGAATGGTGTTAATAATGGAATAAAGAATGGACACGCATCTGATTCAGAATTGCTCTCTGACAACGAATCGAAGAGAATTGTCAAAGCACGAATAACGAAGACTGATTTTTCTCACATTAAGAACAAATGCCAACCAGTGAATGGTTATTCAACACAAAACGGAGATCGCCACACGGAATTCAAGGCTGATCAGAATGGTACAAGCATTAAAGAAAACAGTATAAAGAAGGGGAAAGACACACAACCCCAGAATGAATACCACGGTAACGATAAAGATGGGTCGAAAATCAGTTTTAATGGTGTTGTTTCTCCAACAAAAGAATCTAAGCTTGTCAAATGCAAAAGTGAAGACACCCTGTATTCCCCTCTCCATAGTATTCTTAAGAAAACTGTTTCATCTCCAGCCAATAATAAGCAATCGCGTCGAGGTAGCAATGTGGGTTTTGCAGAAGAAGAAGCTCTCGTTATTGGATATGGAGGTAGAGATTTCACAGCAGAAGAACTCGAATGGGAGATGAACACTTCCGATGGTGAAAATGAGAATGGAATGGATAGCTTGGATGAAACCGAAGATGACAAAGCCTTCTCTAAAATCACAAAACAAAACACTGAATTCAATTCCGATAATGCTAATTTGATTAAGATATCTTCACAAGCATCTGACAAGAATAGAAAAGAAATTGAACCGTCAGAAATAAACGCAGCACAAGAAAAGAATACACTAACGTCTAGTCAAGTGGCCATAGTAAATCAAGAGTGTCCTGAAGATACTGAAATCGAAAGCAAAAGTCTAATAAATAAGAAACCATCCGAAATCTCCGCCGCTGTTGATGATAATGGCGCAGCTGAAAGCCAAATGACGACCATAAACAATTCCAAACAAGAGAAAGACGAAAGCATCAATGACGACAAATCGGCTTTGCATAATGGCTATGAACTTGAGCAAGTGAAGATCAAGGATTCGGAAGAAGTGGGTGGGCTGATGCCGAGGAAAGATAAAAACGATTCAATAAATGTCTCGATTAAAGGCGATAAAACGGCGCACACAGTGTCGTTGGGCGAGGTTACAATTATTAAGACAGCGAAAGCTGGAGTAGAGGTTAAAAATAACTCACTAAACGAAGCCGTACCTCCTTCCCGCGTTATTTCTACTCCGAACTTCAACGGCAGGGGCTGTGAGCAACAGGAGAATCAGGTGATGTTTTCTGACGGTGAAGAAAAGGCAAGGGAAACTACCACTAACCCAGTTCCGGAAGAAAACAATGAATGGCAAGACAGCGACGGACTGGCGGGACAGATATTACAGGCCATCAACACGTCACTGGCAAATCGCCATAAAATGAATGATGACCAAGAAATTGATTCTAAAAATCCAACCGAGGCAGAAGCAGCAGAAAACAGCGAGGAAAGTATAACAGAAAATATATCCACGGACGGAGCTGATGATACTATTTCTGATGCATCTGCAGAGAGGCCTATTAGTTCTGATGAAGAATTAGTACAGAACAGCTTAAATGTAGAACCAAGGAAATCTTTTCTACACGGATTGGCTTCCAATAAATCAAAACCTAGTGCAATCTATGGACCGGCTTCGGATCTTTTTGTATCGAGAAGCAATTCATCTTCTTCTTCGTCGTCTGATGAAATGACGAAAAACGAAATTACACATTCAATTAACGTGATTGTAAATGGTGGAAATAATTCACACAAGCTGGATGAAAACAAAAATGAAGATATCACCGAGAGTGAAAATGAAGATTTCAAATTGCAACACAGTTATGCAAGTGAACAAGAAAATAATTGCTCTGTTAAACTCAAAGCAAAGCCCAAGATTCCAGCAAAACCTTTGAAACAACCGATGCGACCACATATTAAGCAAGTTCCAAATGAATATTCAAAACCTAAACCATTAGAAAAAGATAGAAGGAATTTTGATTCTAGCATGCAGAATGATTCATTTTATTCTGAGGCAAATTCAACCAATTATTCAGAGAGCCCAAATATATCTTTAACAGAACATTATGCAGAAAGCAATATTTATCATGAGGTAGACAATGAATTGAAGATCCAAGATAATGAGCAAAATGATAAAAGTGTTCCAAGAGAATCTAAATTAGCAGCCCTTGCAATGGAATTGGAACAAGTTCGACACTGCAATAATAATAATACTAAACGTCAAGCTCCTGCACCACCCAAGATTCCTGATCCACCAACAGAAGATCCACCTAATAGTATTGAAAGAGTGTCCCCAACAATCAGTGATAACTCGCATGGTTTTCCAAGCTACCGTGGGGAAGTCATGGGATTTTCTTCTGCATCATCCACAGCATCAACTTCTTCTCAAGATACTGAAACGGGTTATGCGTCCTGGAATCTACATGGGGATTTGGATGATCATCGCAAACAGTCAAAATCAAAGAGTTCTTTCCTTTTAACTCAATATTCTAAGTGTAAAATGTTAGCAATGGGTTATGCAGAAGATAGTAACAGATCAAGAAAAAAATTCTCCATTAAGAAGTTGCTAAAAATAAAGAAGGAAAATGACAGTCCTTCAGCTTTTGATCCCAATTGCCCCAATCCAAAAGCATGGAAGTATAGTGATAATTTTGAAAAACCAAGAGCCAAATTAGAGATAATTCACCCTATGGATTTGGAAAATAAATCAGTAACAGTAAATCCAGGATTTGACTCATTGCACACAGGATCTATGTCTTCTTTTTCAGCAAGTGCTGATGATTTATCATTAAGAAATAGTGTTTCTAGTGATTATGGAAGCTTCTATTCAGATACTATATCCCCAATGCAAGATTTAAAATCAGAAGTGAATTATGAAATCATTCCTCCCCAATCTATACAATCTGAAGATCAAGAGGTAAGATTGAAATTATTTTTATTGTATGTCCTAACTATTATAATAATGTTTTATATTCATTTGAATTATATAAAAAAACAAAGTAATATAACACAAATATTTTTAACAATATAAAGTTAATTCTCATATAAGACTTGAACCAATTTTTAAACAGTGTTTCACATACAAATTGGACTATAATAGACATAATCATATTATAAGATTTTTATTTAGACAACTACATAATTGCAATAATTATATTTCCTTATTCTAAACTGAACTATAAGGAAAAAATATGTATTAAATGAAATTATTAGTAACATTATAATTATTTAAACATGTTATTTAAATTTTTAAAATAATTTTTTTGTCATTTATATATAAAGTATGCAAAGAAGTAAATCATAGCTTTTTAAAATATAGAAAGAATTAGTTTTGTAATAAGGTAAAATAATATTTGATACATTCAAATGTGTATTTCGTCCAATTTATTTAAATTCTGTCTACACTGACTATGTAGTTTGAAGAAATAATTTGCTTAGATGACATATAATTATCAATTGAAACTGGTAAATAGGCAATATTTTTTTAATATCTGTAAGCAATTCAATTAACTTTATTCACTGCTTTAAAAAAGAAAATATTATATATTCTCAGTAAAAATTTGTTTGCATTATTATAAAAAATAGTTTAGTTAATAAAAATTTAGTATCTGAAATAAAAATTCATTGAAAAATGTTTTTGGTAATTTTTCAAATATAATGTATTATTTAAAAAAAAATTGTTTTAACTATGGATATTTTTTGCATTACTTTATTTATTAAACAAATAAATATTTCTTTTTTTATATAAATCTTGAGAATGTGAGTTTTATTAAAAAAAAATATCCAGAAAATTCTAAAAATATATACTTATGTTGGTTATATTTCTACAGTTATTACATTTCTTAATGTTGGCTTTAAACATATAATTTGCAATTATGCACAATTCTAATTTTTATTAAGACAAATAGATTATTCTTATTTAAACGTTTTGCAACAAAATTTTAATACTATCATTAAAAAAAGTCTTCTAAAAATTAACTTGATTTTCTACTTTTTGTGCATCTTAGTCAAAAAAGCTAAATTTACTTAAGTCGTGATTAAATTTTGAAATTGATTACAAATGACATATTTTAATTGATAAATAGCAAATTTTATATTAAAAAAAAAAAAAAAAAATGGCCGTCTTTATTTCAAAAGTTTTCTCAAAAAAAAAAAATAATAATTAATAATTTTACAATGAAGTTCTAATAATTATTCAGATTTATTATTATAATGTATAATAATTCTAATAATAAATTTCGGGCAGCTTTTCTTTAAAGAAAAGCTGTCTTTATTTCCACATAACAGTTGTAATTTCTGTTTATATTATAAGTCAGTATACTTAAGTGTAAAAAGATTTTTTTTAAAGTTGTATCGCTTTGGATAAACAAATTCCTCATTATTCTCTGTACAAATCATTTCTTGAAAGCAGTTCCAATGAACAAAATACAATATAATCGAGCATTTTTATATACAATTTTTTTATTGTAATTTCTAAAGATATTGAATTAAATATTAAATGTTCTGATATTTGCATAATTTTACTAAATAAAAATTTCAGCACTTTTTATATAAATAGCACATAGGAAAACTATTTAACATATGTAAACAAAGCAAATCTCTTAATGTTTTTCTTAACCCAAGTAAAATATTGGAAATCTATTCCTTGATTTTAATATTACACAAATATATAAAAACCAAAATTTAAGCTCTCGGTTAAAAAATATGAACTATTATAATTTTTTTTTTCTGAAAGTTTGTCGTTTAAGTCAAATTTCTATCATTTATTCAAATGTCTGATTTAAATAAGAAATTCAACACTGAACTTTAATCGATAACAGAAATAAATAATTAATTCGTAGGGAGTAATTATTTATAACTATTTACAAAATACCAAATTTTATTTCTTTGGAACAATTATATATTTCATGTATTAACAAGCGTAATTATGTAAAAGAAAAATAAATTCGATAATTAAAATTGAATTATTTAAAAAACTTTCGATTTATTTTATTTATTTAAATATCTTTCTTTTACAATAGAAAGAGAAAAAAAGTATCACATATTCCAAATTACACTTTACCAAAATTAATATTACGAAAGTTTAAAATATTTCTGATAACTAAAAAAAAAATATATTCAGATAAGCATATTTTATTACAATGAATGACAGAAATTAAATAATAACAACTTACCTACTACTATTGTTTTTATTATCACAGACTCATTTAGCAAATAATAGGTTAAAATGTAGACTAGGATTTGTTTATAAACATAGCTTGATTTAAAAACGTATCCAAGCACATAGAACGTGCTAGAATCTGAAAACTGTTTGTCATTTTCATTGATCACATGACAGATTTGAAATGGACTGTTAGTGCCATCTTTTGTTGATTCTAGAAACTATTCTTATTAGGGGGGAAAAAGCAAAAGGAGGTATTCTTAATTCATTTTTTTTTTATCAACAATAAATATTAAAGAAAAAACAAAAGATTCTAATATAATGAATTTTTTAAAAATTAATATAAGAATAAATATTAAACTAAAAACAATAGTACGATTTATAAATATTCAATATTATTATTTAATATTTTTATATTTATTAAATATTTTTTAATAAATTTTTTTTATACAAAAGTTTTATTAAATATTTCTAAAATCTTATATCTTACAATTTTTACAGTGTAAGATTTTTTTATGTTTTATTAAATATTTTTTTATAATATTTATATCAAATAAATATTATATTTCTTAAGATTTAATATTATTAAATATTTGGTAGAAAAGTTTATATGATAAATTAACTAGAAAAATTGTCTTTACTTTTCAATTATTTTTTATATATCTATGCAAAAAAATTATAATGTTTAAAAAATTTTATATTGCATAATTTTTACTTTAATGCTGATTTATAAGTAATCTAGTTTATTTTTATCATAATGTTAAGTATAATACAATATTTTCATTAATCCTTCCTTATTTTTCCACTTGAATTTCTTGGACTTTCAAAATTCTAATTTGTAACTGGTTATGTAAAAATATAATTTCAAAACCTGAACTGGTATATTAAAATGTAATTTATTAGCTAATTATTATACTTATCTACTTAAAAATTACAGTTCTTATTTGAATATAAGTTTTCTGTGAAATCTTATGTATATCAGATGCATTCCACTCTTACAGTTTTGAATTTTTAATTGTAGGATCCTGAAGAAAGACATGCTTCAGGTAATTCTAATTCTCCTACTCCATCTCGCTCTTCCTGCATCTCTCAGGCAAGTACTTTGACCTCTGGAAGTTCGAAGAATGGAGGAGCTTCTCCTCATCGACCACCCAAGCCCCCACCGCCTCCAAGGGCGCATTCCCTTCTGCCAGGAAATAAAGCTATGAATCCAGATGGGACATACAAGGTAATTAAATCACAGTAAAATTACTTCAATATATTTTAGAGAGGGCACAAGTGAAGTACAGTATGCAAAAGTATTTTTTATGGATGAATAAAAAATATGTCATCACTTTATAAATTTCATTCCCTTTTTTTTTTTTTTTTTTTTTTTTTAATATTAAATGTTTAATGAAGACATAGGAGTATGCTATTAATGTAAAAAGTTACAGCCAAGAAATTCGCTCATAAAGAGATAAATGCTTTTATTGATAATTTCTTCATTTTTTAAAGTATTTTTTCAAATTATTTTGGTTTAAATTTCATATGTATATAATATATATTTAACAAATTCAGTTTTTAATGTGAAATAAAAAATAATAGCAGTTAGCAAATTTATACTCTTTCAGTAGAAATTTAAAAAATATACTTTTATGATACCTCTCTCTATTTATTATATTAAATAATTTCATGAACAAACTTAGAAGAAATATTTTTCTATTGCTTATAATTTCTTTTGTTTTCCTTGTAATTTCTAGCCTTAGTTTTTGCATTTTGGAATAGATTTACATTTTAGTTTTTTGCTCATTAATTTACCTTTACTTCCTTTATCTACATGAAATATTTCTTCTAATTATATTTTTATTTTGTGGTTCATACAAAATTTTATTACAAAAACTATAAATTAATTCTTAAAAATTCTTTTATATTTTGACCAAAATAAATCCTTTTAGATCAGAGCATGACATTTATAAAATTTAAGTTCTTAACCATAACTATAAAAACAGAAATTTATCAACACAATAATCTTATTAAAGTGCATAAGGGATCGGGGGAATCATCCATGAAACATACGCTGCTGGGGATTACAGACAGGAAAGATGTTTCTAATTCAAGTGAATATTTTATGGGTTTAATCTTTACAGGACATCTATCATCTTAAATTTTTTTGAATAAATTTTTAAAAGTATTTTATTATTTTATACAATTTAAATACTTAGATATTTTTCTCATAAGCAATAATTAAATAATATGTAATACCAGTAAGAATATTTCTAATCGAATATTATTTTTCCAGTTCCCGGTCATGAGTTGTAATACTGTTAACAATGTAGAAATACCTATATCGCCAACAAAACCTCAAGCTCCGAAGAGGCAATTTAAATCTACAACTCAACGATTTGATAATGGAATTTATGGTTTGTATTAAATAACAACTGGTCTATAATATGTTAAGCCATGATACTTTAATACTTCTAACTATGCTATTTTCGAAAATATCATACATATGTTTATTTTTATTTTCAATATTGATATATAATAACTTAATTTTCATGAATTTAAAAACTATACTCCTCATTTTTTATAAAATCGAAAAGAAATTATTAAATCTATTAAATCAAATATGAAATTATTAAAATTGAAACAAAATTTTAATAACCAATATTATAACTATTAAAGAAATTTAATTTTTTAAGTCATTTTGAAGCATTAATGTCTCATCATATATCAAAGCATATTCATTATAAATACAATATTTACAATTGATTTTTATTAAGTAATTTATATAAAAATAAAACTTTATCTAGCATTTTAAAATTAGATTCCCCAGTTTTACTTGGTATTTTTTATTAGAATATAATTCATGTAGCGGTTCTTTTTTAACTATTTTAATTAGTAAGTTTATTTAATCAAAAAATATATTTGTGAATGTAAAAAATATATGAAAAATTGTTCTTCAGATAACACTGGATTAGTTCCTACTCCAGAAGAAAATGAACCATCAAGTGAAAATGATTCTTCCATGAATAGTAAAATTTCTGTAGAAAGCAATACATATGGGACAATATTAGACATTAGGCCACACCATTCAGAAAATCATAGCTCTGTATTATTGGTAAGCATATCAGTATTTTAATGTGAAAAATTCTGTAATTATATATCTATGTAATATGTATAGTAGTTTCGGTAGTTATAAGATCCTATTTGAAACTTGATGAAATCTCAAAATATTTTTAAGCTCATTACAATATAATTCTATGCAAGATTAGATAATCAAAACAAATCGTTTTTGTTTTCCCTTTGAAATAGTTTTAATAACAATGAAATAAATGTTGTTTGCATTTTGTTATTAATAACTCAAATAATTTTTGAATGCCTGAATTCCATATAAACTATCTTAGAATATTTGCATTTATATCATATCATAATCTTTAAAAATTGCTTTTAAGTTGTAGATACAGTCTCAACAAACCATCATAAAATAAAATTCTCAATTTTAAGACATGAAAATTTTTTTTATTATTAGTTATTTCTTCATCATATAATAAATAATTTGTTTAAAATCATGATGTAATAAGTCTTATTTTTAATTTCTAGTGAAGTGAAGTTCAAAAATCATATTTTGATTATAATAAATAAAATATAAAAGGGTGTTTTAAAAATAATAATAAATAAATAGTAATATTGTATGAAATATAATTTAAGACTTATTGAATACAGAAACAAATGAAGTAATTAAAGCTAATTATTATTCAATTATTTTAAATAACTTTTGTTTTACAGGGGCCTACAACTCCCTCTGATATGCCAACTTCAGCAGAGAAAATAGAAAGTGCTGAATGCCAATATGATAATCTTAGATCAAAACCTGAAACTCAGTCCATAAATGTCACTGTAACAACTGTTACTGAACCAATTACGAAAACTTCTAAAACTCTTAGTCCTCGCAACAAGCATTCCCCTCTGACTAAAGCTCCTGCTCGTCCTCCTCCCATCTACATGAAATCACAAATAAATAGCATTGTGAAAAATCCTAATCCATGGAAAACTTTAGAAGACAGTTATTTAGTCTTAACTGCTTCTAATCGAGAACTTCTGGTCAAGTTAATAAATCAGGTAAGAAAACGTATTTTATTGCTATTTAGCAACTTACATTTTTGACTGCTTTTGTTTGTTTAATATGTAACAAATAATTTTTTATATAATGAATACTATTAACACTAAAAAAGATGTATGATTGAAAAACACATTTTAAAAGACAAACTTTTAAGGATTTTGCAATTCCCTAAACAGAGATTTCATTAATGTTAATTTTCTCTTTTAATTTGCTACTATTCAGAAGAAATATAGAAAACCATTATGTTTAAATGATTAAATTATTCAAGCATTATTTAAAAAATAGATAAAATATGTTATAGAAAATAAATAAGTTATATTTAATGGTTGATTAAAATTATAGTTTTTAAATTGTTAACCTGCCAACTTATGAAATTTACTTCTTTATTTTCAAATGCTTTCCAAAATAAGAATAAGTTTCCATATCAGAATATTTAAATTAATTTTTATAAATAATACATGCATAAATTCATGCCAATAATTTCTATTTTCAGGCATTGAAGAAAAGAAAAAATACCTTGGCAAAATTACAAAAAATTAAATTTCAGTGGGCTGAATTTGAAATAGATGTTGAACAACCATCTTCTGTTTTTGCTTTTGGGGAAAAAATTGCTTACCATGCAACAATGCCTAAGAATGCAGAATATTCTGTAACTTTGGTGGTAAGAAAGTTTTTCAAGTATTTTATTAGTTGAACACAACAAATACATAGAAAAACTAATACATATTCTAATGAAATATATTTTAATATAGCATTACTCTAATAAAATCATAAAATTTTAATTGAATTAATTTTTATATAAAGAATGCTATTTCAATTCTATTAAATAATACAATCAATCAATTAATTATTAATTTAATTTACTATTGATTTTTATAATAATATTAAAATTTTCAGTATGATTTTTTATTCATTTACAAAAAAAAAAAAAAAAAAAAAAATAGTTTATAAAAGCCTTATGATTATTATATTTCTTATTGTATAAAAATTTTACTTCTTAAAATATTCATTGCTTTTCAAGTAAAATAAAGTATAAGATATGAATAAATTTTGCATTATTCTGGAGTTAATTTTAAAAAAATAATATTTAATACCATAATTTGTAAATTAATGTAATCTTTTTCATTCCAAATTTTTATGCTGAATATTGTATTTTATATTAAACTAATATTCATATTAACTTAACAGGTTACAGTTCAGCAGCAGCAAAGTCGTTTAAATGAAAACAATGAAATGAAATATCCTGTCTTTGGACAATTTGTGGATTATATCCCTAAAGAATTGCTTGAAAGCTCCAGTGATGCAGAGTTGGAATCAATTCAAGCAACAATTTTAGTTCTGGATCGTTCAAATATTCTGACAATTGAATGCTTTACAGAAAATTTACCTGCTTCTTTCTTGGAAGAAAATGAAAAAGAATTATGCTTCATTATATTACAGTTGATACATTCTTTAAAATCGCTTCAAGCCCAAGGTATTGAGTCAATTGATTCTAGTTTTCAGAATCTGATCTTAGCAAAGACAAAACAAGACAAATATAATACATTAATATTTTTGTATGATAATTGTTATGATGAAAACGATTACATGTCTGATTCTTGTAAAATATCACTATGCCAATATGCTTTGATGTTATTGTTTCAAATGTTAGGCATTCAATCAGTTGAAGAATTTGTTTTAGTATCTGCATCGAAGTTTTCATCAGAAATTTCCCAGAAAGTATTTAAAACTGCTATTTCTCTGCTTTCTGAAGAAAAAGCTGTTTCTTTATCACAAACAAAAACTCTTTTTGAATGTTATTTTTGGGATATAACAAAAGTTATAGAATGCTTTGAAGATTCTGATGACATTGATAGCATATTACTTCGATGGCTTGACATTAAAAGAGCAAACTATATTAAAAACATTGTTGATGAAGAAAGTTCATGTGATATTAATATACAATCTGAATATTACTCACAGTTTCTATTGCGAAGTAGTATAAGAAATATAAAGGAGGTGTTATCATACCTGTGAATAAGTAAAAAAAAAAAAAAATTTAACTAATGTAATGATTTGATTCCAGATTAAAATGTTTGCTAAAAATGTAAATATGCAATTTAACTTCATTTAAATGTTTAAATCAATTTTAGTGATGTTGTTTATATATTATTGTATTTATTACTTAACAATTATTTTAGTGTTTTTATTCATAAATATCATAAAATTGTAGGATATTTCAATTTATTTAATGAATTGGGAGGTATTTTTCAAATAATTTATCTAAGAAATATATAAATTATAATATATAAATTCCTAAGAGTATTACTTTTATAGAAACTTTTTAAGATTGAATTTTGTGGGTGTTTAATGTAAATAAATTGTGTATATATTTTTGCATATGTATCAATATATATATATATGTGTGCATGTGTGAATTTTTAGTTAAATAAACTATTTCAACATATATGGATGATTTTTATTATAAAAATAATTGCAAATACAAATCATGCTACCATGAATACATATAATTATAAAAATATATTTTATCATTCAACGCTCAAAACTATTCCATGATCATTTTTAAAACCTTCAAACAAAATAATAGGGGAGCAATAGTTATCGAGAAATTAATTGCTTTTTGTATAAATTATACATGGCGACAAAGATTATTTAAAATTGCATCAAGATAATAAATAACAAAAATTAAAAATCTGAAAGAATTTCAAAAGGTAATGTTCATTAATAATATATTTTACAAGAATTAACCACACCATTAATAAAAATATCATTGTAAACAAACAGTAAAAATATAATAAAATATATCACTTTTCCTATGAAGTAAATATTATATTCATTTAGGTTTAGGTAGAATTCCCATGTACTTTGAAATTATAGACAGCATGACTTCGTCACTACCTCCAGCAATAGACATTAATCTGCCATCTCGAAAAGAACGGCTGATGTTCACATCAGAGGTATATCCCATACCTCCCCAAAACTGGAGACACTTATCATTTACTTCTCGGGTTAATCTTCCAGCTTTGAGTTTTACCATAGATGCAAGCATTGTAACATCTTGACCATCAATCATTAGAGCTATAAATAAAACTATGATTACTCAAAAAAAAAAAATCCAAATTTTGAAATCATACAGTGAGTTATTGAAAAAATTAATTGCTTCCAATCAATTATTACTGATAAATCTTTAAAAGAAAATCATGACTTAAATGTTATTTATACAAATACCAAATTCTACTTAGACAAAAATATATAAATTAAAAGATACCTCGACAAATTATTTAATATAATGAAAGCAATTATAAATCCTAATTTTTTAATTTTATTTATAAGTAAGCATTTAAGTGTAATTTGCTTTTTAATTAGAATTATTATTTTCAAAAAGGTACATTACAGCTATACACAATATGTTTTCATAAAAATGAAATCTAGCCGAGATGCATTCTTTCATCCTTTTTTCTTCTCAATTAAGGATAGAGAAAAAAATTCATAGTAGATGAAATTTCAATAACTGAAATGCAAAATCACTAGGAACAAAAAGGCCATTTTTTAATTATTTGTTTGTTTATTCAATAATTGAATTAATACTTGCACCAATACAATTATTGATTTTTATAACTAATGAAATTTAAGTAATAATTCATTATATAATGAATTATTACTTAAAAATCCTGTCTGGACAAGATTTTTATATGCAGAAAATTATATATATTTTTTCCCCAAGTGAGAACTGAATGCATTTAAAAAAATTTTATTAAAGGAAAAGATTATTCATACCAGCAGCTTCATAAATTAATGCTCTTAGTGCTTCTACTTCAGTTTGTAATTCAGCTAAGGTAAAGTGTATAACTTGATTATCAATTATCGGTTGGCCAAATGCTGTACGATCTTTACAATAAGCAATAGTTTCTTGAATAATTCTGCTTAATCCACGATGGACTGTAAAATTCAAACATTCATTATATATATAAAGAGAGAAAATATAAATAATATAATAGACTTAAATTTTAAAATATAATTGCTATAAATGAAAAAAATTATATTAAGTAATGAAATGTGTAACATTTAATCTCAAATATTCAGTAAATAAAATTCTTAAAAGAATTTTATTTAGTGTTATTTATATGTGTATCATTAAATATATAGAGTTTAAATATATATTTAATGATACACATATAAATAACACTAAATATTTTTAAAATAATATTTAATTTAATATTTATTTCTAAACGTTTACAATAATACATTATATTTTAAATTGATAAACATTGTTATAGCTGAAGAGAAATATGCATAACTCATGAACAGCTATCTTTCAATATAAAAAAAAAATCCAAACTTGTGGCAAATCAATATCTAACTTACATTATAGTTATTCAGAAATTAAATTATGTCAATAATCAAATACTTTCACAAAACATATAATAAATTTATTGCAATTTTATTTCGATTTATTAAATAAGAATTAATTAAAATTATTAATTAAATATCATTATTTTCCTTCAATATGAAAATTTTAATTAGTAATTATCTAAAAAGTTACAATACATTTTATTGAATGGGTTATACAAATGATTTTTTTTCTATCCATATGGTAATGTTAATAATATTTTAGGTATTTCAGTAAAAAAAATAAAATTATGAAATGTTTAAATAAAAAGTAATGAAGTAACGAAACATTTTTGATAAGCAACAAGGATATTAATATCTAATTAAAAATATCATGGTAAATGAAATGAGAGAAAATAAGATTTATTTGGTACCTCCAATACATGCACCTAATCTTTCATCTTGAAATTGCAACATTTGATAAATAAAACCCATTCCTTCTTCTCCAATAATATTCTTAGCTGGTACTCTAACATTTTCAAAAAAGAACTGAACATTATCAGAACTACATGTTCCCAGTTTTTTTATTTCATTAAAACTAATTCCTTGAAAGAAAAATAAATATAGTGAAAAAGCAAAGAATTATACACATTTGGATATAGAACAAAATATTTTTATGGCATTATAAACATAAATATATATATATATACAATAAGACCCCACTTAATGTGGGTGATAGGAAGTTGCAATAAGTTCATGTGCTAGCCAAAACAGCATTATACAAAGTCATCTTAACATGTACTAAACAATGGCGGAAATGGAAACAGAATAGAGAATAAGAAAAATTGACAGTTTTATTTTGAAATATTCATTGTTAAATTATTTTTTATTAAATTAATTATAGGCTTATTTATTGCTAATATTATTTTTATAAAGCATTCATAATAATTTTAAAAAAGTTTGCGTTCAAAATTTATGTTTGTGATGAGAAAGTTTCTCCAGCATTTGACATTTTTTCTTTTTAAGAAGAAGCTATTTAATGGTGTTTGACTTTTCGTATTTAGTTTAGCAACTACTAATAGTTAGCAAGATATCACATCAATAACAACTCATCTGGTACTTGAACTTCTATCAAATTTAAATCCTTTTGTATATACTGATCTATAATTTTTGTTATAAAAACTAAACATTTGTATAGAAAATCCATTGAAAGTTTCTTTTATTCCTCATTTTCAGAAACACTAATTTTATCATCTTTGTACACTTATTGTTCCATTAATTCATTAAGATTATTGTTGAAAATACATTTAAACCCTGTAAGTTGCAATAATTCTTTAATATCCTGTTCATTTATATTACCTAACCCAATTTCTACCTTGACAATTTTATCGATATCAACAACAAACTCTCTTCGCCAACATTCTTATTTATCTATGGCCATACAGAAATCCATATCCTTTCAAGTACGTCTTGTTTACCTCATTACAGGAAAGGTTTATATTATCTATAAAGTCCCTGATATTGTAAGACACTGGTGCAATTTTGAGAAATCCCAATACTACTAATATTGAAATAGCACTACATACGGTCTTACTGTGTATATGTATGCATATATCTACCAGAAATAAAATTATATATATACATACACCTGAATAATAGTTTTTTGAAACAAAACTTTGCAGAGAAATTGTAACTGTTTTTTTCTCCCAGAACACATCTTTTAATGTGGAGAGAATAGAATATTTAGAATAGTTATTAAACAGTTTTAAAAAAATGGATAGAAAAAAAATAGTTAATGAATCTATAAGAATATAGAATGTCATTTCTCTAGTATCAATCTAAGGTTCTTTTATGATATGTATATTGAAGTGAATTATCTGTGCATTTGCATTGGTGTTCTCATTTTCACTAAATGAAGGAGTTTTCTTTAAAAAAATTTTATTTATGTATTAAGAACAATATTCTCATATACTTATTTATTCAAAAATCTAATTTTAATAGTAGAAATTTAACTGCATTAGACACTTATTAAATTTATATACCCATAAAGTAAGATAATATGTAATTAAACAGAAAAGCATTTGATAAAAGTTTTACAAAAAATATTTATGAGCTGTTAAAAAAATTTTTGATTCTTATTATAAAAGTTTAAAAAACACAATTAACAAATATTAAAAAGTTATGCAAATATAATAAAAGCAAAAGAAATTAAGTCTTGAACAAAAAAGTGTAAGCTAATTTACATTATTTTCTAGATTTTCATTTTGCATTCTTATTGAAAATATTTTCCAATATATCTACATGCTTCTATAAGTGAAATAAGCTGCTTCTATGCAGCTTTTAAAGGTATTTCAATAAAAGATATTTATTTTAATAATAGATGTGCTTTGAAATACCTTTAAAAGCTGCAATGTATTTCTAAATATATGTAATGTGCTTACTATTGATCATAAATAAAATATATTTACACATTTAACATTTTTCACCATAATTGTTGTGATATGAAAATTATATATTTTAAACATTAATAACAAAAACTTTTAACCAAATTGTATAAACATATCCTTAAAATATTTTTTTATATGATATTATTAGTTTGTAATTCCATTTTCAAAATTATTTTTCGTTTAATCATATGGGAGTTGTTTTTTCTCTCAGAAGTTGGTTAATTCTTAGTATTTCTTTTAATTATTGTTTTAAAAAGTATAGAATTTCTTTTTGATTGCATAATAAATGTTTTTTTTTCTCATATTCAAAATCAATATGCATATATGTCTAAATCTGAAAAAAAAAAATTTAATTTGACAAATTTTTATGCATATGCAACTTTAAAAAGAAATATAATTTTTTTCAATTTAGAGCATTACTTCCTTTATTCATTTTTATTAGGGTATTTACAGACACATACAATGTGTTTGCTATTGATTTATTTTATTTAAAAAATTAAATATACATGTACATCACTTTATTATTAAAGAAAAGAAAATAATTAAAATTGCATTACTCCATACTCTTTAGAAATATATTTTAATGAGAAAACAAAGATTTTAGAATATATTTAAAAAATATGGAAAGATATTTTTATATACTATATAAATACAGATATACTTTAGATATATATATATATATATATATATACACACTCAAGAGCCAAAACATTATGACCACCCCTACATTTTGCAATGAACTCGCCTGGATGATGTGGAAGGCACGTGATGAAGTGGAAGTGGTATTTAACTGGTATTAAGTGGTGGTATTAATCCATGCCAAGGCAGGTTGAAGCTGTGTTGCACGCCAAAGGTGGGCCAACTTGTTATTGGCAGGTGGTCATAATGTTTTGGCTCTTGAGTGTATATATATATATATATATATATAAAGTAATATTTATTTCAAATATCTACCAAATTTGCAGCAGTATATTATGAAGAACTAATTATCAAAAGTATTGCACTCTAGTGATAACATTCATACATTAGTTTCTTATAAAAATGCTATATCATTAATTTCTTTTTCTAATTAAAGACATAAACATGATTTCAAATTTTTAAAATAGATATTACTTAGTACTACTGAAACTGAACATTACTAAAGTATAAATAAAAAGAAATTTTTACCTGGTGTGTCTAAGGGGACACAAATAAGTGATTTATTTTTGTGAGGTGGACCTTCTCTTGTATTGGCCAGTAAGCAAATCCAATCTGCTTGAGCCCCATTTGTTATCCACATCTTTCCACCATTAATGATAAGATCATCCCCTTTCCTCTCAGCTTTAGTTTTAATTGCTGTAGGAAAAAAAAATTAAAAGAAACTAAATTAAGAAATATTTCTCAAGAATTAAAAAAAATAAGGGTTTTGTGGACAAGACTTTTTCAACCACACTTTCTCCCTCTTTACTGTTCATGTTGATTAAACAATGAAGTTGGCCAATTGCTTTCATTTTTATCAAATCAAACCATGAAAAGAATGTCTTAAAAGTAGACAATTATGACTTCTATTTCAGCAGTTTAAAATAATATAAATTATTCTCATGGATCAAGAATCTGTTGAGATTGCTAATTGATAGTTCAACATTAGAAACTTCAAAAATGAAAATTGTTTCAAGAATAATTAACCAGCCACTATGGTAATTAATTTGGGTTTTTTTCCCCTACATCAAACTGTAGATCTGCCATAAGAACTCTAGCAGGCACAATAAAATTTAGCCTTGGTAAAGTTGTCAGAATTAAAAGTCATAAAATCAAGTGCAATACATGTTGTCAAATATAAAAAGTACAGAGGTCAGACATCAGTAATTAATTTGCGTTTTAGTGCTAGCATGATAAGTATTTTATTAAATGATATATGTGAATGAGCCAAATAGGGTATGGAGAAAAGATAAAAAGGCAAAATATTATAAATATATTAATTATTAAAACTTTGACTAAAAAATAATTTATTATTTACATGAATTAAACTATCTTAATTTGGAAAAGTGTATCTTAATATACGTTAAAAAATGTACAATTAAAAAGATTTAAAAGAATATTGTTTTAAATCTTTTCCTTAAATAATTTTCATACCATTACATAGAAATATCAAACAGAAATTAATCATGTATTTCAAATTTTCAACCATTTAAAATAATTTCCCTAGGTTTTGAATGATTACACATTAAAGAATAAAATTAATTTAGTTTATATATTTGAAATTGAAATTCTAGTTTAATGATAAATAAGAGAAATAATTTAAATGTTTCAATTTAATGTTGACTGACATTATTGCAGTTATATTTTATATATATTACAATATACAGAACAAAATTTATAAACAAAGATTATATTAAGGAATATTATAAAACTAAATTATTTATAATTTACCAGCAACATCAGAACCACAGTGTACTTCACTAACTCCAACACATGAAACTCTATCACCAGCAATGGAAGGCACAAGAAATTCTTGTTTTAATTCTTCGCTACCAAACCTGATGAAATAAAAATCATAACTTTATATATTTCAACCAATGAATGCTATATTAAGGATGATGAAATTTAAAAAAAAAAGTTTTAAAGGAAACAAACATATTGTATGGTTTAAAATGCATAATATATATATGAGAAATTTGCATTATATATGAAACTATTCATATATTACCATATAAAAACAATGTTATAATAGAAAAATTTTAAAAACAGAAAATACAATTAAATTATTGGTTCATTAAATGAAAAGTTAAAAATAACTTCACCAAAAGAGCAAAAATAAGGATATACATTTTTTTTTATATCACTTTACAATTTAAAAGCCCTTTTTATTTATATTAATACACCAGGAAAAAATTAAGATTCACACACTTACAATGTTTAATTAAAAATACCTTGCTAATGCAGGAGTAGCCATATCAGTATGCACAACAATACTCATAGGTACTCCAGCACAATTGATATTACTAAGCTCTTCAAGAAAAGCAACTGTGAATGAATAATCCAAATCTAGACCCCCATATTCTATAAAAACAGAAATACAATATAATCAAAATAAAAAACAATAATGTCTGAATATCAGTTGCAATAGAATGAAATTCAAGGAAAATTGTAATTAAATTAATATATACAAATACCTATTTTTAATTTTGAATAATTTTAAATCGATTAACAAGTTATTTTATTAAATTATAAGATAAAGTTATTTCCATTAAAATTTTTCTGAAATAAAAGGAGGTATACTTATATGCACACATTTTTGAAAAAGACAATTCATAATTCCTTACTTGTTGATCTAGTTATTCCAAGAAGACCAGCATTTCCTAATTTTTTAAAAATCTCTTTTGCAGGATATATATTTTCCTTTTCCCATTGATCAATATAAGGATTAATATCCTTTTCAATTATCTGCAAGTAAAAATATTATAAAAATAATATTATCATGTGATATCACAAGTGCCATTAAAAAAACCACGTATCGTTCATTACCTTGTTCACGGTTTTTCTCATTTCCTCATGTTCTTGATTAAATTGCAAAGCATTTATAATGGAAGATGTATGAAATTTTTTAACAGGTTTATTTTGTGATAATCGGATTAATTTAAGAGAAAATCGAAGCATGGTTACTGGTTATACTGATCTTTACTAAACTAATAATGATACAAAAAAAAATTTCAAAAATATAATAAAAACAAAATTGCTGTTTTCGATTTACGATCAGCTGAACGTATAACTTGACTAGATGTTTTGAAATCTAGACCTTAGATAGGAAAAGTACTCCGAAATAAGCCTCCAATCAAAACACTGCTTTGGGCATTCTAAACTAAGCAACCCTATATGTTTACGTCACTGACTTACTTCATTGGCAAAGAGAGAACTGAGCCAAACTCTTTTGGCGATAATCTGTAAGTGAGCAATAAGTATTAGCTCTCTTTGGCATCGCGTATTCTTGAGAGAATAAATGTTTTAAAAAAGTAAAAAAACATGTTAAATGCATGTTAATAAAAATGAGAATAAATAAACGCCACCTTTTTCTAAGAAGTTATCTACAGAAATGATGTATCTAAAACTAGGAATTAGTTTTCTGTGTTTTAATAAAATTGGGAAATATAATGGTACCTTAAAAAGTATAGAAGATTCACATTTTAAATGATTTCAATTGAATGAAGAACTAGATTAAGTTTATCATAAAAAAGAACTACAAATTGTGAATAAAATAATATTGAATTATAAAGAAAATATATAGTATTTCTCGTATTATAGATAAATACAAAGATCCTTGGCCGCATAGAGGCCTCTAACTACTTCATTGTTAGATGTGATATAGTATTTTGATTAAAAAGATGTTTTACACTTAATTTAAAATTCTCTTTCCTTTTTATGCAAAAAATACCAATATTTCCTAAAATTAAATGAACAAAAAAAAATTTATTTTTTTTAATAATTTATACAAATAATCATTAAAATATTAATTTCAACTAATAAATCAAATTCTAAATTTTTTGTAATTAGAATTCAAGATCTTTTAATGTGACTTGAAATTAAATATTTTAAAATTAGTAAGGAATTCCCCTAAAATCAGTTTAATTATATATATATAAAGCAATCTGCCGGTTTTTCGTGTATTCTTGAGAAAGCATATATTATTTCGTTTAATCTTGTTACAAATACTTTTAAAATATGTTTTATAATTATTCTTATATAGCAGGAAACTTGCATTAAGTAACTAAGGATGTAATTTATAACCTTTAAACAAATTAAAAGTCTTAACATAGCAAAAAAAAAAAAAAAGGGGGGGGGCATTTCATTTGATAAACCTTATTTTTTTTTTTTTTTAATCTCAATTTTGTCATGAAAAATTTTCATATGTAACTAAAAGATAATTAAATAAAGCTTTTCCATGCTTTTAGTCCTTAATGATTGAGTAATAAGGATTTAAGGGAGTGAAAAAAAATTGGATTTCATAATTTTAATTTCTTTTCAGTACAATTTTTAAACAATAGGAAATGAAACCTGTGTTCCCACACGTATCTTTATTTACATAAACGTACTTCAAAAGTTAAGTACATGATATACTTCTACAAAGCAGAAAAGCAAATTATACGTGTTTTATTACGTGATCATAAAACATGTGAAGAAAATAATTTTTAATCCACTGTCACATTTTAGAAATTGTTTCACTAAGGTCCTCATTAACATGCACAGATTTTTTTTTCTGCTTAAATAACAGTAAAAAAAGGGAAATAAACAATTTTCATGCAAACATGAAACATTTGTCTCAAGCTAAATTGTTCTAACAGTCAAATAAGATTTAAATGGCCAGCGGGATTCGTTATTGGAAGATATTGTAATATGTCCTCTTTATTTAGGTGTCGCTACATCACTCCCCTACCAGTAACAAAGTTACGTTACTTTGAAAATGGTAGAAGAATTAATATATCAATACAAATAATAGCGAACAAATACACATTGATACAAATTTAAATTGCACAAAATAATTACAAATACAATTACATATAAACATTTACATACATAAATCAAATTAATTTTTAAAATGGAATGGATGAATTATAAATTTGAAGAAAAGTCAATAATGTCATTGAAACGAACAGGAAGTTTTACTTGTCTTCCACAACGTGTTGTTGTATTTGGTTGTGCAACTTGCTGACTTGGTATAAATGTTTGTTCACTCGGCACAGATGTATGATCATTTGATGATGTTGGATTCAGAAGTTCATTAGGTTGTAACACATATGCCGGTTTTAATCTATCCACTGAAATATTAACTTGTTTATTTTTAATTGATAGAAGAAAGTTTTTCGGGGATCTTTGCAATACCAAATAGGGTCCTTCATATGGGGGTTCTAATGGTTTTTTAACTCTGTCAATTCGCAGAAATACATGTGAGCATGTGTACAAATCTTTTGGAATGAAGATCTTTTGTTTACATTTGTTTTTGGATTGGTATGGTTTTAAGTCAGCCATCTGTTTTCGGAGATTGCTTACAAAATTATCATCAGATATTGGCAATCTGGATTCTTCAAAGAATTCGCCTGGTAGTTTAATAGTTTTTCCATAAACCATTTCAGCTATTGTATACTTAGAGTCCTCATGTAGAGCAGCTCGCAAACCCATAAGAACCGTTGGTAATGTGTCCGTCCAACGAACGTTGTTATGACATCTAATAGCTGTTTTCAAGGTACGGTGAAGACGTTCAACTTTTCCATTACTCTGAGGATGGTAAGAAGACGTATGGTTTACTTTAACACCACATAGCGCAGCTAAACTTCGAAATAGTTCTGAAATAAATTGAGTGCCTCTGTCAGTAATAACACAAGTAGGTACACCAAATCGGGTAATCCAATGCTCATAAAAAGCTTTTGCTATACTTTCTGCAGTGATATTTGATAACGGTACCACTTCCATCCAAGAGGTAAACCGATCAATACACGTCAAGCAGTATGTGTATCCATTAGAAGGTGAATAAGGTCCAATTAAATCTATATGAACGACACTAAATCTCTCATCTGGTGCTTGAAATTGTGAATATTCTGATTTTGTATGTTTAGTTATTTTATTTTTCTGACAGTTGATGCAAGTTTGAGTCCACTGTTTAACATCTTTTTTCATATTTGGCCAAATGAATCTTTTAGTTATTTCTTTTACAGTAGTTCGAATTCCAGAATGAGCTAAACTGTGAATTGTATTAAATATTGTCATTCGAAAATTTTTTGGTATGAATGGTCTGATACTGGAAGTAGAGGTATCACAATACAAGAGCTTTCCTGATGGCAATTGGTGTTCTTTAAAATGTAATGATTTGGAATGTAATTTCAATTGTTGCAGTTCATCATCATTAATTTGTGCATCAGCTATCAAGTCATAATCGACAATAGGTGAATCGATGTCCTCAATTCTAGACAGTCTGTCTGCTACCACATTGTTTCGACCACTGATATGGTATAGGTTAGTAGAGAATTGTGAGATATATTGTAGATGTCTGAGTTGTCTGGGGGAGGCTTTATCATTGTTTTGCTTAAAAGCAAATATTAACGGTTTATGATCAGTATAAATATCAAAATCTCGACCTTCAAGTAAATGCTTAAAATGTTTAATGGATAAATATATACCCAAAAGTTCACGGTCATAAACGCTGTAATTTTTCTGAGCATCATTAAGTTTTTTAGAAAAAAATGCAATTGGCTTCCATCCATTTGGTTCTTTTTGTTGAATAACTGATCCAATAGCCCAATCAGATGCATCTGTGAGAAGTGCCAGAGGGTAATCCGAGTTGGGATATGCCATTAACGCTATTTGAGCAACATCTTGTTTGCATTTTTCAAAACTTTGTCTAGTTTCATCGGTCCATGGTATTTTGCGTCGATCTTTTTTTTTTGTAGATCCTTTCAAAAGTTCATGTAGAGGGGCTTGAGTTTTTGCGGCATTATTTATATAATTACGATAAAAATTGATCATTCCTAAGAAGGAACGTAATTCGTGCATAGTTTCTGGCAATGGATATTCTATGATAGCTTTGATCTTTTGAGGTTGAGGTTGTGAACCTTCCGCAGATATTTGATAGCCTAAAAATCTATTACAGGTACTCCCAAAACTGATTTGCTAATATTAATCCGTAGACCATATTTATCTAAACGCTGGAAAACTATTTTAAGATGTGAACGATGTTCTTCCTCGCAAGAAGAGGCGATCAACACATCATCTAAGTATGGAAACACAAAGTCTAGACCATAAAGAACTTCATTTATAAACCTTTGAAATGTTGCAGGGGCATTTTTGAGACCAAAACTCATCACATTGAATTGATAAAGTCCAAAAGGTGTGATGATGGCAGTTTTTGCCTTATCTTCATCTGCTACAGGAATGTGATAATATGCTTTAGTAATGTCAATTTTAGAAAATATAGTTTTATTAGTTAAAATATGTTGAAAATCCTGGATTCGAGGTATGTTATATCGATCAGGTATAGTTAAATCATTCAATCTTCTATAATCACCACATGGACGAAAAGAACCATCTTTCTTTGTTACTATATGTAATGGACTTGCCCATTCTGAGCTAGATGGACTAATGATGTTATTGTCTAGCATATATTTAAATTCTCTTTTAGCTATTTCCAACCGTTTTGGATCTAATTGTCTTGCTTTACAATTTATAGGTTGTCCTTTAGTTACAATATGATGTTTTACATTATGTTTAACATTTGAAACAAGAAAATTTGGTTTTGTTATATTGGGATACATAGAAAATAAATCAGAATATTTACATAAGCTGCTCGTTGTATTTACACTTTCATTAATAGAGATGGGTGCAATGTCACCATAAACTGCAAGGTTAGTTACACCATCAATTAATCTTTTATGCTTTATATCAATTAATAAATTGAACTTATTTAAAAAATCTGCACCTAGTATAGGTTTACTAATTTTGGCCACAATAAATGGGAATTGAAATTCTCGGCGTAAACCTAGATCAAGATTTAAAATTTCTGTACCAAAAGTATCGATTGCAGTATTATTTGCAGCATATAATTTATAGTCACTAATAAATTTGTGTTTAGAAGTAGAAGGAATAAGACTTACGTCCGCTCCACTATCAACCAAAAAGCGTAAACCCGTTTTTTTGTCGTTGACAAATAGACGGTATTGACGGCAATATGTTGTATTGTCAGCAGCAGAGTCTGCCGTTAATTCTGTTGCTGATTCTGGTTTTCCGAAGGATTGTTTTTCCATGCACATGGAGCTTTGCATTTATCAGGAAAACATTTTTCTCGAAAACGAAAATGGTAATAACAGTATTTGCCAGAAGGATTGTAAGAGCGATTGCGAGACTTACTTCGATGAGAAGAAGAGTATCGACCTCTATTTCTTGTTTGGGAACGAGAGTTCCTTGTGACACTCAGTTTTTCAAGTTTATTTTCCAAAGATGCAATTTGTTGTCGTAACTCAGTTATGGCATCTGATCCTGATGAAACATTATTGCTTACGCGGTAAAGTTCTTGTTTTGGTTGCATTTCAAGAATACGATCCGCCATTAATGCCAGTTTTTCAATTCCTTCATCACTAACTAGTAAAATATTCCGCACAGAATCAGGCATTTTTTGTAGAAATAATGTTGTTAGTACCTTATCAGTTATTCCATCAGTAGCCAGGTTTCTCATTTTTTGTAAAAGTTGACTGGGTTTAAGATCTCCCAAATCAAGTCCTGTCAGCAGTCTCTGAAGACGCTTATTTTCGCTTTCTTTAAAAGTATTCAGCAAACGTGTTTTAGCAGCGGTATATTTTGTTCTATTATCATCACTTATAATGTCCCACAAACTTTCAACAAATTTCGGTTCTAATTGTGAAACTAAGTAGTTGAATTTTGTATCCTCGGCTGTTATTCCACAAATTGAAAACTGTGCTTCAACTTGAAAGAACCATATTTCTGGTTTTTCTGCCCAAAAAGGAGGTATTTTGACACTTACCCGCGCTACTTCATCTTTTTTCGCCGATTCATTAGATTCAGTCATTTTGTAAATAATTCACTGTTTGCAAACAATTCACGGGTCACCAAGTATGTGGCGGTATTGTAAAGGTTGCGTAGTGTTATTAAAATCCAGACGGCAAAATAAAAGACGATAATCAATTTTCACAATTACGACATGTTTATTCTACTTCGAACGCTTACTACGTTCTATTTTTATTCTAGCGGGAAAATTCCCTTTTTTAACAGTGAAAGTAGAAGTAGATCAATTCTTACTTCATTTTCCATCGATAGGTGTCGCTGCAAGACCATTCAAAACACTTAGAAGTTATTTGGAAAATTATAATTGTATGATGCTGGTTTGTTATTGTGTTACTTCGATACTTAATTGCCACTGTGTCCGTCCCACCCAACTGGTTGTTAGAATAGTAGATTCCTCCTTTTCACAAATGCTTCAAATTGTTCTGGATTTTGACATCTTACTTTTAGCTCTTTTTATTCCAAGTTTATTGTAAAGGTTGCGTAGTGTTATTAAAATGATGGCGGTATTGTAAAGGTTGCGTAGTGTTATTAAAATCCAGACGGCAAAATAAAAGATCAATTTTCACAATTACGACATGTTTATTCTACTTCGAACGCTTACTACGTTCTATTTTTATTCTAGCGGGAAAATTCCCTTTTTAACAGTGAAAGTAGAAGTCGTTCAATTTGTATTCCATTTTACATCAATAGGTGTCGCTACATCACTCCCCTACCAGTAACAAAGTTACGTTACTTTGAAAATGGTAGACGAATTAATATATCAATACAAATAATAGCGAACAAATACACATTGATACAAATTGAAATTGCACAAAATAATTACAAATACAATTACATATAAACAATTACATACAATAAATCAAATTAATTTTTAAAATGGAATGGATGAATTATAATTTTGAAGAAAAGTCAATAATGTCATGAAACGAACAGGAAGTTTTACTTGTCTTCCACAACGTGTTGTTGTGTTTGGTTGTGCAACTTGCTGACTTGGTATAAATGTTTGTTCACTCGGCAAAGATGTATGATCATTTGATGACGTTGGATTCAGATGTTCATTAGGTTGTAACACATATGCCGGTTTTAATCTATCCACTGAAATATTAACTTGTTTATTTTTAATTGATAGAAGAAAGTTTTTCGAGGATCTTTGCAATACCAAATAGGGTCCTTCATATGGGGGTTCTAAAGGTTTTTTAACTCTGTCAATTCGCAGAAATACATGTGAGCATGTGTACAAATCTTTTGGAATGAATATCTTTTGTTTACATTTGTTTTTGGATTGGTATGGTTTTAAGTCGGCCATCTGTTTTCGGAGATTGCTTACAAAATTATCATCAGATATTGGCAATCTGGATTCTTCAAAGAATTCGCCTGGTAATTTAATAGTTTTCCATAAACCATTTCAGCTATTGTATACTTAGAGTCCTCATGTAGAGCAGCTCGCAAACCCATAAGAACCGTTGGTAATGTGTCCGTCCAACGAACGTTGTTATGACATCTAATAGCTGTTTTCAAGGTACGGTGAAGACGTTCAACTTTTCCATTACTCTGAGGATGGTAAGAAGACGTATGGTTTACTTTAACACCACATAGCGCAGCTAAACTTCGAAATAGTTCTGAAATAAATTGAGTGCCTCTGTCAGTAATAACACAAGTAGGTACACCAAATCGGGTAATCCAATGCTCATAAAAAGCTTTTGCTATACTTTCTGCAGTGATATTTGATAACGGTACCACTTCCATCCAAGAGGTAAACCGATCAATACACGTCAAGCAGTATGTGTATCCATTAGAAGGTGAATAAGGTCCAATTAAATCTATATGAACGACACTAAATCTCTCATCTGGTGCTTGAAATTGTGAATATTCTGATTTTGTATGTTTAGTTATTTTATTTTTCTGACAGTTGATGCAAGTTTGAGTCCACTGTTTAACATCTTTTTTCATATTTGGCCAAATGAATCTTTTAGTTATTTCTTTTACAGTAGTTCGAATTCCAGAATGAGCTAAACTGTGAATTGTATTAAATATTGTCATTCGAAAATTTTTTGGTATGAATGGTCTGATACTGGAAGTAGAGGTATCACAATACAAGAGCTTTCCTGATGGCAATTGGTGTTCTTTAAAATGTAATGATTTGGAATGTAATTTCAATTGTTGCAGTTCATCATCATTAATTTGTGCATCTGCTATCAAGTCATAATCGACAATAGGTGAATCGATGTCCTCAATTCTAGACAGTCTGTCTGCTACTACATTGTTTCGACCACTGATATGGTATAGGTTAGTAGAGAATTGTGAGATATATTGTAGGTGTCTTAGTTGTCTGGGGGAGGCTTTATCATTGTTTTGCTTAAAAGCAAATATTAACGGTTTATGATCAGTATAAATATCAAAATCTCGACCTTCAAGTAAATGCTTAAAATGTTTAATGGATAAATATATACCCAAAAGTTCACGGTCATAAACGCTGTAATTTTTCTGAGCATCATTAAGTTTTTTAGAAAAAAATGCAATTGGCTTCCATCCATTTGGTTCTTTTTGTTGAATAACTGATCCAATAGCCCAATCAGATGCATCTGTGAGAAGTGCCAGAGGGTAATCCGAGTTGGGATATGCCATTAACGCTATTTGAGCAACATCTTGTTTGCATTTTTCAAAACTTTGTCTAGTTTCATCGGTCCATGGTATTTTGCGTCGATCTTTTTTGTAGATCCTTTCAAAAGTTCATGTAGAGGGGCTTGAGTTTTTGCGGCATTATTTATATAATTACGATAAAAATTGATCATTCCTAAGAAGGAACGTAATTCGTGCATAGTTTCTGGCAATGGATATTCTATGATAGCTTTGATCTTTTGAGGTTGAGGTTGTGAACCTTCCGCAGATATTTGATAGCCTAAAAAATCTATTACAGGTACTCCCAAAACTGATTTGCTAATATTAATCCGTAGACCATATTTATCTAAACGCTGGAAAACTATTTTAAGATGTGAACGATGTTCTTCCTCGCAAGAAGAGGCGATCAACACATCATCTAAGTATGGAAACACAAAGTCTAGACCATAAAGAACTTCATTTATAAACCTTTGAAATGTTGCAGGGGCATTTTTGAGACCAAAACTCATCACATTGAATTGATAAAGTCCAAAAGGTGTGATGATGGCAGTTTTTGCCTTATCTTCATCTGCTACAGGAATGTGATAATATGCTTTAGTAATGTCAATTTTAGAAAATATAGTTTTATTAGTTAAAATATGTTGAAAATCCTGGATTCGAGGTATGTTATATCGATCAGGTATAGTTAAATCATTCAATCTTCTATAATCACCACATGGACGAAAAGAACCATCTTTCTTTGTTACTATATGTAATGGACTTGCCCATTCTGAGCTAGATGGACTAATGATGTTATTGTCTAGCATATATTTAAATTCTCTTTTAGCTATTTCCAACCGTTTTGGATCTAATTGTCTTGCTTTACAATTTATAGGTTGTCCTTTAGTTACAATATGATGTTTTACATTATGTTTAACATTTGAAACAAGAAAATTTGGTTTTGTTATATTGGGATACATAGAAAATAAATCAGAATATTTACATAAGCTGCTCGTTGTATTTACACTTTCATTAATAGAGATGGGTGCAATGTCACCATAAACTGCAAGGTTAGTTACACCATCAATTAATCTTTTATGCTTTATATCAATTAATAAATTGAACTTATTTAAAAAATCTGCACCTAGTATAGGTTTACTAATTTTGGCCACAATAAATGGGAATTGAAATTCTCGGCGTAAACCTAGATCAAGATTTAAAATTTCTGTACCAAAAGTATCGATTGCAGTATTATTTGCAGCATATAATTTATAGTCACTAATAAATTTGTGTTTAGAAGTATAAGGAATAAGACTTACGTCCGCTCCACTATCAACCAAAAGCGTAAACCCGTTTTTTTGTCGTTGACAAATAGACGGTATTGACGGCAATATTTTGTATTTTCAGCAGCAGAGTCTGCCGTTAATTCTGTTGCTGATTCTGGTTTTCCGAAGGATTATTTTTCCATGCACATGGAGCTTTGCATTTATCAGGAAAACATTTTTCTCGAAAACGAAAATGGTAATAACAGTATTTGCCAGAAGGATTGTAAGAGCGATTGCGAGACTTACTTCGATGAGAAGAAGAGTATCGACCTCTATTTCTTGTTTGGGAACGAGAGTTCCTTGTGACACTCAGTTTTTCAAGTTTATTTTCCAAAGATGTAATTTGTTGTTGTAACTCAGTCATGGCATCTGATCCTGATGAAACATTATTGCTTACGCGGTAAAGTTCTTGTTTTGGTTGCATTTCAAGAATACGATCCGCCATTAATGCCAGTTTTTCAATTCCTTCATCACTAACTAGTAAAATATTCCGCACAGAATCAGGCATTTTTTGTAGAAATAATGTTGTTAGTACCTTATCAGTTATTCCATCAGTAGCCAGGTTTCTCATTTTTTGTAAAAGTTGACTGGGTTTAAGATCTCCCAAATCAAGTCCTGTCAGCAGTCTCTGAAGACGCTTATTTTCGCTTTCTTTAAAAGTATTCAGCAAACGTTCTTTAGCAGCGGTATATTTTGTTCTATTATCATCACTTATAATGTCCCACAAACTTTCAACAAATTTCGGTTCTAATTGCGAAACTAAGTAGTTGAATTTTGTATCCTCGGCTGTTATTCCACAAATTGAAAACTGTGCTTCAACTTGAAAGAACCATATTTCTGGTTTTTCTGCCCAAAAAGGAGGTATTTTGACACTTACCCGCGCTACTTCATCTTTTTTCGCCGATTCATTAGATTCAGTCATTTTGTAAATAATTCACTGTTTGCAAACAATTCACGGGTCACCAAGTATGTGGCGAGTGTTATTAAAATCCAGACGGCAAAATAAAAGACGATAATCAATTTTCACAATTACGACATGTTTATTCTTAGTAAATTTAAACATTTTTTTGTGTGATGTTACTATAAAATCCTTTCTGTAAAGGAAAAAATTCGAAGAAAAGTTTTTCTTAATTTTTTCCCAATAATTTATTGATTAAAACTAAATTATTATATGTTTTAACTTTTAAGTCATCACGGCGTCTTTACTTTTTATTTAGTGCATTTGTTTTTTAACTGCGACCATTGAAATCCCTTTTGTTTACGTAATTAAAAAACCACGGTATTTGTGCGAACTTCAATGATGGAAAATATTAAAAAAAATACCGTAATTATTGAAAATATTGGAAAAATTTTATTAGATACAACAAGACCACTTAAAGAAAGATTTAGAGCACTTTTTACTCTTCGGAATATTGGTGGTGAATTATCTATTAACTGTATAGAGAAATGCTTTGTGGATACTTCGGCACTTCTGAAACACGAGTGTGCTTATTGCCTGGGTCAAATGCAAGATCCTCTTGCGGTCCCTAAATTAGAATCAATTTTGGAAGATCTGAGTGAAGAACCAATTGTTCGTCATGAAGCTGCTGAAGCACTCGCAGCTATTGGGAATAAAAGAAGTCTTCCTCTCCTCAAAAAATATCTGAATGATTCTAGCATCGAAGTTGCCGAAACATGTCAACTTGCTGTTCAGAAAATGGAGGAAACAGATATGAAAGAAATGAGTTCGGAAAATCCTTTTCAATCTGTTGATCCTGCAGTGCCTTTACCAAAATCATCTTTTAAATCTGTAAATGAATTAGAGAATATACTTCTAAATGAATCTGAATCACTATATAAAAGATATCAAGCTATGTTTAGTCTGAGAAATATGAATTCAAAGGAAGCAGCTATATCTCTAGCAAAGGGACTGTGCTATGGAAGTGCTTTATTTAAACATGAAGTGGCTTACGTATTGGGACAAATGCAAAATGATGCAACTGTTAAACAATTAGCCAATGTTTTGTTTGATGAAACTGAACATGAAATGGTACGGCATGAGTGTGCTGAAGCAATGGGATCAATAGCAACCGAAGAATGCATAAGCATTTTAAATCGTTATGTTAAAGATGAAAAGAGAATTGTTAGAGAAAGCTGTGAGGTAGCTCTGGATATGTGTGATTATGAAAATAGCAAAGAATTTCAATATGCAAATTCTTTGATAAAATAAAAATAAATGCAAGTAAATTCATTTAATATTTTAAGTGTTTTATACATATTCAATAATGAACTGCATCTGATCTTTTATTTTATGTATAGCTTAAGGGTTTTTTTTAAAAATAAACTGTTAGCTTATGTATGAAATTATTTATAGAAAAAGTTATAAATTTTTTTTATTATCGTTATCTTCTTAAACTTATTTAGATAGCTATTCCACATTAACAATATATTTTTAATATTTTCCTAAATCGTTATTTATGAGCCTCCAATATTTTTATAACTTGCTCTATGAAAATTAATAATTTGGTTTAGTTTGTCGCTCTATGGTGTGCACTTAAGGCTAATTAGACTGGGACCTATAGATAAAAATTAATGAGAATTTTTTACATGATTTCTTCAACTACAATTTGCAACCAAATTAATTACTTTCAACATGATTGTTATATATGCCTCTATTTTTTTTAAAGGGACTCTCACATACTGTAACCTGGTTGCTATAAGAAAAAAAAAACTGAATAACAGTTGAAGTAATTATTGCTGTTATGGTGCTAAAATAAGGATTTTGTGATCAGCTAACACCTGTCTGAATCCGTTTTTTTAAACAGATATTGCCGAGAACTACAAATTAATAAATAAAAATAAAATATTCAGCATTTCTTTAAAATAAGGTTCAATAATTTTTTATTCAAAAAGTATTTAATCCAAATATATAATAAAAATATCCACAAATACCTTTAGTAAGCAAATCTGACATAATACACCAAATAAGATTGGATTGTTGATAAGGGTTTGCCATGGGAATTTTACTTAATTCATAAAGACTTGATGCATGCATGTTCTGTTATGGGACTCTTTAACATAATTGTTCAGTGAAATATGTCAAAAGGATGAAACTTCCCCATAAAAAAATATTCATTGTATCTTTTGTTGTGGATGGATTTCTCTTAATTTTTTACTATTGGGAATCTTACGTTTTGAAGGAAAAAATATACTCAAATGGCATTTTGTGGAAGGATTTTCCTCAATTCTCGAACTATATTAGTGTAACATCCTTTTATAGGATGCTTGTAATTGACTACTTTTACAACGTTTATATATTGGTTTCTTATACAGATTTTTTTAATTCTTTGAAAAGCATGGACATTGATTACAGAAAAAACTATTTTCATTTTTCAGATGTAATAAAATAATTGAGCAGATTAAAAAGAATTCATTATTCTCATCAAAATATTTTCATAGTAAGAAAACTGTATGAAACATAAGCTTATAGTGTGTAATTTATGGGAGGCTAAAAAAACGCCAGAACAATTTACAAATATTCATTCATAAATTCAACTTCTAAATATTGAATTTTTTCCCCCTTTATATTAATAAGACAATGATCTTATTAAAATTAAGATTTTTTTTTCTTTTTATGAAGACAATAATTTGATTCAAACATGTCGGTCAATTATTTAAGTTATTTGTTGTGAGATAAAAAAAAAACTGTTTGAAAAACATGAATTCTAAAAATTTAATTACAAATATATATATTTTTTACTTGATAGAGAAAAAAAATGAAGAAATATATTATTCTTTTAGGTTTCAATGTGTAGAAAATATAATGGTTATAATAAATGGTATGGTTATAATAAATGCAGACATTTTTAAAATTTGATCATTTAGTATAATTTCAATTCTAGAATAACAGAGATGATTTTAAATATTTCACATTTGATTAATATTTTATTTTTAAAATATATTCTGGTGCAACATTTTTATGTAAGAAACTGAAAAAATCAATCATATTTATAATAAATTTATTTTCGATATCAAAATATAAAACATTTTATGTATTTTCATTATAATTCTTATGTACAACATATATACATAATGTCTGCCCAATCAAATAAATATATTTTTTATTTAGAAAATTATTGCACAAAAAAGATATAAAGTAATAAAAATGTGAAAAATACCTTAATTTATTAAGATACCTTGTTCTTCAGAACAGTATTAAAATATAAGAAAAAAAAAAATATATCAATAAAACAGAAATTTTCAACTGGTTTTGAGCATAATGAATATGAAAAACAGAACAATACTACTCAATCTTTTATAACAAAATAGCAATGTAAACTTTGCATTTCACAAAAATATTCATATCACATGTTAAAGCAATGAATGGAAAAGTTTTATTGAAAAAAAATTTCTTTTAACTTATAAATAAGTTTATAGAAAAATTATTCCTTTGTACACTTATATCAAGAAATATTAGAATAACTTAAAACATTAATATTCTTTTACAATACATACAGGGTGAAATATTTGTCTTAATTCTTACAAACATTTCTTGAAAGAAACGCCAAACGCTTGCAGACCACAAGAAAGCAGATTTTGCTGCCTGAATAAAACAAATTATACATCACAATCAACATAAATCTACAAAAGATTGAGCATGGATTTAATTTCAATAGACAATTAAATTTTTAAAACTTCCAATATCCAAATCATAAAAATATTTGTTAGATTTAAGATGAATAAACATAACATAAGACTCATTTTCATCTGCTTTTAGCATAACAATATTCATAAAACTTTCATAGAAACTTTTAAGGATTTGATTTATTTTGTATAACAAAGTGGTAATGACAATAAAATTACTTTTCATAAAATTTTTCTTTTCTTCAAAAAGAAAAAAAATTCAAGCTTCAACAGTAAATATCAAAAAATAATACATATTTTATTAAAATAACAACTTTGCAACAATCCACAACATACTCTTGCATAAATTTCTGAAATATTTTCTAACCATAAACGGTTTAATTTACAACAAATTATATTTAAATATCATTAATCAACATAGCAATGCTTCATTACCCTTCATTCAGCATAGCACAAATTGAAAGACAATGAATTTCACAACCTTAAAATAAGTGTACTAATCAGATACTATATAGATTTCAAGTCAAATCTTATAATAGCAATATTATCACAGAGTATTAAATATATAAGAAAGCTAAATGCAGTTTTATACAACTAAAACTTAATTTGACACATCTTATATCAGTTAATAATTCCATACAAGGTGAAATTTGTATATTTCATAAAAAGTTATTAAAACATTTCATTATACATATTTTTTCATGAAATTGTGTATATACATTGAGGAAGAGTTATATTTTGGCAAATGCAAGTAAGACACTTTCCTTTACAATAATGCATAGATTGAGATAAATTTATCCTTCATTTCTTATAGAAACTGGAACTATTCTATAATTAATATGTATATTTGTTAAATACTAAATATTATGTGCTTATTCATTACAACTCAAACAATTACTTGATAACTTTCCCTGATGGTGCTAAAAATCATAGTTAAACAAAAAGCAGGTATAGGCCATCATGGTTTGCATAGAAAAAAAAATCTGCTTTAATGGATGAATCGATTACTTGTTGGGGTCAAGTAACTTGTCAGATAGACACATCACAAAGCTACTTAGACAAAAAAAAGTTTTAACAGTTGAGGAATTTTTCTGCATCACATTTTTCTTTTAATATTGTGTCATCTAACTTTTAATGATTAAAACTCTTTTCATTACAATTAAAAAACCTGTTTGCTGGCCAATTTTCCATACCATCGGTGCTGAACTATACTGATGTCATTTCTCCATACTAACAATAAATTAAATTTTGAAGAGGTAACAAATTATATTTTATTGCATAAAACCAATATCTTTTTCAATACCAGTAAAATCTTTATCACTTCTGATAATGCATCACTAACAACTAATTTTATTATAAAGTTATATATCCTCTTAACAAACATGTTCAGTAGGAAGAATATTTTTCACTCAGAAGAATGATATTGCAGTATCATCTTTTGAAAGTTAATCTCAAATTTTTTGTTGAACCTTCAACTATGGCATTTCAATATTCTAATATATATATTAATAAAAAAAAAATTAATTCACAAATGCACAAGAGGTGTATTCAGCAGAGAATAATAAGCTTAAATCACTATCACAGTCAAGAATTATGATTTGGTTACAATGAACAAGTACACAATATTTTTATTAAAACATCTAAAGTGAGCATTGTATGAAATAGAAAAGTGCTTAAATGTAAGAATATTTTTTAAATAACTATATATTGATTATTTAATTTGCTGTAAAAAAGCACAAAATATCTTAATCAAATACCATCTCTAGGAAATTATAAAATAATACAAAAGAGGTGTGAAAAACACAATGTCAGATAATTCTTACATCTATAACAGCATTCAGCCTTGTCTTGGAAATTTATACATACAGCTTAAATACCAAAAATTATGATTAGTTTTATAATTTAAAAATGTTATATAAGGAAATCATGAATGTGAAAGTCATTTAAATTTGCATTTATATTTTATGAGTGCTTAAAAATACACTTAGAAATGGGGCCACACACAATAAACCAATTTAGTAATAATTAATTGAATTGGTAATGTTAAATTTTAAAAACAGAAAAAAAAAAATGATAAATAATTTAAAGGTTATTTTTATAGGTTAAAAAAATAAGATACTTTATGTGTATTGGAATAATTTAAAATGGAATTTAATATATGTATATAAAAAAAAATATGACATTTTTTTTTCTTTGTAAAGAGCTTTACTTAATTGTAAAAAGAAAATTCACAACTAATTTTCAATTTAAAATTGTTAACAAAGCAAGATTTTCAAAACAAATTAATGTTGTCATAGCTATAAACATAAATGTTACAGAAATGACGTCATTAAGTAAAAGAAGTTTTTGTTTATGATTTAAATTAAATGAAAAGTGAATTAATAGAGAAACAACATAATCAAACATTCAAATTAATAGATTACTTTGATGAATCAAGTTTATTGCTAAGCATGGTATTTAAGAGTTCAAAAGAGATGAGTGATTTTTTTTATCTTGGGAGTAGTAAGTACATGCATTCATAACACAAAGGCTTTATTATTAGCCAGAGCATGGAAATATAGCAAATGAAAAAAAAAATTATTATATTTTTAATCTTTATTCTGCATTTGGACCTGACAGAATATGTAGAAATTGTGCTATTAGAGAACATGCACTATTTAGAATATATAAAAACATTAAAAAATTATTAATTTTCACAGTTTAACAATATAATAAATTAGCTAAAAAACTAGAGTAGAAAATTTCTGCCAAATTAGACAAAAAATTGTGAAACAAACCGTTGTATTCTGTCAGGAATGCTTACTGGCCACTCGTACTCATTTGGCACGGGCCCATCAACACCAGATTCAAAAAAGTAAAACAGAGGAAACCATATTCTAGTTCTCCTCCGGTCATCACGCACAAAGGCTCTATTGTTAGCCAGAGCATGGTAATATAGGAAAAGGCGAGTGGAAATGTAAAATGCTATGAAAATATCAATGGAGTAGTGCTCGTGACCAGCTAAGATAAAAAAAACACCAAAGATATTTAGAACCCATGTGAAGGTATGCAGGTAATACATACTTCTAGGTGTATCTGAAAACCAAGAAATAAACATTATAGTAATTCTACATAAAGCAAATATTATTTTATAAGAAATTTGCATCATATAACAATAAATTTTTATCATAAAAGTGGTATTTTACTGTAATATTTTTGATTATATATTATTAAATATAAATTTATGTACTTATACATTTTACATATGTTATTATTATAGAACATATTATGTAATTAAATTTGGAGATGTAACTTTGCCTAAATAAATCATAGTTAAATAATATGGCCTACTAATTTAAAACATTTTAATATTTATATATTTTGATCAAATTATCAATATTTTTTTTAATTATACAGGGTAGCTACAGAAACTGGAAAAAAAAAAAAAATTCCTGGCTAAACATACAACATTTTTCTGACTTATGGCTACTAATTATATTAATTTCTTGGCATTCTACTTATTCAGAATCACTGTATGTGTAAATATACATTATTAAAAACATATTTACCAGTTATTTAATATGAAAAAATAATATAGTTTTATAAAATTTAAATTAAAAAAAAAATTTAGTGAACATCCTAAAAAAATCTACTAAAACAATATATCACAGTAATATATGATATAAATTATTACAAGATAAAGTTACTATAATAAATACAGATCAATAGTTTTATTTGAACTATTTTTATTAAAGGTTGTTAGGAGGGATTTACATGATTTATTTTAATAATTGTCTTTTTTAAGAAACTCATGAAAAGAAATAGCAAATAGTCGCATGAAATAATGAATAGCAAATCTCCCTGAATGCATTTTTTTAAGTGACATAGTACCATTGAATTTTGCTTTTTTTCCCCTCTCCTCCAATTTAAGAGCAGAATTAGTAATTAAAATAACAAATTAAAGTATGCATTAAAAACATATGCTAAAGGATACATGATTAAATAATTTGGTCTTCATACAATTAAAAATAATAATTCATTACACTTCATTTTCAGGAATTAAATACAAAAGTAAAAAAAATACCAATTAATACTGAAACTGAAGGATTGTGAAATTAGGATTAAGGAATGAATTTAAGCTTAATATACAATAAATAAGTAAAAAAATATTTAAAAACATATTAAAATCCTTACTTTTCTAAATTGGCTTAAGCAACTAGCACAAGTACAATTTTTAATTATAATTTTTTAATGTTGTCAGCCTTAACATAAATTAATAATAATAATAATAAAAACTATAACAAAAAAAACGTATGATTAATAAGAAATAACTTTTTTAAATTAAATTGAAATTATGATTTTTTTACTAAGGTAAATAATGAACTTTCATTATTATGGCTATGAAAAACAAAATAATGATAATTGTCATCTAAAAAGTATGAAAAATTTCTCTTTGTCCTTCATATCTAAGAGAAATTGTTCATTAGGAGTCAATATATTGATTAGAATAATTTGTTGCATGAGTATACTCATTGATAATTCTATAATATTATAATATAATGTAATTTTAATATACATATACTTACATTCAGTAATAAAAAAATTTAATAGTGTAAGTGCTACAGTATGCCCACTAAACATATAATCACCACATGTTCTAACACCCTGTATAGACATTCCACCACCTAGCCAAATCAGAAAAGCAGTACGAATTTTATCTTGCCATGCTCCATATGACTATAGAAAAGAGGAGAAAAAAATTAATTAAAATACTGCATTTTAAAAGACAAATTTAGCCAACAAATATAAATAACCAAGAAATTTACACACACAAAAATCAACAATGAATTAAATGTATAATTTTTTAAAAAAATTAATAATTTTAGATTAATGAAAAAGTAAATTTAAAATAATGTGGTCATAAATGAACTATTCATGTAGACAAAAATTTACTAAAAATTATGAAACTTTTTTATATTCAAAAAAAATATCCAGCTAAAAATGTATTCATATATTTATTTAGAAAATTAAATTTATATTAATTTATTATTTTTTTTCAATACACAATAATTATTTACTTCCAATTTTTAAAAAAAAAATTACTTTGATGATAGAAAATTAACCACTATACAAAACACAATATCATTATAAATTCAAAACCAAAGTTTTGATGTAAAGATGCTAAAAAACAAAAATAACTGTCTAACATTTAGAATGTGAATTATAATTAAAAAAAAAATTTTTTTTTTAGGTATATTAAACAAAAAATAAAATTGAAGGTAGTAAATATTAAGTGATATTCAATATGAAACATCTTTAAACATATATATATATATATATATATATATATATATATATATATATATATATATATATAAATACTTCATAAAACTAACTTAGAAATGCTAAAATTCCATGAAATACACAAAAGAAAAGAAAATGTATCTATATTAACATTTGATTTCAAGAAAAAAAGGCAAAAAAAATCAAAATTGGTACTGACAGACTCATTTCAACAATTTAAATTTAAAAAAAATCTTAATTCTATTTATATCTATACATAATTATATAAACAAATAATATAAAATAATATTGTTTGATTATAAAGCTACTTGTTCATTTAGTAATTATTTGAACAGCAAAACTATGAGCCACTAATATATGAATTATTTCAAATGATTGAAGATGAGTGATAGATATCAATTATACTACTAATGAACCCAAATTTTACTAAATGAATTTTAATAAGTATGATATAAATTAAAAAGTAGAAAACAAAATTCCCTTTTAAAATTTTAATATAGCAATAACAATTACCCTTGCTTTGCATTCTAAATGCTTTCCTGGTACAGAAAGAGATGTAATAATCATTGTAATACATCGAAGCAAAAACACTGATCCAAACAGAGAAAACATTCTCCTCAAAAGAATAAATCTAAAGTAATAAAAAGTCTTGATAAGAATTATTTATATTACTCATATATTCATTGATGACAAGTAAAACTTAAAAATGAGAAGTTTTTTTTACATAGAATAAAAGTATATTCAATTTATTTTTGCTTTATAAAAAAATGGAAAAATGATATTGATCTATATGAATTAACTACATTTAGTACATAAAAACTTTTAAACATTTTATCAATATTATAGTAAATTAAAATTGGTTTATGCTACATTTGTTGCTTTTTAAATAAATGGGAATAACATTAAATCAGCAGAACAACAGCACAGTCTTTAAATCATAAAAAAATTATTAAAGATCATACATAAATTACCTATGCTTATGGAAGAAAAGTATTGCCATCCAAATTAAGAACAGAACAATGCCAGTGAGTTCACACATGTTAAAAGCCCAAGGCATGTATGGAATGTTGTCTAAGAAGATATCTGGAAGAGGAGGATATGTCTGCATATCTGGTACCCGATCATGAACTATCACCATGACAATAGCAGTAATCCATGTCACACTGAAAAAATACACCATACCCACAGCAGTTTTCCATACTTCTGGTTTAAGCTGTAAATATAAAAAATCAAAAAATTATTATTTTAAAATAAAAATTTTACACTATACATACATATACAGAAAAAAGTATATATAAAAAAACCCAGATGTATAAATTGTAAAACATAATAATTACTATTTATTTTAATATCACTAATTTAAAAAAATATATATATAACAACAGATTTAGAGATATTTATTAAATATTAATGGTATGTTTATATATTTAAAATCAATTAAATAATAAATGTCTAAGTAAAATAATTTAAAAAATTATAAATTATGCTGATTCTTTGCTACAAGTTAATTTTTTTTTTTTTTTTACATTTAAAAGATTCACTATAAAAAATTTATCTTAAAAATCAGCACATCAAAAAATACATGTTAATTAAAATTTATAAAAATAAATAAATAAAAATCAATGCTAATAAAAGTAAAATTTTAATAGTGAATTTCATATTTTTTAAATTTATATCTGCCAACACTGAAAATTTTATATTCTATAAAAAGTAGAACAATAAACAAATACAACTTCTTTGTATTGATATACAGATATAAAATTGTATACATATTCAGTTTGCTTAAAAAATATATTTTATAAAGTTACTATACCTCCACAGATATCACCAGTGTTGGCTGCTTGAAAGAAAAATGGGGATACAATCATTTTCATACCAATAAGAAACATGCATTTTTTCAATATTGTTTTATTAAATTAAATTTAATGTCAATAACAAGCAAAGCATATTTTTAAAAAATATCATTACATATTTAATAATTTTTCCCTCTATATTGGAACATATAATTATTTAAAATCTATTTCTAAATGAAATATTTCATTAATTAAAATGAACTAGCTGAAAAATATGAATTAATTAAATTACGATTATTATTACATGCATTCCAATTTATTTTTTGACAGGATACATGAAAAAAAAAATCAAAACTACATAATATAAAATATTGAGTTCAGCTTTAGACACGAGCAAATGTTTAAAATAATAGTGAATGTACTATTATATAACTCAGCTATAGAATATGTATTTTTTAATGAATATAACTTTTATTGTATGAAAATTGTTTTAAAAAGATTAACCACCTGTTTTTGAGAGCCATGAGAATGATCTCCTTCATCATCACTAAATTCACTGCCAAAAGTATTCAAATCTGAAGAATCACTAGCCTCTCGTCTGTGGCGACGTCTACGTGGTTTAGTACCATTATTACTACTGCGATATAAATGTGAGTCATCAATTGTAGCTCTCCAATTAGATATAATAACTGGATTTAGCATTTGTAACTCATGGACAGAAATAGCTAAACGTTTGATATCTCCTAATACCTATAATAAAAATATATATATATATATATATATTAAAAATCAATTACAATAAGTAATATTTTAAATATGTTTTGATATTTATAGTCAATGCATTTAATTCTACATGATAACATTTAATTTATTATGCATTACACAACTGGGTATGGGCTAAATTTAGGCATAGACTTAAATATCAATTTAAATCTAAAATTGCATATACAATTTCTGATGTAAATGAAATTCTAATTTAAACCATTGATGTTAAAGCAACATCAAAATTCCAATTTTCAAAACTGCTCCTTAATTGTTAGGTGAATCCAAACTGTCCTAGGAAGAAAAGCGATTTCAACATCAAATCACATCAGAATAGTCAATGTTTGATATTTGTTTGTCAGCATTTCTGCATAATTATTATTTTGTAAACTTTAATAGAATTTCATAATTTTTTTATTTATTAAAAAGATTCAAATTACAGATAATTTTTGGTAAATTATTTTAATTATTAGCAATAAGAATTGTCACTTATGTGACAATTCTTATTAGTTAGTCTTATGACTAACAAAAATTAAAAAGTTTTACTTTTTTTTCCCTATCATTTTGACATTACTGTATTCAAATGTCTGATATTTCTATATACTAAAATTTTATAATATTTATGCAATCTATATTTATTTAAAGATGTTTTTACTATCACTTATGTATAATTTATAATGTACAAACATAATGTCTGATAAGACCTTGGATAGATTTTAATTAAAAGGTAATTTTTGATTTAAGTCAAAAAGGTAAAAAATTTGAAACCAATAAGTAATCTAAGCAAAAAGCCTTCTACGGCACAACATTCTTAATCAATTTTATAATTTATTATTATTATTTTTTAAGTTTAGTAACTAAAAGGGATTTTTATTTTACCATAGCAAGCCCAAGTAAATAATGATTTATTCTGGTGTATTTTTTTTTTCATTGAAGAAACATATTTTATAATAATTACAACCTGTTAATTTTGGAATTACCATGAAGGAAGCTTTAAATATCGATTACTTTAATTTGTTTATCCCTTTTCTTTCTAATAAGCTCATAAGTTATCTCTCTATTCCCAACATTTTCCCACAAAATTTAATTTTTTAGACAAATTCAATAGATTGATTGATTAAAAAATTAAAATCTTATGTATACTTGCTTATTTATTGTGTTTGAAAAAAAATGTGGTACTCCACTTTGAAGTTGTCCAGAGAAAACTAAACAAATCCCACTAATTATTTAGCATTAAACACACATTTAAATAAAGTCTAAATGTATTTTGCAATGATTAGATATTTTGTAATTTCCCCTTTGCATAATCAAATGGGAAAAAGAGATAATTTGTTTTGAAAAAAGAAATAGTGTTATGAGAAGACAATGAAATGAAAGATAAAAAATAATGGTGATATGATGAAAAATGAACATAATCCATATTAGAAAATAATAATTAAAAACTAATATTAAAAAATTTGGTGCTAAAGTGAGCTCAGCAACTTCAATTTTATTATTTATGATTAAAAAACTAGATCCATGTTTGAAGTTTAAAATCCGTATAAAACCCATATATTGTAATATTAAGCCCTTAGATGAAAGATAATTAATTTTAAAAATTTCAACATATGTATTGCCCTAATGTGTATAGCATAATTAATTATTAATACTGAAATAATTTTATTTAAAAAATGCTACATAGATTCCAGTTTTTCAGTAATTATACTATAAAATGCATATGCTTGAATGGATAACTATCTTATTCTCAACTTTATTTTATTAAATCAGATTATTTATTAGAAAAAGAACAGGGTTCATATTTACCTGTATAGATAAGGGAGGTGATTTTAAATCATTCTCAGATAAAGTTAACAAAGCTTTTCCATCAATGCGATGTCTATAACATAGAAGATTTACATATTCTAGAAATCCATTATCTTCTAACCATTCCTTCACATCATCTATTGTCCACATATGTACTTGATCTAATTTTAAAGGCCCCATGTTGAGCTGAAATATGAAATATATACATTATAATATCTTAATAACTGTATTTCAGAAATTACTTAAGAATTTTTATATTAAATAAATACTGTTTCATTTTTTTCCCCCAACTAAGCACAATAAGCAATTATAAAATATAAATTTGAGTTTTTAAAAACATAAAAAAAATTAAAAACAAATCAAATTATCTTTTTGGTAATGATATATTCAATGCAAATCAGACATTTTAAATTATTTTTTTTACTAGTTTAGTATATATATATATAGTTTAGTATCGAGTTTATATATATATATATAAACTCGAAACATACACATGCACAAATTTGTACACTGGCATACATACAAACTTACACACTGGCATACATATACACACATACAAACTTACACACTGGCATACCTATATCCACATGCAGAAACTTGCACACTGGCATGCATATATACATATGCGCATACACATATAAAGTCATTGGCATATATATACTGGCAATATATATCCACGCACAAATAAGTGTGCACAAATGCATTTGCATACATAAGTAAGTAAATATGTATTTGATGCTAAGCAGGCATGCATAGTCAAACTTGCTAAAAAAAAAAAAAAAAAAAATCAGATGAACATATATATATTTTAATATACTCTTTTATTTTTTTTTTCTTTCCAGAAAGTTTTTTTTTTTCCCCTGTGATAAATAATAAAAAATGGTGAATAATTGTAATTTAACAGATTAAGGACAAAGAATAAAAAATTATTTTTTCAGAATGTTAATGAAGTACATGAAAAATATTGTCATAAAAGCAAAAGTAAGTTTCTAGTTTTGTGTGGGGAACATAGCTCTTAATTAAAAAAATATAATACTCTTATTAATTAAAAATAAAACAATATGGCAAAAAGTGAAAATGAAACCAAAAAGTGAAAATGAATATACAATTCATTTTCTACAATTAAAATTCTCAACTCAAAATATAATCTTACTTGCATTACAAAATTGGGAACTGGCATTTGAATTTGCAATTATTCGCTATTTAAATAAATTTTTAATATAAGAAAAACAGAAATGTAACAGTATATGTAACATCACCACATTAGTTCAATCAAAATTAAAATTACATTGCTTCATACAACAACTTGTCAACTGCTTCATACAATACTTGTCAACAAAGTTTTTTAAGCTTTTAAAAAGCCTTATAGAATAGAAAAGAAAGTTATATTATACATATATATATATATATTATTTCACAGTAAGTAAATGAGAAAATTCTTTTAATCTAAGCATTCAACGAAATAACTACATTAAATTAAATTGAAAAAAAACTGTAATCAAATTAATTTAAAGCTACAATGGCGAGAAAACGCGATATATTATTTTTTAAATAATTTACTTTAAAAAATCATGATTATGTGATTATGAATCACTTTTCTAAGAATTTCATTGTATTACAATTATAAGTTACAATTTCAATGTATAACTAAAATTTACCTCTTAACCACGTATTTTATAGAATTTTCTAATTACATAATATATTAATTTTTAAATTCCATAACAGATAAACTATTACAAAAACAAACACTAGTTTCTTTTTAAGCTTCCATTTCATAATACGCCGAATAATGTTTGTATTTTGATAACTGTGATAACGATACTTTTAATGTTATCGATAACAATTAAAATGAATAAATAAAGTAACTTCTTTATATATTTTTCTTATTATAAAATTATGATAGAAACTGTTGCATTCCATATAAGAGTTCTTTTCAATTAAAATATCGTTTTTTTATAAACAAGCCTTTTTAAAAATTTAATGAGAAAAATCCATAAAAATATTTCTTAACTGTCTACTGTGAATATTAGGAGAAAAGGAGAGACCTTTCGTTATCAGTTTGGGATTTCGGTTCAATTTTTTAAATATTTTTTGCGGTTAGTATTGTTTTCGGAATTCGTTATAAAATAAATATTCAATTTTATGGAATTTCTTTTATTACGTATCTGATGTAATCATCATCAAAATTTATATGAACCTTGCTTCAAATTAAAATTACGTAGTTTTTAAGTTAGGAAATTAGACTTTGCAATATTCCAGCGTCATATTTTAATAAATATATGTACTTCGTAATATAATTTGTTTATACATGGATTATGCGAATTTTTTTCTGTTTAAATTATTTTTAAAATATTACTAACGTATAGAAATAATAACTACTGTATTTTCATCTATAAGTTTCAGTAATACAAAATTGACCAAAATGTTTTCATTTGAAAATATTTCAATTATTCAGTAAAATATAAATTGTTTGTAGATTCTGATGTGGCGATAATCAACTTAATTTTGATCATTACTTCAGAAGTTTCTTATCTTAAAATTATATGTAGTATTTATTTCTATACATGCAAGTATGCATTTGCTGTTATCAAAGGACAATAGAATAGGTTTTTTTAACGTTTACGTCATTTTAAAATCAATAAATAAATATAATTTATCATATCTATATGCCTAATAAAAGTTGATGTAATTATTAAAGTAAATAATACATGAAGTTGGGTGTGGCTGGTGTGTTCTGAGTCATATGTGTGTGTTGTATATAAAATATGCTGATATTATTGTTTAATATAGATAAAATTCGGTGCTTCACTTTTTAATGAAATGAAATTCTTTTAATTTATTGGTATATAAACTAAATCATGATTGTACCTCTTTCATTATCTTTAGAGGTCAGAAGAAACAATGTTAATAAAATATAAGTTTTTGTATAGGGAATTGTTTACACCATTTTTTTTCTCTTATTTATATAATTTTTAATCTTTTTGTAGTTATGAATCTTTTGATTCTTAAAAATTCTCTTTGGAATTTACCAATATATTGCCTTCTATAAATAAGTATACTATAACTTTTACTGCTGATTTCATTTAACTTATAATTTGTGATTATGTACTCCATATTTAACCGAGCAAACATTAGATATTTCAATTGATTGTACCATATTTCATATTGACATTGACTATTTGAAGAAATTGTTTTGACTTAATATTTAGTGATGAAGTATTCTTTTAATTCATGTTATTTTAATGAAATACTAAAATGCATCTTTATTAAGGTTTATTGCTTGTGTAGTTTTTTACTATCTTTTATCTAAATTTTGAATTGTTTTAACGGTTTATTTTTTTTAAATTTCAGATTTAAATCAAGGACTTAAAATAATAAAATGGCTCCTCCATGCTTTGCAGATATGGGCAAGGAAGCCCGTGATATTTTCAGCAAGGGTTATAGTAAGTTCTTTTGTTTATCTATATATAAATTTATAATACAATCACAAATATCAAAAAGTTGAATGTTCAGAACTATTTTGGCAGATCAAAATAATTTTCAGTTTTGTTGCTGAAACTTTTTGAACTAATGATGTCTTGAACAGATTTTTTTTTTTTTTTTTTTTTAAGAGCAGGTTGTCTGAATATAACACATTTCAATGTTTTTTATGTTGGGATTGCCATGATGATTTCATTATACAATTTGAGTGCTGTTATGGATTCTATTGTGTTCTAATTCATTCCTTCTTGATTTTCCTTTGGTGTGTTGTGTTTATATCTATAATTTGTTGTGTGCATTATGTAAAATTTATAATATTCTTTTATTAATAGATTTCAATTTTGTGAAGCTTGATTGCAAAACTAAAACTAGTGGAGGTATGGAATTTACTGTAAATGGCTCTTCTAATACTGAAAGTGGAAAAGTAGTATCTTCTCTAGAATCCAAGTACAAAATTCCAGAATATGGTGAATATCATGCTTTTGAAATTTTCAAATGCAATATATCTTAAATTTTGTGCTTATTAACATTGATTTATTTATATTTTTTTCTATCATATTAAGAAAAATTATTTTCACTTACATTAATTTGAATATATTTATTATTTAAAATCTTGTAATATAATGTATTTGTTATAATGAAAAACAATTTTTTTTAACACATTTATTTATTTTTATTTTATGCATAACAATTTGATAAATGTTTTTTCTTATTGTTGTTAAAACATAAAAAGGAATTTCTTTTCTGCTTCATTAAAAATGTTATCATATTTCATTAAAAAAAAATTTTTTTTTCATCTTTTTTATTTATATTTTTTTATCTTATTATTATTTATAATTTTTGTATTTCTTCTTCTTATTATTTATAATTATTTGTATTTCATTTTATATTTTCATCAAAACTTTCATATTTTATTTTTTCATGAGAAGCTTTTTTGTGCATTTGACTTAATAAATATTTTAAAGTATTTTACTTTTATTTAAGTAACTTCTTTTAAACCAGAATTGAAATATTAATATAATGATATGCTGTATTCTTTTATAATTAAAAATTTATTTTTTTAATAATTTTCTGCATTAAGTGTATTTATATTTGTAGGTATGACCTTGAAGGAAAAATGGACTACAGATAATGTTCTTTCTAGTGAAGTGTGTGTTGAAGATAAACTAATTAAAGGCTCTAAACTTTCTCTTACTGGATCTTTTGTGCCTATAACTGGGTAATTAAAATAATATAATTTAAAAATTTGCATTGTAAGTGTATTTACTTAATATTTTTTTTAACTTAAAACAAAATTTAATATTTTTTTCCCATAAGAAATTTTATCAACAGCATCATTTATAAATGTTCAAATAATAGTTTTTATACTATATATATATCTTTCTCTTAATTATCAATATATTTGATTTTTCCACTTAGTTTTAAATCTTGTAACTAATTTTTAAAAAATTAGTATTTTAGTAAGCCTCATCTTTAAATAACTTGGTTTATAATGAAAACTATGCTTTTAATTACTTTCTAATAAATTACTTAGAAATATCTAGAATACAATATATTTTAATCTGAAATTGATTAATGGCAGGATAAAAGGCTATGAACAAATGCATGCATACAAATAGTTAAAAAGGTATAAAATTATAAACATTTTAATTTGATTAATATATTCTAAACATCTGTTTTTCAATTTAATTAATGATTCATTTTAATAATTTAGTTTATATGTCTTAGGATAAAAATTATATCAATACAGTACATTTCAGTTAAGATTGCAATAGATTATAATTTTGATAATTTGTTTTAGACTGATTTAAATATTTTATTTCATATAAAATTAATAAAAAAAAAACTTAATTTAAAACCAGGAAAAAAGTTGGTATGTTAAAAAGTGCTTTTAAAGGAGAAAATTTTCATGTAAATGCTGATGTCGACCTTGATTTAAAAGCACCTATTCTTCATTGTTCAACAGTTTTGGGGTATGTATTTCCTAATTTAATGTTAGATTAGAGTTCCTTTTTCATTTACATGTTGTCTAAATTCTCCTTATTAAGACATTTATTTTTATTTTAAAAATTATAATTTAATTTTTAGATTAATAGAACATACTTCTTATGAATTGCTATTATATTAAATGTTAATCTTTTTATTTATAATTAATATTGTTTATTATAGATTTTATTTTAAATAATCATTTGATCATCATTAAATTTATTGCTGATACAATTTTTATTTTTGTTAATTTTCTATTGTATTTAGATTACATCATTTAAAAATAATATTTTTTAATAGTCTCCGAGGATGGCTGTTTGGTGTTCACAGTGTTCTCGATTCTACAAAAAGTAAATTGACTAAATGCAATTTTGGCGTTGCTTACCAAGCAAATGACTATGTTCTTCATACTAGTGTGTAAGTTTATTAAAATATTTTGATTTTATTTGTGTAGGTTTATAAAAATAAACAATTTAATTGTGATTTTAATTTTAACAATAATTTTTAGGAATGATGGTCAAGAATTCGGTGGTGCTCTGTATCAAAAAGTTAGCCCAAATTTAGAAACTGGTGTGCAGTTGGCTTGGGCAACTGGAAATAATGCCACTTCATTTGGATTAGGGTGTGTTTACAGTTTGGACAAAGACACTTCTTTGAGGGTGAGCTTTTACATTGACATGTGTAAATTTACTTCGCTTTCTGTTCAAGTTTTTCTCTTAGAAAATAAATTCTTCAGATTATAAAAAATTAAAAGAAAAGTCTTTAGTTAGAAATTATCTTTTTAATTAATTTTTAAATGTATTAATTTTGTAATGAATTCTTTGTTACTTTTCTTTTTTTCAAACGTGATTTTAAAATTTTGACCATATTTCATGTTACATATTCTGAAAATGCTTCAATCTTTTCAAAAAAAAAAATTTTTTTTCTGCTTCTCCAGTGTGTTTTCTTTAAAATAATTTTTATTTTTATTTTTTAAAGGCAAAAGTCAACAATAGCAGTCAAATTGGATTGGGGATAACTCATAAGCTAAGAGATGGTAGGGAATACTTCTCTTTTGTGATTATATTAAACTAATTTTTTCATGAATTGTTTGAATTTATATTAAAGTATGTTCTTCATTGTATTCTTAAAATTTTTCTGGCATAATATTACTAAATTTATTATGAATACAATAGCCATTACTGAACATTTCTCCTATAGATAGTAAAATGTGTAGTAAATAATACCTATAGTTGATATGCATCTGACAGGGATTATATATTGTATAAAATTAAGTAATTTTTTGTATGATAAGGTGAAAGATACAGTAACTGTGTAAGATATAAATTTTTTTTTTATAATTGATGATTTTTTGTATGATTATTTCATATTTTTTTTAAAAAGTTCATATAGATAATTTCTTAAATGCTTGTTTTGTTAGTACGTAGAATTTATATTAAATAAACCAAAAATTTGTTGTGTTTTACACATAGCAAATGAATTGCGATTGCATTAAACTTTAATTACATTGGATATTTCAAATTCTAATGATTTAATTTGTTATAATAATTTTGTTTTCTTGATAATTTGAATGTTCAAGTGCTAATTTTTTTTCTTCTCTTGCAGGTATTAAGTTGACATTATCTGCAATGATTGATGCTAGAAGTTTCAATCAAGGTGGTCATAAGCTTGGTCTTGGTATAGATCTTGAAGCTTAAAACAGTATTAGTGATTTATAAAAGCCAAGAATTTCAATTATACTTTTTATTTATTTTACAGTCTCTGTAGAAGTCTGAGAATCATTGTACAACTGCATTTTATGTGCGCACAGCGTGTACACCAATTAGTTGAAAGGAATAATAACATACTTTTTTTTTTTATGTATTCAAATATTGATTAGAAATACAAGTTACTAAAAATATTTTCTAAAGAGAAAATGTTCACCTAACTTTCAACGAATTAGTGTTAATTTTAAGCAAAAAAGTTTTTTTATTGGCTTTGTGCTTGGAAAGTGAAAACAATAAAGAATCTCTATCTTTTTGGCAGTTGGCATTTTTCATTTCATGTTTAAAACAAAGGCAACTAAATAAATTATTTGTTTGTTCTTTTTTTTTCTTATTTATGTATGAATCAATTATTAAGGTATTTTAGGAGGTCGAAATTGTCTTGCACATTTATCTACACAAACATTCATTCTTGGCAGTAATGCACTAATTTCTTTTATTTATTGTTTTCCTTAAATCTGTTATTTACTATATGCTTAATTATTAGACATTAAAATTTATTAGTTTTATATAAATTTTGAGTTCTCCCTTTTAGATAGATTAGAATCATTAGCATTTTACTTTTTAAAAAAGCATTTTGGAGTCCTAAGTCTCAATTGTTTGAAATTTGTTTTTATTTGTATTTCTTTAATAGTGTTGTGAACTATCTTTTCAGAAACAAAATATATGTTTTAGTGTGCTGTCAATTAAAAGCTACAACTGTAAAATAGTCAATAAAGTATATGAACTATGCTTGATTAAAATTGAGTTTTTATTTAGATTTTATATAATTATACATATGTTCCTCAATAAAAATACTTTTACAAAAATCACTGGCAACCACATCCAGCTGCTACCATATCATCATATTGTTTGAGTACAACATTCATATGCTCATCAAAATATAGCAAACTAACTGAATGCAACTCAGTTGGTACACAGCAAGGAGCACTGACACCTTCAGTCAATTTTAATTCATGTACAATACTTTGCACTGTTGCATGATTAGTAGGTCGTTGGTTTTGTCCTAGTGGAAAAGCACATGCACCAGCACAAACATATGCATCATACCACTTAGGGGAAATAATCCATGTTGACCATCCAAGCTTTTCAAAATCAACTCTGAGTTCATGTCTTGTACAATCTCCATGATGTGGAATTGCTGCTGACCGTGGGTTCCTCATGCTACTTTCTTCAAAAGTGAGATCTTTTTGTGTGTTGGGATTTGTTGCCATGGGTTGAGTTGCTAAATTTTGAGAACCTGTTAAAACAAATTCAGTAATTTATTGAAATTGTAGTTTAGTTTCTCCCTCCCTCTTCTAACTTTTAAATTGAGTTTTAATCTTAGTAAAGACCTTAAGTGTATTAATTTGATATAATTCAATGCTTTTGTGGAGGAGAGGTTAAGTCAATACATATACAAATATATAGCTAAACTTCTTAAATTATGAATAAACTTGTCCCCTGTTCCTTATACCTTACATTCATACATTTTATGCACTTTCTTTGCTTCAGCGAGAACTACTATATTAATTTGAACAAATATTTTTAACCATTCATTATATTTAAACAAATGCAATGAAAAATAATTATTTTAAAAAATATGGTGAAAATCACATCTATAGCTTTAAATGATAAAACATGAAAATGAAATTATCTATATTATAAACTCAAGCTTCTTTCAACATTTGAACTTCTAAGTGCTATTAAGGCTCAAATAATTATCTTTCAATCAAATAAAAAGTTATTGACTTTATTAGAAGTTGTATTCAGTACTTGTGAAATTACTTTTAAATACAGCATTGTTCTTTGCATTGACGCCTCTCCTCCCCAGACGAATTTTTGAATGATTAGAATTTAAAAAAAAAAATCGACCAAAACTGTCTACTGAATGTGGTGATTGTATCTTATGTCCATAATTAATATTAAAAAACTAGATTTTTTAAATTAATGATAAGATAAACTAAGCATAGTTTAATCTGTACAAGCAACTTACAAAATTAGCCTTTTACTGAATAAATGTTTAAAAGAAGCTTTTGAGGGAAACAAAATTGAATGGTTAAAGAGTAGAAAAAATGCTTTTTTCCCATAATGAAACATTACAATAACAATGAAATCGGTATAGTTTAATAAAAAAAATGTGTAGTAAGTTGAATCCAGTTAAACAATTGCCAACTTTCATAGTCTTTTATTTGAGATAATGTTAATTTATTGAACATTGTTGATGGTATATTAAATAGATTGAAATATCTGAACTTCATGAAGTTTAAACTGTTAATCTTAAAACAATGATACTCCGAATTTTTTGCTATTCGGTTCTTTGCAAGAGAAATGGTCAATCTTGAATGGCTCTCTGTATGTATTGAAATGTAGTAACTTAGTGACAAATATTACAATTGAGTATTTTGCTTTGGAAGAAAGTATTTAAATATTGAAATAAATTAATACATAGTTCTGCTTTTGAAATATATTTTTGGAACATTTATTATTTTATTAAATTTTTGAGAATCTTTGAACAATTTTGTCTTGCAATTTTTGTTGTTTGTGTTCAAAATAAAAATTGTTCTCTCACATTGTTAGGAAAAATGATCTTTTAAATTTAAATTTTTATAATTTCAGTACTATAAATTTATTTTAAATTAATAATTGAAAGTGAGATCGGTGAAGGGTTTTTGGGCATAAATAAATGCTTTTTACTGCACTTGTGCATTACTGTTTGAAAAAGATGAAACCATAAAAAAATAATTAATGATGGGTTTTAGGTAATTATCTTTATCATTAAAAAGTGTTCTGTTTTTAACAAATATTTATTATTTCTAAACAATAATGTGATGTTATAAATTTGCCTCACAATTTGAGATCTGAAGCAAATTTATAAGAAGGATGTAATAAGTAAAATTCTCTGTTCTGTCTAGTATAAAACATGTAGGGACAGAATTTTACATTGTAGATAGTCTCATTTCTTCAAATTGTGAAAGTTTAACAAAAATTGTATGATTCATCTTTATTATATATTCATTCATTTATATGCAAACAATTTCCTTTTTGTTGTCATGAGAGACTGGCAACTCTTATGTATTGAATCTCAAGAACAAATATATGAATATACTAATATTAAAATATCTATATTGTGGAAATCTACCAGAATTCGTGGATGAGGGAAAAAAAACATCAATTAAATCTAGGGTTTCGCATATGAATATGTGCAATAAATTATAATTGTATTAATTGCATCTCGGATGTGTATACATATAAATTGTTTTCTATTACATAACAATTTTAATCAAGATAAATGACATTTGCATCAGTAAAGTTTTACTAATTCAACTTGAATTCTAATGTATTTTATTATCAAATAACGTATATTTGAAAAAGTTCATATATTATTATTGTATCTTATTTTCTTTTTAATATAGCTGGTTTACTTCAGTTTTAATTTATGCATCTAAGATTATTCTGGAAAGAGAGAGCATTGAATAAAAATGATTAAGAACCCATAATGAGAATTACAATTGATGAGAACCGTTTGACGTGTTGTTCAGGAAACAGATAGATAACCTCGTTTCACAAATTATATACCAAGAAGTTAGTTCTTCTTCATTGGCGCTAAAGGCCGTCTGCCTGCTGGCAGATTTCGAGACAGGAAATGTTAAGAAGTTGGTTATCACCATAAAATCAATAATATTCAATATTCTAGTTTTTTTTATAAGTTAGTTTCCTCAAACGACATATAAGTTTGCTATGTGCCTTATTGATTTTCTCCTGATGTTTAACTGTTGTCATCTATTGTTATAATTGCAATGAATTTGTAGTAAATTTAACATTACTCAAGTGCACCATAGGAAGGAATATCTTTCTAAGATTTATATTTGATGGAACACCCATGCAACAAATCTTATAACCGGAAAACATGCTACAAAATCTATGCCAATCTTTCTACATTAAGCGGCACTAACTAAACTGATGAGAATCGAATCAATAACATTTTCCTTAGAACAGCCATGATCCAATTGCCATTGCCGCTCTAACCATGAAATTATCATTAAGATTGCTGAAATAACTTTTGTTAGATAAATTTTGCGCAACTTTTACTTATATGAAGCTATGCTTTGCATAAAGTTTTATAACTTCTGCTTTTAAAGCTTATAATCAAGTTTCATAAATATATTTAAATTGTATTCTTGAAATACTATTATATAGAGTAAATTAACTTTAAGCATAGGTTTTGTTCTATTTTGCTAGACATTTTGTTATGACTGTATTTAGCACACGAAAACAAATTTTTCGAAAATTCATATACTACTGTGTCCAAAAAGTAAGACCAATTTTTAATTTAAAATTCTCGGGGCTTATGGAATTTCAATTTTTTCATTCTTTTTTAGGCTGCTGGCACTGTCCTTGACATCTGTGTGAAATTTGACGTCAAAATATTCATTAGTGTTTGAGTTACGCTTGGCTTTGTGAGATAATAAAACTGATTCCGGCGATTTTTGAAATGTCTGAATTAATTGAGCAAAGAACTTGCATTCAATTTTGTTTGCGGAAACGTATAGAATGTTGCAGAAGGCATTCGGTAAGCATTTCTATATCGGAAAGAAATATTTAGAAGTGGTATAAATAGTTCAAAGAAGGCAGAGAACACGCTGAAGACGAAGAGCCCTCTTGTCGACCATCAGCCGACAAAACTCACGTCCAAAAAATTAAAGATTTGGTGCTTGCAAACCATCGATTTACAATTAGAGTCCTTGCTGATGATGTTGGAATTTCAAAAAGATCTGTTATTTCCATTTTGGGCCTCAAACGCGTCAAATCTCAATTGGTACCGAAAACACTGAATGCGCATGCTCACACTTCATTGATTCTTCGTGACTTTTTCGTCAAAACTGAAACCCATATCGTCATAACCACCGTATTCACACCGTGCGACTTCTGGCTATTCAATAAACTCAAAAGACCACTCCGGGACACCGTTTTGAGTCGATTGAAGAGATTCAACGTGAATCGCCGCACGCTTTGAAGGTCATCCCTGCCGATGACTTTTTAGCATGCATTTAGGATTGGAAAAAAGTTGGCATAAGGGCATTGTGTCCGGAGGGGATTACTTTGAAGGCGATGAAATAAATTTGGAAGAATAAATAAAGAGTTCTTGAAAAAAAAATTGTTCTTACTTTTTGGGCACAGTAATATAGTATAACAAAATTATAGAATATAATCCCTCACTTAGTTTGCAGCTTACAGTAGTTAAAGCAATTATTTGAATTACTGACGGTTGCTAAACGTTTATAAAGGGATTTTTTGTTTTATTTGCAATATTTTAAAGTAATTATTTTGCTTACTGTGAGATGTCAAAGGTGTGCGATGAGTCGAAGTTGCCCGTGAATCTTGACTAAAAACCACAAGGATTGGATGTCTGTGATTTTGCAATCTGTGGACTCTTCTGTCTCGCCATGTCCTGCTTGATAATCCATCCAATATTTGGACTGTTAATCCTAGAACCAAAGAGGTTCTAATTATTATCTCAAGCATTAATTATAATTATCAATGGATGGAGGAAACAAAAGTATTTTAGTGGTTTAATATAATTAAAAACTTTATTAACCTTTATTAAATTCTGGATTCATCATCCACCTTTTTGCACTAGATGTAACTCTGAATACTTCCCAACCTGAAGCATGGGTGCTTACCAATCTTGCTTCCAAAATTCTCGAACTTGAATTTAAATAGTTATCGTATAAATAAATCTGCAGAGGAAAAAAAATTCATATAACTTGATCTTACTAGATATAATAAAATCGATTAAAACTATATCAAATTAAAGTTTTTTAAATATAGAATGTCTGAGAATTATCGTGCACATTAATATTGTATGCAAAAAAAAAAACCCGAATAGATAGAAATAAAATGTTTTTATAGTTTGGAAATTTTTTGCGATATGGTAACAAAATTTTCTTATTGCAAGAATTATTTATTCATCATTGATATATTCCCATGGTTACAGAACTTTTTATATCTGCTGGCAACATAATAACGTTCTGAATTAAACAATGTAGACCATTACACAGTTAAGAAATTTCGATGTCAGATCTTTTGATTACTTCTAGGATGTCTAAGTGATATTTGATTTCAGGACATACAGATTGTCCATATAATTAAAATTTTATTACAAAGGTAAAGGAAGAGACAGACAAAAGAAAATTATTAAAAATTAGACATATATTTTATAAGCGTTTTTCTTTTTTCGATTTAATTTAATACATCGTTTTAGGGAACTGTTAGTTGCACGAAGCACATCAGAATGGTACTCGATTTCTTGCACACCTTCATTAATGGTGGTAATGGCATCAGTGATCCTCTGCTTTAGATGATTCAAGTTCCGTACCTTTGTTTGATATAAGACATAACATAACTCCTTAGAAAGAAATTGAAGGTAATGTTAACTGATGTACGAGTTATTCAGGGTTATGTTAAATAAATAACCGAGGCATGACTCTTGTAAAGCAGAGGATCACTGATGACATTGCTACTGTTAATGATGATATGTTACAGAGAATATGGCAAGAAATCGAGTACTACTTTGAAGTGCTGCGTGCAACTAACGGTGCCCGTTTAGAGATGTATTAAATTAAACGAGCAATAATACTTGTATACTATTCATTTTGCAATAATGTACACTTATTTGTCTTTGTAATAAATTTTTGAAATTGTAAAGAGGCTTCGTATACAAGTTAATTACTATTCTACATAGACTATCAGCAAATATCTGAAAATTATGTAATTTATTACAGCTCTACGATGCATCAATTCCTTCAAATCAGTACAAGGCCACAGTGGAATACCACAACAATTTACATAGGTCCCCATGAAAAAATCCGATAGAGTTCATTCTGGAAAGTATACGCTTGTGATTCCATGATTGCTCAGATAATTACCAATACATAACATCAAGAACGAGTATGACTTGCATGTACTATAAACAACCAATGAATCTCGCATTGAAATTCATAAATTTTTGTAGTTACTAAAAACATTTTATTTTTAACTGTTTAATTTTTTTCCTTTTATATAATTTTATAATATATATAAGGGTTCGCTTAACACATTGTATAAATTAATGTTGAATGAACTTTTCCTCAATGCACATCCATATATTTAAAAACGATATATGAACAGAGAACAAATTGAGCCATAACCATTGCATTATATTTCTATATATTATTTGAAAGTATACAAAAATAACTACAATCTAGGAATTTTAAAAACTAATGGAAATTATGGAAGTTTATGTTATTAAGTAGTTATGGAAAGAACATTGCATATCAATTTGTAAAATAATTTTTGACAATTATACAGATCTATATTTGTTATGTCTGTACTTGTGTACCGTAATTCATTTGTTGATTTTAGCACTAGACAGATTTAAATGTGCCGTGTTATTCTACCGATATCATTTTGCGATAGATTCGCCCACAAATGATTAGCTGGTTTTTCTAAAATGCCTTCAAATGTATCTATATCGTATAGTTAAGAATGTGCTCTAATTGGATAGAGGATATTTGGAGTTCGGGCTGTGCGGAAGAAGACATTATTGTGAGTGCCTTGCAATAAATCGCTAAACATTATTATTATTATTTGATCAATTGTGACAGTATAGGCTGATTATCCGTCTTTTAAATGACATAAATTAGAGACATCAAAATGAAATGCAATATTATTGTAGGTCAGGGGTCTCCAAACTTTCCAGCCTTAGGGCCATACTGTTTACTCCAGTAAGTACCAAGGGCCAAAAGCGTTTTTCTGCCCTTATATATAATTTCTAGACTAGTCGCCGAGTATGCGCTCTGAGCTAGCATACGCTTGCTAAATTTGCTGGTTCAATTACTACAATTACTATTGTGTGTATCGATACGACTGTGACACTTGACGACATCTAGTGGTTAAAAGCGGAAATAGGTAGGTATAACTACCGAGGGTAACTGCGAGATGTTCACTAGTTTATAATGTTAGTGGGATTCATTTCAATTATTTGTTAGTTGTTATGCTTAAGTTAAATTTTCTGCGTATTGTGCTTGTCATTAAGCTTTACCTAGCAAGTAAATAAAATCGAGTTATTATCATTTTGTGTTTTTTTATCCAACTTATTACAGCAACAATAAGCTATTCGCTGTCTAGGGCCGGATTTGGCCCGAGGGCCGTAGTTTAGAGACCCCCTGTTGTAAGTGATCGGTTGTCCAAATAAATTGATATCATGTGTTCAGTTATGTGTTGGTTCAGAACAAATATTGAATCGGATTGCTGGCTTATTCTTTCCATGCATATATATATATATACACTGAAGTGACAAAAGTCATGGGATACCTCTTAATATCGTGTCGGCCCTCCTTTCGAACGGCGAAGTGCAGCAACTCGACGTGGCATGGACTCAACAAGTCGTTGGAAGTCTTCTGCAGGAATATTGAGCCATGCTGTCTCGATAGACGTCCATAATTGTGAAAGCGTTGATGGTGCAGGATTTTGGGCACGAACAGACCTCTCGATGATGTCCCATAAATGCTCGATGGAATTCATGTCGGGCGATCTAGGTGGCCAGATCATTCGTTGGAATTGTCCAGAATGTTCTTCAAACCAATCGCGAACAGTTGTGGCCCGGTGACATGGCGCATTGTCATCCATAAAAATCCCATCGTTGTTTGGGTACATGAATTCCATGAATGGCTGCAAGTGATCTCCAAGTAGCTGAACATAAGCATTTCCAGTCAATGTTCGGTCCAGTCGCACCAGAGGACCAAGTCCATGCCATGAAAAAACAGCCCACACCATTACGGAGCCACCACCAGCTTGAACAGTGCCTTGCTGACAGTTTGGATTCATGGCTTCGTGGGGTCTGCGCCACACTCGAACCCTACCATCAACTCTTACCAACTGAAATCGTGACTCATCGGACCAGGCCACGGTTTTCCATTCATCTAGGTACCAACCGATATGCTCACGTGCCCACGAGAGTCGCTGCAAGCGATGTCGTTCTGTCAGTAAAGGCACTCGAGTCGGTCTTCTGCTGGAATAGCCCAAGAAAGCCAAATTTCTCCGCACAGTTCTAACAGACAAGTCCCTTGTACGTCCCACATTGATTTCTGCGGTTATTTGACGCAGTGTTGCTTGTCTGTTAGAATTTACGACTCTTTGCAGACGTCGCCGGTCTCGGTCGTTAAGTGCAGGCGGTCGACCACTGCGCTGTCCATGGTGGGATGTTATGCCTGAAATTTCATACTCTCGGCCCACTCTTGGCACAGTGGATCTGGGAATGTTGAATTCCCTAACGATTTCCGAAATGGCATGACCCATGCGTCTAGCTCCAACTAACATTCCGCGTTCAAAATCTGTTCATTCCCGTCGTGCGGTCATCATCATGTCAAAACCTCTTCACATGAATAACTTGAACAGAAATGAAAGCTCTGCGAAAGCACTGCGCATTTATACCTGTTCTACGCGATGCTACTGACATCTGAAAATTTGCATATTGCTATCCCATGACTTTTGTCACTTCAGTGTATATATATATACACTTGTGTGAATGTTTTGCAACAGAGTTCATAAATCCTAACATACAAAAACCTTTCGTAGGAGACAGATTTTTAAGCAATTTTTTTTTTAAATTTATTTCTATAATGCTAGCAGTGTTAATGTTTTCTGTATATATTATGTATAATTTCGAATTTATTGATGCTTTTAATTTTAGAACGTTTGTGATCTTACAGAATACATTATTTTAATTAAACTATAAAAGAAGAAACTGTAAAACTTACGATTATTTCAAATACGAATCTTTGACAAATATCTTTAACCTTTAGATTTGCCCATTTAAAGAATTTTATAGAATAGGAAAAATATTTGTAACATTTATCTTTCTATAAAAACAATGAGAAATTAAACTTATATTGTCTCTTAATTAATTTTTTTTTCTTATCTCAACAATTGTTTAAGCTATTAAGTTTAAATTTAAAAAAAATTTTTAAGAAAATATTTGAATTTACTACATTAAAATATGTTTTTATGTTAATTAGTTTTTGAGTTTTATTTGTTTGTTTGTGTGTGTAATTCTGTTTAATTAATCTTTATAGAGATTTTTTAAGTGGTAGTGATTATTTTTGTTTTGAAGTGCAGATTTTGAAAGGAATTTCATTCACTCCGCTTAAATAACACATCTATAAACGTATCATATATTTTATATCATGTATATATATATATATATATATATATATAAGAGGGTAACTCTGAAATTTTTGAGACAGTGGAAGACGATAAAAGCAGGAAAAAAATATTCGTTAAATTTGTAAATTTGAACTCTTTTATGGCCGCAGACGATAATTTGTGGCAACAGTTGCAATTTAGCTGTCGTAGAATAGATTTTGGAAGAAGGAAAATGGAATTTACGCGAGAGCATTATCGCGCTATGATTTTTTTATGATGTTAAAGTAGGGTTAAATTAAGAATAATGTCTACAACTAGCATATAGAGACGAAGCTCCATATCGTGCTACTGTATTTAGATGGTTTACAGAATTTCGTACTGGTCGAAGTTCTCTGCTGGATCAAGAACACACAGGAAGACCTTCATCAGCTGTTGTTCCAGAAAATGCGTCGGCCATACGAAAAATGTTAGTCGATGATAATCGCTGCACTTACCAAATGATACAGAAGAAACTTAACATTGGATCTGCAGCTATACATAGAATTGTTCATGAAGAACTGCATATGAAAAAATTAGTTTGTTGTTGGATCCTCTATAATTTAACAGAACACACACACAAAAAAAAAAAAAAAAAAAAAAAAAAAAAAAAAAAAAAAAAAAAAACGGAGCGTATCAGAATCTGCAAAGAGACCATAAAATTACTTAACGCTGGTGGACATCTCCTTATTTCCAAAATCATAACTGGTGATGAAACTTATATACCGTTTTTTGACGTTCCAACACGATAAGAAAGTAAAGTATGGGTCTTTGAAGATGACCCCAAACCAACAATGGTGAAAAGACAACGAACTATGAAAAAAGTAATATATGCCGTTTTCTTCAGAAGTACGGGACTGGTCAAAGTCATCAAGCTGGAGGGACAGAAGACAGTCACAGCTTCACCACCAAGTATCTTCCAGAAATTCTTCAAGAAATGAATGTAAGGGTACTCATGCTTCACCATGATAATGCATCTTCCCATACGGCAAGATCAAGGGAAGAATTTCTTAAACAAAAATATATCAAAGTGATAGAACATCCACCCTATTTCCCTGATCTTGCTATATGTGACTTTTGGCTTTTTTTTTAATCTCAATAAAAATTTACGTAGTTGCCGTTTTCATTCCGAAGATGAGATTGATAAGGCTATAAAAGCATATTTTTCATCAATTACAAGAAATGGATGGCGTGAAGCATTTAATATTTGGAAAAATCATCGGCAAAAGTGCATTGATATTGGTTGGTTGGTGGCTCTACGGTCATCTTGTGCACATTTTAGGCTAAACTGTCCGGGACTTTCAGTTTAACGTGGATTCCGAATCACCAACAAGCATCCCTGCCACCGCCAGGATTCGAACCTGAAGCCTTCTGTACCAACGGCCAGAGAGCTAGCCAGTTGACCATCAGGCCGCGCATTGAAATTGGAGGGAACTATTTTGAACACTCTTAAAATTTGAAATTGGTAAGTTAAATTTGTACCATTTAACCGTATCTCAAAAATTTTAGAGTGACCCTCGTATATATATATATATATATATATATATATATATATATATATATATATATATATATATATATATATAAACACTGAAGTGACAAAAGTCATGGGATAGCAATATGCAAATTTTCTGATGGCAATAGCATCGCGTAGAACAGGTATAAATGCGCAGTGCTTTCGCAGAGCTTTCATTTCTCTTCAAGTTATTCATGTGAAGAGGTTTTGACGTAATGATGACCGCACGACGGGAATTAACAGACTTTGAACGCGGAATGTTAGTTGGAGCTAGACGCATGGGTCATGCCATTTCGGAAATCGTTAGGGAATTCAACATTCCCAGATCCACTGTGCCAAGAGTGGGCCGAGAGTATGAAATTTCAGGCATAACATCCCACCATGGACAGCGCAGTGGTCGACCGCCTGCACTTAACGACCGAGACCGGCGACGTCTGCAAAGAGTCGTAAATTCTAACAGACAAGCAACACTGCGTCAAATAACCGCAGAAATCAATGTGGGACGTACAAGGGACTTGTCTGTTAGAACTGTGCGGAGAAATTTGGCTTTCTTGGGCTATTCCAGCAGAAGACCGACTCGAGTGCCTTTACTGACAGAACGACATCGCTCTCGTGGGCACGTGAGCATATCGGTTGGTCCCTAGATGAATGGAAAACAGTGGCCTGGTCCGATGAGTCACGATTTCGGTTGGTAAGAGCTGATGGTAGGGTTCGAGTGTGGCCCAGACCCCACGAAGCCATGGACCCAAACTGTCAGCAAGGCACTGTTCAAGCTGGTGGTGGCTCCGTAATGGTGTGGGCTGTTTCTTCATGGCATGGACTTGGTCCTCTGGTGCGACTGGACCGAACATTGACTGGAAATGCTTATGTTCAGCTACTTGGAGATCACTTGCAGCCATTCATGGACTTCATGTACCCAAACAACGATGGGATTTTTATGGATGACAATGCGCCATGTCACCGGGCCACAAATGTTCGCGATTGGTTTGAAGAACATTCTGGACAATTCCAACGAATGATCTGGCCACCTAGATCGCCCGACATGAATCCCATCGAGCATTTATGGGACATCATCGAGAGGTCTGTTCGTGCCCAAAATCCTGCACCATCAACGCTTTCACAATTAGGGACGTCTATCGAGACAGCATGGCTCAATATTCCTGCAGAAGACTTCCAACGACTTGTTGAGTCCATGCCACGTCGAGTTGCTGCACTTCGCCGGGCGAAAGGAGGGCCGACACGATATTAAGAGGTATCCCATGACTTTTGTCACTTCAGTGTATATTCAGCAGTTTCTTTTTATAAAAGGAGGGGTTAAACAAATTTGCATTTGTATAAAAAAATACTATCATAACAAAATTGTTATGATAGTATTTATTTATTCAAATGGAAATTTTTAGTTGGTGGCAATTTTTCACTGATATTTTAACTTAATAAATAATGTTAAAATATTAATAAATGATGCTAAAATATTGATACAAATCTACCAGTTTTAATGTACTATGTATTAAAATCAATGTGCTCTTTGTACCTGTATCACATGTGTGCCTTGATGAGATCTGTATGCATGAAGATTGGTGAAAAAATGAAATTGCGCCTCTACGATTTCTTCGTGATCTGGAATTCCACTTGAAATATCGAACACATAGTGGTTACTATTCCCAGATAAATCTGAAAGAAAACATAAATGAATAATGTGTAATAAAATCAGGTATTGAAAAAATTCAATACCTGATTTTGATTTTTTACATAGAAATAAAAAGAAAATAAGAAAACTTTATTTATAAAAAAGCATTATTTCAGCATGGTTATTTATTGGAACATTTGTTTATATATTGGAACTAGTTACATATGTGTTTATTAAGTGTGGACTAGTTACGGGGTGAAAGAGTTTATTAAGAAATAGAGTTTATTATGAAAAAAACTGTATTTCATTTTTAATGTAGAATATTTATTAAAACAAAATTCAAACATATCTTTTTTTTTTTAAATTTTGAACGCTTAAATCTTACTATTTTAATGAATCTTAGTTTCTATATTTAATAAATTTTCTTAATTTATTTATGATGTTTTAATTTATGTTTCCTTTTTTTATATAACAATTTATAATTTCTTTATATATTTATAATAATATTATGTTATTAACTGTATGCTACGATATTTATTCGTATTATTTATAATTCCTCAAGTTTCATCTTTGATGATTTATATACTAACTATACTTTTGGATTCAATGGGGAAAAAATTCAATTGTTGGACATTTAACTAACTGAAAGCTAAATAGATAACTCGAATTAAAAAGATATTTGAAAATCTTATTTTATTAAGATAAATACGTACTTCGACTTTGTATTAAAATGATAAAAATGATGTTTTTTTATTGTATGATTAAACAGTAAATGTATTTTGTAGAAATCATCTTGAAGATTAACTACAGAAAAACTACCGTTTTAAATTTGAAAAACCTGAAGATAAATTTCTTTTTCTTTTATTCCCTCATTTTTATTTTAAAATAATATTCTTTTTTTATATAACAATTTATAATTTCTTTTTCTTTTATTACCCTCATTTTTATTTTTAAAAAAGTATTTAATTAAAAAAAAAGTACTAATTAATGATTTTTACAAAAATAAAATCTGTTGCAATATTGGTAGATTATGAATGAAGTTATTTACGTCATGTGCATGGCAGATGTTTTGCGAGAATTGTGTTTTGCTTTTTGACGAGTTGTTGGATGAATTCCAAAAAACACGAGACTGATTTGTTGAATTTGTCAATATTCAATTAACACGAATAGCATTCGAGCTTTCAATGCTATCGTTCATTTTCTTCCATAACTGCAACTGTAATATTGTACTTGAAAACATTCATTGGTATCTTTTTTCTTTCTTCTATTCTTTCTTTTACTTTGCAGTTGATGTTAGATGAATATTATATCATCTTTTTTTAATCCATTTATAAAAAAAATTCCAAAATTTTTAAATGGTTTGAAGAATATCAGTTATTTGAAAATTAAAACAAATGTACATAAAATTAATTAGTAAGACTTGATAATGAAAAACTAATTTAAAATGTCAATTATACAGGTTACATAAAACAAATAAAGAGGCAATTATTTAAAAAATGGCGCTTTTAGTCTATTATTATTTCTAATTTACATAGTCTTTTTCCAGTTTTTTATTAAAAAAATGAATATTTTTACATTTTGCAAACAATAACATTGATTAGATTCCATACTAATGATATAAAAATATGAATAAAATATAAAATTTTCTCACTAATACGTTTTTTAAAAATTACATTCCATATTAAAAAAACATTGAAATCATATACATTAGGATTTTAAAAATTACTCTAAAAACTATGATTGACTTAATTTCTAATCATGTAAATTAAAATTTTGAAAGTTTTTTTGCGCATGAAAGTTATAAATTTCTTTTCAGTATATTAATTAAAACATTAAAATGAAATGTATTGAAAAAATGTTAATAAATGTTAATAGCTAAACAATTTTTTTTTTTTTTGAACAAACAATAATTTTCAATGCAAATTTAAATATTTCAGTTAACATTTCAAAACTTCATAGATTTAAAAAAAATCAAGCTAATCACAAAAAATTATTTGAAATACATGCAAATCAAATTTATTATTTTTTATTTTCATATTTATTATTATTATTAGATATTTATTTTCATATTTGTTTCGTATAATTTTTAAAAATCTCCAATTGTGTTGCAATTTCCTGTTTTTAAAGGAATTTAGTAAATTAATTATTTAATGAATAAAATGAAAAAGAGGGACTTAAAATATATTTAATTTAATTTATTCTTATTATTATTTAATCAACATACTCATTTTGTTTGAAATAATTGTTTTTTTTTTAAAAACATTTGAATAAATGATAAATCTATTTAAGTTACAATAAATTTTGATGAAAATCGAAAGCTTATTAAAAGAAAACATAAAAAGTAATAGAATAATTAAAAACATAGAAAAATGGATGTATGCATAATAGATTTTTGTGCTTTTGTCAATAACGAATGAATAAATTTTATATAAGGTAAAATGAAGGATTAGCATTTAATTGTTATGGAAGTCTTTTTAATTTTTTCACTAACTATTTATAAATTCGTCGTTGTTTAACAGCACAACAAAGTAAAATTCAAATCACTGATTTAATAAATATATGAAGTGAAAGTCACATAAGCTCTCATACCAAATAGTATTAAAATAAAACAGTAATTTATACAAAAAATAATACATTTTGTTATATATTTTTTGTAGTTAATAATTTTGCCGAAGAAAATAAATGGTACTTACTTTTATCATAAAAGCTTCTAACTGTATTCGCTCCATTATGATGCAATTGGAGCGAATCTCCTGATGTCCCTTCTGCAAGCCATCTGTATAAGTCAAGCATGTATTGCGGTGGATGTGGGTGATGTCTTGGATGAGACAGATGCTTCTCCACACCAAACACCTGCAGGAGTCTTTGCAAAACGTCAGCTGTGTGGTTGTTATGAGGGTCAGCAATATGACGTGGATGTCCTTCACAAAAGAAAATTTCCGATTCCCAAAGAAACCAGGAAATGAAGAAGAAGATAATATGACTTGCCATGACTGTTTGCATCTAGTTCTTATCAAATCTTTCTTGAATTTGAAGCTTGAATTTCGTTGGGAGAGTATACTATTTCAGCAAATGAATCTGAGTAAAATCTCGCCATTGAAGGAGTTACAAAAGTTTGTAGAAAGATTTCAAAGTTCTGAAATGCTGTTTTTAAATAATCTCAAATTGTTTTTGTTATAATCATTCGATTTGTCTAATTCAATCATAACATTTTGAGATTTTGATGTAGATGCCATGACATCAATCACCAAGATTTCGTTCGATAAATTTGAAAAGTCAACTAAAAGAAGAACAGAGAAGTTCCATATTTACCGTAAATGTCTGTTAGATGATGCACTAAAAAAAAAACACCACCAATCTTCTACAATAAAATTCACCTGCTTTGATTTACAAATGTATCAATATATCTGTAGTTTCTTCAACTGCAGCCGATTACTCGATTCGTCCTACCCTAAGATTCAAAACAAAACTCGATTTTGCATACACTGACACCTCAACTTGTCAATTTCACCCTACCGAAATCGTTTGCACCAATCGGCACTATTTATACATCCAATCCAAGAAATGCTGATGCACAAAAAAACTGAACAATCCTAAAGGGGCTATGGTGAGAAAAAAACTCAACTTGAAACTAGATCTCACAACAGTTGTGGTTTTTATTGGCGACCGCCGGTCGCCATTCTTTGCTTGAGAAAAATAGTAATATATATCTATCTATGTATATATATATATACAGATGTATATATATATATATAAAGAAGTCGACATTTTACGACGTGCCAAAGAATGAGGCGCCTCCAAATGTTGTCGAGGAAGTCTCTTGGTTGACAGAGATGGGAATTTATTGCTCTGTCTTTTACCTCCTTCGAGGCGTCTTGGTATGCTATTCGTCTACAGATCTGGAGGGAAATATCAACAGTTGGAATTGAACAGGCACGTTCTGGGCATGGGAACACTTGGGTGGAATTAATTATTCCGCAAAAATGAGATACATTTGTATCAAATTTATCACTCGAGATATATTGCGGAGTGATTTTATTAATTCAAGTCGTGATCTAGATATTTCAAATGCTAATTTTTCTAGAATATATTTTAAGGTTTAAAATCCCCGATTAAGAACATTTGTGAATTATTGCGTTATAAAATGATGTAATCTGCATAATATCATGGAAGAATTAAATAATGTTTTTTGTGTGTAATGGTGATCACATGCATGTTCGGAAATAATGAGAAAATGTTAGGGTTAACGGGAAACAAACTTTGTTTAAATATAGTTATTATATAAAAAAAATTTATCAAGTACAATATGTTTGTAATATAAAAGTATAAATGTTAGCACATATTAATACATATTTTTCATAAAATACTTAACTAAATGATACAATTTTTGACGCATAAGTTCCAAAATTTAACAAAAAAAAAAAAAAAAAAAAAAAAAAAAAAAAAAAAGCTTGGTATCTAAACAATCATATTTTTGTATTTGGAACTAATAGGAAGACTGTAAATTTTTAACAGAAATAAATATTTTTTTTTTTAAACTGATATTTCGACTTCGAAAGTCATCCTTTAATTTTATTGAGAGCAACATTTAAAGGGAAAAAAATCGAGAGCCGCACAAAAAAATATTACTAATTTAATAATAGTTATCAAACATGGTAAAAAGTTATTAAAAATGTATAATCTAAGATGTCAGCGTAATAATTTTTTATTGCTTTAAGAATGTTTTTTAAAATTATTTTTAATGACTGAAATATCTTGAAAATATATTAATGGTCAAATTCAAATGATGAAAATTTATTCTATATGGTGTCCTATTCAGTTAACTGGAAATTTACCTTTTATTAAAAATTCAATTATATTAATTACACGGCTACGGAAAAAAAGAATTGTCGTGTTATGTTCGGTCACTTAGTCACAGGATATTTAATTTATCTAAATTGATAACTTTTACTTATAAAAATATTAATTACACAAAACCAAACCTGGCATTTTTAACTTTAAAAATACATAATTAGAGGTTTTTAATATTGTCACTTTCTTAATATCCTAATATTATTTTTAAAAATATTAGGATTTCAGAGGTAAAAAATGCTACGGTGATCTCAAATCTTACTTTAAAAGAATTATTTGTACACAATAATACTTCGAACATATTCCAACTCGAAATTATGCAATTAAAAAAATTTTTTTTGTTAAATTTTTTAAGACTATTATAGTTTCAACATCCATTTTTGAATCACAAAGTAATTTTTTTATGCTTAGGCAAACATTTCATCAACCTATACTTTGGTATTAAACTTCAATTTGACCATTTACATATTTTAAGTTATTATTTGCTAAGTTTTAATTTTCTCTTATAATTTTCTGCTGTCATTTTGATACCTTGTTGATTCCATTGAATTATCTATTCTATGAGTGCAAGATCATTAAAAGGAAATTTTAATTCACAGTCTGTGCTCATGTTTCCGTAAATTCCAGCCACTGCTGTTATTATTATTATTTTTTTTTTTATCAATTAGACTTATTCTTGTATGTTTGGTGTGCTTATGAATCCTTAACGTAATCATGTGTTCTTTCCTTTTTCTTCTTCTATTGTAAAACATTTTTCCTCATTTGGAAAAAAAATGGGAAATTCTAGAATTTTTGAAGAACATGGCATGTCTTCCAAATAATTGTGAAAAATTTTAGGACGTGAAAAATTTTATAATTTGAAAATTTTAGAGGGTTGACTGTATAAAGAATAGAATTTTATTAAATATATTGTATTAATATATATATATATATAATTAATAAAAATTAAATTTATTTAACAATAAAAATTTAATTTAAATTTAAAAATTAATAAAAATTTAATTTAATAATAAATAATAAAAATTTAACATTCATTGAATATGTTGTAATCGATACAATAATGTTGCTGCTGTTGTTGTTGCCTATGGCTTTATTGGAACTCAATCCATACAAATTTGTCCACATACCTCAGAAACAAAAAGAATTGATAAACAAATCAAAATTACAAAGTGAACATTCATAACAAAAACGGCCAAAAGTCAATTAAAACAGTCTTAAAAACAGTTAAAAACAAGTTAAATGTTCCAAGGATAAAAATTTAAAAAGCTAGAAGCACCAAAATAAAAGTTCGTGTGATCGGGACATGTTTTCTCTGCTCCTCCAGTAAGGAGTGCACAGATCACCATTTTTTCCGAGTCCCGAGCAAACAAGTAGATGGGCCTTATTCATTTTCCCCGTCTTACATAAAAGACATACATTAGAGTTCAGAATACCTATTTCAGCCAGGCAGTCGTGTCCTGTTCTTAATCTATAAATTGGTAACAGCCTCTTTGCGAGTTTTTCCACTCAATTTTTTCCTGTCATCCCCGATTGTCTCACAGACTTTTCCTTTAGTGTTAAATAATAATAGAGAGTTTTTGCATACCGTACGTTCGTTACCGTAGGACGTCCGTTAGCTTTTTCTCCCTATCGCGCATGCTCATAGGAAACTGAGCATGCGCGCTAGGGTGAAAAAGCTAACGGACGTCCTACGGTAACTAACGTACGGTGTGCAAAAACTCTCTAATAACTAACATACGATGACTTAATTTTGTCCCGTATAGTTCTCATAAAAGAATCAAGAGGAATAGGACACTGTCCAAGAACTTCTTCTGTTCCAAATATTTTTGTGCAAAAGATCTGCCCTTTAATTTCCATCATTTCCAATATGTGATGTTTTTATCATTGTCATTAAGATACAAAGATGTTACTTTAGTCATTATGACATTGCACTGACTTAACAAAGTTCAATTAAATGGCACTACTTTAACGAATCTGTTGTGACCACTTAAATAAAAATATCTTTTAAGTTACATACAAAAATACTTTTTAAATTACACAATTACTTAATATAATGTTAACTCCCAGGGAAGAAGCTAATGGATTAAAGTGATTCATCAAAAGACATTTCCTACAAATAAAAATTAAATTACTGTAAGAAAATTCCTTTTAATGCCTTAGTAAAATTTACTATCATATTAATTTGTGTATGTTTTACTAAGCATAAGCTTTTTTCTAATTAACATGCGTTACTGGGATATTATGAATAATTCTATTAATTTTTGCAACAAATATATACCATAACTACAACTTGTTTAAAAACAAGCATTCATATGCAGCAGAAATATGCAAATGCATCCATATTCAGATAGATAAAAGCATTTATTTATAAATAATAATTAGTGAATCCCATTTTCAATTAATTATTAAGAAGTAAATTAAATGAACCGTTTTGATGGGATTTATAATATAATAGTATAAAAAATATAATAGTTAATATAAGATATATTTTTTACTAAAAGAACTAAGTTGAATCTATTGATTTACAAAGTTGCCTATTTTAAACAAAAATGTTATGATAAAAACATTAAGTAAAGAACAACCCAAAACAACACTGTGTGAGAATTGGATTTCTGCTTTGGCTGTTGTGAAAGCAAATAATTTGGCAAGTAATTTGGAGAATCTTTTCTTACATGCGTTTTGAAAAAAGTTCTCTTCAAAAGCATATCTTTCATTCCATTGAACTTTGACATTAAATGTTAAAAATTTAGTTTCAGCTTTAATTTATTTATCAATTTTATAAAAAAAGTACGAAATCTTGTATAAAGGATACATTTATTTTATACTTTTTTTACATACTGTACGCGTCTATCTATTCTCATAACCTTTTAGTACCTCTGCACTTGAAACAGCCTCTTTTTAAGAGCTTTCTTGCCTATATATATATATATATATATATATATATATAATATATACAAGCTTCTCTGTATTCTAATCACTTTTTAGCTCCTATGTACTTGAAAGTCACTTTTCAAGTTCTGCGTTATCTAGTTATTAATTATATTATGTATGATTATATTATATTATATATGAACGTGATTTCATGATTTAATTATATTATGTATGAACATGTTTCTCCATTCTAATCATATTTTTAGTATCTCCGTATTTTAATCTTTGATTTTTAAGAATTTCGTTCCCTAGCTGTTAATACTAGCATCTACTCATTTGAATTTAAAAGACACGCTAATAAACCTTTATATAAGCTCTTATCTGAAAACTCTACATCATTGAATCCAGTTAACTATCTTAAAATGTTTTTGATCATAGATTGTAGGACAAGATTATTATTGTAGATGAAGATAGCTATGTCTTCTTTTGAGTAGAAATACCATGCAACATAATTTTTATCTACATGTATTTTCTCTGATCCCCTCTTCCTTTTGTAAATGAAATTATATTTACTTAAAATACGTATTTTTATGATACTAATTTCATTCCTTAGAGTAAGATTATCATTCTTGAAAAATTAGAAGAGCACCTTTAATGACATTAGGAGATATACTAAGGACGTTCTTATCTATATATTTTTTTTTTTTGTGAAAATATGAAAAATAATTTAAAGAAAAAAGTTATTTATCAAGTTGAAAGTAAGTTTTTGAAGTTGTAAGGTAAATTGTTTTTGAAAAGTACTATGAGAACTTACAATACAGTTTATATTTTGCTTTTTTTTTAATTATTTGTACTTGTCGCAGACAACGGGTAATTTTATTTTGTTATAAAATTTCGTATGTAGTATACAAATTTCTATAAAATTAACTTTTTGAAGCAGATTTGACTGATTATGTATTCATAAAAGTTATAAATAGAAAGACTTTGGTTTAAAAAAATGGAATTGCAGAGGAGAACTAACATGAACGGAAATTAAAAATTTTATTCACAATAACACAAAATTTAATAAAATTAATTTCCCAATGTATTTTATTTCCACATCTAATTAGTAAAAAAAAATATTTCAGAAGGCAGATTTATTTTCAGTCCTTGAGTTTTTAAAAAGTTTGATTTTATTAATCGACAGAGCAAATTTATTAAACCGAAAACTTGCTTTAATATTGGAAGTGTATAAATTTTCAATATGATTTTTAATATTTCATTATCATGGATCATATGATGATCATTACTAAATGAATATTCATATAGTGGGTAAAATATAAATTCTTATGCTGCATCCGTCCAAAAAGTAATTGACATTTCACTGAACTTACGATCAAGGTTTTAAACCTCAGTCCAGGTTCTTGATCTCAAATCTCTGAAAGATCAAGACCTTTTTTTACGGATCATACGAAATTTAAAATATTATATCCATGTAATCCTTTGTCTGTCCGTTTGTCGCCAACTAAGGTCGAGGTCAGCGACGTGCGGAAGCCAAAGTTGTCCCACTTGGCAACATCTTGCTTGTTTTCCCTCGCCGTTCGTCGCCCTAAATTTATGGTGTGACCTTCTCAAGGACGAACCTTTGGGGCTCCAGTTCACTTACTTAAAACGTGAAGCTATGTTCCCACATTGCATAACAAGCCTCTTCAAGGAAAATAAATATTCTCACGGGTTTGAAGTTTCCAATAATGAATGTCAAGTCCGCTTTTCAGCAAAAGAATAATTAGAATTCTCTCTTATTTTTGGCGCATGTTGTTTGCTTTTGTCGGGAAAGAACGAAAATAAATTCTCGAAGGCCCTTTTTTTTTATGGTAGGAAAATTATGTAAAATATGCAATTCACTACGTGCTATATGCTTTTCGGTGATATTTATTAACGCCATATATATTTTGAGATTCGTGGTGTCAATTACTTCGTCGTGATTGCCAGGATGTATTGATGAAACTTTTACAACAAGATACTTAAAATATATACATGTTAATTACTTTTGACCATGAATTGAATATTCTTATATGGCAAGTTCTGGAATCGGATTTTCTTCTAGAATATATTATGGCCATGGCTAACAGGCTCTATCGCTGGCAAAGGAAGCCTTAATTTAACTAAGGAACCTGAATACAGGAAGCAGATTAAACAAAATCTAGGATTGTTGACATCTTTATGATATTAGGGATCGTTTCAAAATATCAATGCTTTTAGAATGGTGGGAATAAAAAATAAAGGCAGTTGGGGAGAAGTAATTGGTGAAATTTAAGAGGCAACTGTAATATTTGGAAGCCATGCTTGGACAAATGCCTGTTTTAAGTTTTCCTGTTAGAAAACTAAGAAAATTTAAAACCGGCATTCCAACTGTCGACTAAGGCTCTTTGTCACAAAAATCAATCAACGAGTCTATTAATTTTTCTAACAGATATTGTAATGAACATCTCCAGTTCTTTTGAATTCACATATGAATAATACAATATTGAATATATGAATTCCCATATGAATATTCATGAATGAATTCACATGAATTCACTTTAACAACGTGAATAAGTATCAAGCATAAGTTTGACTACATCTTTATATTGTCCCCATTAACACAATTGCCTGATATGATATTAATAAAAACTTTTAAGAAAATTTATAACTTTTAATGATCAAATAGTATTTATAACATTTTTTTAAAGACTAAATAGCCTTCACAGCCTTTTTTTAATCATTAAATAGCTTTCATGGCATTTTGTAACGATTAAATAGCATTATATAGCTATTTTGCTGTATAACACAAAGTGCTAACATTGACTTTTCTAGGCACAAAAATAGGAACATGTACCAATTTTCATAATTATAAGGCTGATAATGAATAACTTAATTTTTTATAAACTTCAGAAATTATTGGAATGGTTTTGTTTTGTAGAACATAGACCAAAAAATCATCGTGAAATCAAAACTTTTGGATTTAAAGTTTTAGTGCTATTTTTTTGATCAACTGGCTTTTTGTGATCTTAATTAAGAACCCAATCATTCTCATACAAAAACACGTCACAAATTGAGTAAGATCATTTTTCATAATTTTTTTTGTTGTTATTATTGAGTACCAGAAACGTATTGTTTTGTAAATTATAACAATTCAGGTTCTTGTTGTTTATTGTCTGACTGTGAATTAGTTAGCAAGATTTATATTTAAAGATGCGAAAAATATTTGATTTCCTTTTGCTTTTTTATTAGAGCGATTTAAAATTGCAAAAATGGAAATATTATTACTTTCCATAATGTGGACTTTTTTAATATAACGCAACGTTTTACTTAAAAAGTCTCCTTGAAACGTTTACGATTATTTTTTTTATATTTCATTACATATTGATTTATATTCTATTTGTAGTTAATATATGGTAATATGCACAAAATAAGAAATAAAAATAAAAGGTTTCAAATGCACTAATGACACTTATTGCAGTCACTGCTTTCCTTAGCGAGGAAATTCAATGACAATTGTGACAATATGTGTGCATTATTTTTGCACATCGGCGTCTGGAATAAACAACAGCGCTGCCCAGTGAAAGATAGTCTTCTAAGATAATCACGCATCTACTCGCCAAGGTCTGTTAGTTGTTATATCTTGTATAAAATGACATAAAAAAAGGCGATATAGTAAATATTATGTTCAATATTTTGAATCAATTACTTAGATACACCACAAATTGTCGGAAGTATCCTTTTAATTTATTATATTGTAACCGGGCTTCCTCCTATACACTGGCAACAGCGAACCTCTGGCGTTCAGGAGAAACGATGAGTCTGCATCGATACTCTCATCCAAGAGGAAGTACAGCGCAACCTGCTGTCGAGCTGAGAAACGTTTAGTTTTTAGTCTGTCATTCTGAAGGGAAATATATTTAGCGCATCCTGCACGCCACTGAGCATAGGGTTTTCGGCTTAGAAGTGGAGTTCTTCCATGATTCTATAATTATCTGTCTTTAAATGTGTTAAATATTGTATATCTCTAATTGTATGTGTGTGGTGTTTGTGCAGGTGTGCATGTGTGTGTTTGTGCATAAAACTGTGAGTTCTCAAACCTGTGCATCAATTATTTGGGCCCAACCACACCCAGTTGGCCAACCTGCACACTACATTATTAAAATTCATAAAACACTGTCATTGTTTTTGATTTAAAAAATATTTTATTAAAATATAACGATGAAGATAACTTTTTAAAGTATTATCTTCAGACATTAAAATCAAAAATTCGTCACAGCATCTTTAAGACCCTCATAATTTTCCTTTTTCTTGGCAGAGCAAGAAAAGAAAAGCTGTTACGATAAGGCAGTAGATTTAAAGAAAGGAAAAAAAGAGCCTTTCTAGACTGCTTTTTCATTTGGCATTTTTAACCAATTTGGTTTTCCCCCATAATCCAAGAGTTGAGTTCAAACATGAATTTCAAACAAGAAAAGGAATTTCTCATCTGATCGTTATTTTGAATAGTAATTCTAAGGGAAATTTTTTTTTTTTTTTTTTTTTTTTTTTTTTTGTATTACTCAGATAAGTAGACAGTAATACTATATTATCGGAAAAAAAATAATAAAGGCGAGAAATGCAGACATAATAAAAGAATTACTCTAGATGAAAATGATAATGTGGAGGCTATTTAAAATTTTATTTCATTTCGTATTAAATAGACCCTCGTTACTATCATTCGGATGCTTCACCAATTATTATTTATAGAAAAAAAAAAAAAGTCGCGCAACCCAAATGAAGTCATTGCTCAGGTTCTTTTTTTGGTTAAAATCTAGGATACTGTACCCCTGAGGAAGTCGCCAACCTTGCAACGCTGAATATTTCGCCAATTTTCCGCCAATTTCTTTAGGGTTGCAATACTATATTTAGAGGAATTCGTAGCTTCATTTTCCAAACAATATAATGACTATTTATTGTTATTGTGATTATATTATTATTTGCAGTAAATAAGAACAGAAATATATATTCTTTTAAATAAGTATTCCAATAAATTATTGATTATTCCGAATTTATTCTTACAACGTACGTCGGTCACTGATTCAGAACATAACCAATTTTTATGAAGTTGCCACTCAAGAAAGTAAGAAACAAACAAGAAAAACGATTTTTTTATTTATTAATAACTTATATTTTATTCTTAAATAATTCATTTTCTTTTTAATAATTCATTTCCTTTTTTCTTTCCGTTTAGTTAGGATTTTGTGGCAACCACGGTAATTAGAATTCGCTTGGAATATTTGAAGCTTTAGCTTTTTAGAACGTTAGTTAACGTTACAATTTAAATTTTTAATAATTAAAATAAATTAATATTAATAAAATAATGTGTAAAATAATGTAACGGAACATTTGATAATTATCTGGCAGAGTGCATGTGGCGGCGCCAGCACAAATGTGACATCCGCAAAATATTTTATGATTTCACCGATGGAATAAAATGTTTGTTTCCACCACAGAGGAAGGGACTTACCACAATAAAAGGTAAGTTATTCTCTATTTTTTTCTTCTTTTTTATCTTTTGTTAATATTAATTTATCATTCGAATTCAGCTTCGTAAAGAACATGATTTGTTTTTTTGTTTTTTTTGATATTACAAAAAAAAAAAAAAAAAAAAAAAAAAAAAAAAAAAAAAGAAGTGGCTAATTAGCGAATAACTTTGGCGAAATTTTATCGTATCGAAATTTTATCAATTAACAGTGATTATTATCTTTGTTTAAACGATACATTTTGTTGACTTAGCAAAATAAAATTTCGCATAATAATTTGGCGATAAAGCGATTTAATTTGGTGTGAAAGCTATTTAGGAATAAAATATTGACAAAATAAAAATATTTTTTGGCGTTATGTGGCGAAAAAAGAAACCATTAAAAAGTTGACTTAATAGTGGTAAAAATTTGGCGATAAAGCGTTATAAATTGCCGTAAAGGCCTTTTAGATATTATTTTTTTGGCATAATAGCTCTAAATTTCGGCGTAAAAGCGGTATCATTTGGCGCAAAAGTATTCAGTGATAAAAATTTCAGTGACTTTTGGCTTAAAAGCACCTCAAAAAACAAGATTCGCTTAGTGAAAAAATTTGGCTATAAAGCGATAAATATTGGCGATAAAGCATTTTTTTGGCTTAAAAGAAGTTATATAACAAAATTTGCTAAGTGAAAAATGGCTATAAAGCGATAAATGTTGGCGATAAATCATTAAATTTTGCATTTCGAGGATTAAAATTTTGGTAGGATAGTGATAATATGTGGCGTTAAAGCGATAAACTTTCGCTTCAAAACCTTTTCAGGAATAAACTTTGCATAATAGCTATTTGGCTGCTAATGTTGGCGTAAAAGCACTGTTTGGCTATAAATTTTGGCGAAATAGCATTTTACAATGACACCGAACTTCGACAACCATTTTGTCTGTTTATTTGGCGATTTGGCAACCCAGTAAAGGATTTTGGCGTAATATCCTTTTACCGCGCGAACTACCTAGCCCATTCATTTCTATGCCCTGCATTTACATGTTGTGCTGTAGAAAAAAACCATAAAATTCTTGCAGGAGTTCACTTATCGAAGCGAGACTCTCTGTCACAATCTCTAACAAGTCTACTCGTTTTTCAAATAATTGCATTGTACATTCTATGAACTACAGAAGGACTGAAGGTTTTATTACAAAAGATTTATTCAGACCGGAATTTATGCTCCATGGCTTTATTTGAAGAAGTTCAAATAAATTGTATCAGGTATTTATACGTAAAACATGGTTATTTTTTTTTATCTCGCTATGCAATTCCAGTTTGTAGAAATTGCTTAGGAAAATGACGTCAATGACAACAACTCCACTATTTCGACGTCATCAACTCCACTAATTTAACGTCAATGATATCAACTCTACTAATTTGCATATCATATATTAATGAAAAATAATTTTATTAAATATAATGTATAACTTTAACAATTATTTTATTATTGTTTTATTTATTTATAATTGTAATGTTTTTATTCAACTCCTTCTATTAGCTCACATTCTCCCTATATATTTGCTCACATTTTCATTCGTTCATAAAATTTTTATTCATCCACTCAAGTTCAAATACATTTTTTTTAACTTGTAGTGGATGACACGGGATGTTAATACAGTTTTTTCAAATATTAATTCAGTAATTAAATTTAATTAATTAATTTGAGTTTTTTTTAGATTCAAGTTGCATATATCGACCAATAGATGGCGCCAGATAAACTTAAAAAAAATGAATGAAAATTATTTATAATGGACTTTCTGCAATATAGTGGGAAAAAAAAATAGGAATTGACTTTAAAATTTTTTTTTTATATTACTTGTTTTCCATACTTTCAACCATCGTACAATCTTGAATATTACAAAATACTAAATTGATATTGTCCCGTTAAACTAAAATCAAACATTAAATCAAATATTTTCCTTTTTTTTTTAATACTTAAGGAAAATTACTATTTTTTTATAGTATACTTACCATGGTACCAAAATATTAAATACATCTCTGTTAATTTATTTTTTAAAAATTAACACAATCTGAATAAATAAAAACTGTTTACAAATTTTACAAATTTCTTTTGCATAGAAAACTATAACATTGTGTGTAATTTAAATATATAATCTGTATCTTTCTTATCTGTTTATTATTTCATATCTCTGGGCCTTGAAATATAAGGAAATATTTCTTTTATCTTTGTTTATAATTAAAATACGTGGGGTTTTTTTTAAGCACGTTCTATCTTAATTTAGAGAGTGTTTTTATTTAAAGAATGACACCATTTCGCCACATTCTTGGCGAGCTGTTTGTTTCACCAGATAAAAGGAGACCTTCTTGCCAAGATTTTTTTTTTTTATTTAGGCAAATAAATTCGCCTAAAAGAAGTTGTGATTTAAATTTATGTGAATTCCTATGAATTTAACAAAACAAAAGGAATATTTCTAAGTGAAAGAATTGCTATTTATCCTCTCTTGTAGTGATTTTAAAAATTTAAATTATTATTATTATTATATAATCATAGGATCGAAATGGCCTGAAGAAAATCATGTGGCTTCTGAAATAAAGGAGCTTGGTTAGAGTCCAATGTACGAGGCCAAATAATTCCAACAAGTGTAATGTTTTGGAAATAGACAGAATGATTAGGAATCCATAGAGATTAATTAATATTACGTATCGCTTTTTTCTAATTTTTTTAATTTTAAAAATTAGTTTGAAATATTATATATAATACTTCATGTGTGTCATACTATTGTGGTGTTGCTTTAGATTTAAAACTTTTAATCCATGTAACAATAACTTGTACCGAGAAAGAGCACGTTAAACGGTATTCCCAAAACATTCATTAAACACTAAAAAATACCGCAAAACTCCATTCAATAATGTATAAAATCCGCAATAACCCATACCACAAAATAAACCTACAGGTTCGAAAACCTTCAGTGACTAACAATGTTCGAGAAGGAAAACATACGCATGAAATAAATCAAAAAGGAAATTAAATTATTTTAAATATCAATAAATGTATTTAATATTATTTACGTTTTAAATAGTTAAATACGTCATACAATTAACATTATGTTAGCACAAGTGTCATCTATAATGCATTAATCAGATATCTGAATATGTGTACAATATACTGCAATAATAAGAACAAAGTATGAGCCTTAACATTTCAGACTAATGCTGCTCATTTGCCATCTAAAAAAGCATTAATCAGATGTCTGAATATGTGTATAATATACTGCAATAATAAGAATATAAATAAGATTCTCATACTAACGTTGCTCAATTGTTATCTATAAAACATTAAAAGATATCTGAATATGTCTATAATATACTGCAACCAAAAAAAAAAATGAGTCTTAACATCTCAAAATAATGCTGCTCCATGGTTCTCTAGCCCAAACCCTTCTCAGTAATTATACCAATTACTGCTGACCATGTGAGGCTTTCAAATAAAGTTAATGTTCAATTCAAATGCCATTTACATATGCAGATGTTCATATATTCATCAGACGCAAGCGAAGCCGGACACCATGATGATTGAAGTGCAAATCTTTTGTGTATCGACACGGCAGTAAAGGAGTTGTCGGCAAATGGGACTCTTCCTTGGGACTCTTCCTACCAATGCTGGCAGAAAGCTCTTGAACATTGACTCTCACAGTGCTTAGTACAGAGGTCCGCGACTGGGTGTCTTTCTTCTTACGGAATCGCCAGCGCTCCGTTACGGTGACAGCTTACTTTCTTTCTCGAACTGCTCTTCCGCCTCTGACTTTTCTCTCCGTCGTTTCCCTCTTCGATATCCCCAACACCCTTTTTTATGTCTCACACGACTCTTTGTTCATTTTTCGCCGGATTTTCCACTTAAAATCCACCCCTGGCCCTATAAACTTTTCCATTAGTGATGAAGTTGACACTCAATCATATCGAGGAAGCTGCACAGTGTTTTGTGGTAAGCCAAAGATCAATTTCTCTCGTAGAGGCTGCAATTTTCCAAAATATGTGTGCTTATCATCCTATACACCGCCAAAGACATTATTTTTAAATACCTACTATTAGTTCACACTCTCCCTATATAGATCTTGTTCAGATTTTTAATCGTTCATAAAATACTTTTTATTCATCCACTCAAGCTCAAATAAATTTTTTTAACTTTTAGTGGATGACACTTGATGTTAATACAGTTTTTTCAAATATTAATTCGGTAATTAAATTTAATTAATTAATTTTATTTTTTTTAGATTTAAAATGCATCTATCTACCAATAGATGGCACCAGATAAATTTAAAAAAATGAATGAAAATTATTTATAAAGGACTTTCTGCAATATAGTAAAAAAAAGTAGGAATCGACTTACATTTTTTTTATATATTACTTGTTTCGTTAAGAAGAGACACCCCAACAATAAATACGTGAGAATAGATAATTCAAAAGTCACAGCTGTCTTAATAAACTTTTGCTAACCATCTTGTGCTTTGAAGTTCCGCAAGACCCGGCCAATTAAAAAACCACACAAAGATATCAATTTAATTGCAGTTGCGGAAAAAAACATTTTCCTCCTGGAAACTGGACATTCTTTGAGCAGTTCGGGATTTTCTAACTTGTGATACGCAAATGCAGAATCATCCCCCCTAAAATTCCTCTCAGAAGGCACTGCACTCCATTGCGTTTGGCTCCCCACTGTTGTTTCCCTTCACTGGCTCCAGAAGTGACTGATTCCAGGTTTCGTAGAATAATTATAATGATAACTACTGAAACAATTAGATGAATTATCGATGCCAATTCATGTCAAATTTACCGCCGTCTAACGGTGTAATTTTGTCCCTGCAGACGGACAATCTTCCGATCGATCTCTGAACTTCCTCAAATTAATTCATTCGGATGTGAGCTGCTTTCTTTGGTTTTAACTTTTGAGTCGAATGTTACGATTGTCGAATGCTAAGATATTTATCCAACTCTCTGTCCATCGAAGTTTTCTTTCATTTTATTTATAATCTCTTTTTTGTGCATCATGCCATGGACAACTAATTTTACCGACAGTTTTTTTTTTTTTTTTTTTTCCAATCTGCTTGCTTTAAGTGTCTCATAGCAAGAAATATTGTTCTAATATTTTTTCTGTAATTTAATTTTTCTGCTTCTTTTTTTTTTAAATCATATTTTGAATATTTTACAATTAATTTAAGCTGAGGTTTTGTGGTACTTAATAGAGGAGAGTTTTTGCATACCGTACGTTAGTTACCGTAAGTCGTCCGTTAGCTTTTTTCCCTAGCGAGCATGCTCATAGGAAACTGAGCATGCGCGCTAGGGAGAAAAGCTAACGGACGTCTTACGGTAACTAACGTACGGTATGCAAAAACTCTCTAATACCACATTGGATCTCCGTAATCGGTACGCCAGTTGTCCTTTATGTCAGCTGACCTACGCGTCAAGTGACATTCTTTTTAACTTTTTTCAACGCAACTGATCTGACCTAAGTTAATTAACGGTCTCTTTCTTGGTCGAAGTCTACTGCTCATTTGCTCGGATTCTTTCTTAAATATTCCTGGAATTTTTTTTAAATTCTTTTAAAATTTCTTCTTAATTCTTTTTGAATTCTTCCTTAATAACCCTGTCTGCATCGTAACTTCTAAAAATATGAATTACTTACATCTGACATAATGTCGGAAATTGTGATTTACATAGTAACTCGAAGTTCTACCAGGACAAAAGCATCGCAAGTACTTTGAATGTCCGACTGCAGTTGTTTTACAGTTGTAAAGAAGCCAAGTCATTAAAACATCGCCTTATTCATAAGATCTGAACCCAATTATCTACCCAACCCCAATATCACCCCATTTAATATAGGACCTGAATTTGAAAAAAGAATTTTATCATTTGTTGTCCACTGGAATAGGGCGAAAAACGTTCTTTACATTTCAGAATTATTTCTTAATCCTTTTCTTCGAATTCTTTTTAAATACTTCTTCAAATTCTTTCTGAATAACGCTCTGTGCATCGAGATTTCTAAAAATATGATATACATTACAAACATCTTAAATGAAAACTAAAAACAAGTAATATAAAAAAAAATTTTAATGTCAATTCCTACTTTTTTTTCACTATATTGCAAAAAGTCCTTTATAAATAATTCTCATTCATTTTTTTAAGTTTATCTGGCGCCATCTATTAGTAGATATATGCAACTTGAATCTAAAAAGAACTAAAATTAATTAATTAAATTTAATTACTGAATTAATATTTGAAAAAAACTGTATTAACATCCAGTGTCATCCACCACAAGTTCGAAACAATGTATTTGAAGTTGAGTGGATGAATGAAAAGTATTTTATGAACGATTGAAAATTTGAACAAGATATATATAGAGAGGGAGCGTGAGCTAATAGAAGGAATTGAATAATCAGACGAAAATCTTGATTTGCATAGACTCGAAGTTCTACAAGGATACGAGCTACTTTGAATGTTCGATTACGTTTGCTTTACAATTAATTGTAAAGAAGTCATTAAAATGCTTCCTCATTCATCAGATTGGAATCTAATAATCTACTCAACTCCAATAACACCCCATATTAATATTTGATCTGAATTTGAAAAAAGAATTTATCATTTGTTATCCATTGGTATAGGGTGAAAAACTTTCTTTACATTTCTGAATTCTTTCTTAATTCATTTCTTCGAATTCTTTCTTATTAACACTCTCTCTGCATCTAGATTTCTAGAAATATGACATACTATACAAACATCTTAAATGAAATTAAAAATACTCAAATGACAATTTTTATTCACATAGAGACTCAAAGTTCTACCATGATACAAGCCTAGCAAGCTACTTTGAATATTCATGAATATTCACTTTGAATATTCATGAATAGTAGTGGTAGGTTGCAGTTGCTTTACAATTGTAAAGAAGTCATTAAAATATCAGATACAATATCCATCGTTCATCAGATACAATAACCTACCCAATCCCAAATAACACCCCATTTAATATTTGTCCTGAATTTGAAAACAGAATCTATCATTTGTTGTACATTGGAATAGAGTGAAATACTATTTTTCATTTTATGTTTTAATCAAAACATGGAATGAAACAGTTTTTCGCTTTTTATAAAGATGAAAGTTTACATTAAAAAGATGAAAGTATCACTTACAGTTAAGATTTACAATAGTATGTTGATAAATTTTAAAGATATAGATTACTTCCATTTTACGACGATTTCTTTACAATCATACTGGATTTTATTTTTTGTAAGATTCCTGATAAAATTATTGCGTCATAAACATCTTATATCATTTTCATGCTTCTTTTTATCTTCCTGTTTAATATTTGAAGATTTTGCATTATCTTCGTGACGCACAAGTATTATTTTTTTATTAGATATTATCAGAAAAATAGTTGAAATGCCGAGATAAATTAAATTAAATGGATTTTTTTATGTTTTGCTGAAAGCTTTTTGAAGTTTTGTTGAAAGATAAAAGAGAAACACTCCAAAATGCGTGTTTCTTTCTGCGATCTCTATTTTGATTTTATTGAATAATTGAATGATTTGATAAATATCAACGAAAACCATCTCTTAATTTGATAATGGTGTACCAAATGCTATGGGGAAATATATAACATTTTTTATGGTTTAAATATTCATTTAAATTACAGCAATAGAGCTATTTGACTCTAACGAAATTTTGTAAAGAAAATATCTTTAAATAAAGCTTTCAATTGTATAGATGGAACTCTAGAGCCTACGGATGGTATGTAAAAGATATGAAATTCCAATTCTAATTCCATTCGAATTTTATTTTGCTAACTCGGCTTGACTGTACCAATGCCTCGCGTGCGAAGCGCATATTAACATATGCCACAAGTGAACAATATCAATATCATTACAAGAATCATTGATGTAAATCAGAGAGAACGCGTCTAAGTTAATCAGGGCGATTGCATTTCATATAACCACACCGAAGAACTATTTACATAACATTAATTATTTTAAAATAAACGTAATTGCCTAAAAAAGCACACGGAATATGTGTTTGGGATTCAGTTATTATTATTGGCATTATTATTATAAGAACTATAAACAAAAGTTTGACCTCTTAATTGTATGAATATCGTAAATGCGACAAACTGTATATTTTGGTAAGCCTTCTTTTAAAGAAGTTTCCATTAAATCTTTTTTCTTTTAAACAACTTATTTGTCATATTCTTTTAAATATGAATCTCTTCCAATCAGAAACTTTGTGCATTATTGTACATCTATATAAAAAAATAATAATAATAACGATCCACTTTAAAAAAAAAATAAAAATAAAATTTACACTTAAAATGAGAATTTTTCTTTGTCTAATGACACCAAGTTGTATTGCGTGTAAAAAAACCACTAAAAATGCTTAACGATGGCTTTGAGGGTCGGAGAAGCTCGATGGATATCACGTTGAGTTTCCGAACCTTGGGTATATGTAGAGCCGGATTTTCCTATAGGCTAACTAGGTTTTTAGCCTAGGGCTGCAAGATCAAGAGGGGCCTACATTCAAATTGTTAGCAAAATTAGAATTACACTATTCTAAAAACAATAAACACTAAAATACTGAATCGAAAATAAGGAGAAATTCTACACATAATAATTCATACTTAAATTTTAAATACGAATTATTATGAAATAAACTTATCTGAATTGAATTTGCTTTAATCTTCAATGTATTGAACATATTTAATTTAATTTGATTGAAAATATGATAATTTTTTTTGTATATTTTATTTTTGTAGTCAAAGATTTTTATTATTTGAATTTTGTTTCTTTGTAAATGTTGTGGGTTATGTTTGATTAGTTATTGTTACAAGTACTATATAGGGTGCTGAGAATAAATGTCCAAATAAGTGTTCTCGACTTTTTTTTATTTATTATCCGTGCCACATTTTTTATAAAGATTAGTACCAATCACAACATGTTTCATTTAACAGATTGATATATTAGGTTGGGGAAAAAGAAATCCATTATTTTTTCGATAGATGGCTGTAGTGATCGATATCACGTAAAGTATCAATTAAACAATTTCAGATTTATGCTCGTTAGAAAGGTGGCACTTCGTACTAAAATAATTCTTTTTCTGTTTTTTGTTTGGTGCATTCAGTTGGGAGTTACAGGGTGTTAAAAATGGAAGTGAACAAAGAGAAAATTCGGTACATTTTACAGTTTTTCTTTGACAAAGGCGAAAATGCAAGCCAGGCGGCTAAAATTGTGAATGGTGTTTATGGTTCCGATACTGTAACAGCCAATTATGTGCAATTTTGGTTTCGTAGATTCCGTTTAGGAATTTTTGATGTTAAAGATGCACCTCGCACAGGTAGGCCGGTCGTCGAAAATGTCGATAAAATCGGAGAAATGATCGAAGTTGACCGGCATGTTAGCAGTCGTAACATCGCCCAGGAGCTAAAAATCGACCATAAAACAGTTTTAAACCATTTACACAAAGCTGGAATCAAAAAGAAGCTCGATGTTTGGGTGCCACACCAATTAACAAAAAAACATGATGGATCGAATTTCCATCTGCGAAGCCTTGGCCAAACGGAATGAGATAGACCCATTTCTTAAACGGATGGTGACTGGAGATGAGAAATGGATCACATACGATAACCCTGTGCGAAAACGATCGTGGTCAAAGAGCGGTGAAGCACCTCAAACGGTGGCCAAACCAGGACTAACGGCCAGGAAGGTTCTGTTATGCATTTGGTGGGACTGGAAGGGATTATTTATTATGAGTTGCTTCCATATGGCCAAACGCTAAATTCTGATCTCTACTGTCAACAACTGGACCGTTTGAAGATAGCGATTGACCAGAAACGGCCAGAATTGGCCAACAGGAGAGGTATCGTGTTCCACCAGGACAACGCTAGGCCACACACATCTACAGTGACTCGCCAGAAACTTCAGGAGCTTGGTTGGGAAGTTTTAATGCATCCGCCATACAGTCCGGACTTGGCACCAAGCGATTATCATCTTTTTCTTGCATTGCAAAATTTCTTTAATGATAAAAAATTGGCATCTAGGGAGGATTGTGAAAATCGACTACTAGAGTTTTTTGCAAATAGAGACCAGGACTTCTATGAGAGAGGCATTATGAAGTTACCTTTAAAATGGCAACAAATCATACCACAAAACGGTGCATATTTGACCCAAATCGGACAATCCGAAGCATGTTAAATAAAGTCCTGAAGTTCATATAAAAATAATGGATTTCTTTTTCCCCAACCTAATATTTTAAATAATAATTCATAATAATTTAGTTTACATTTTTTTTATTGATAAGCTTTACGTAAAAGTTCAATGTCATTTTTTTATATTTCAATCGAAATTAGAAGAAAATAATTTTACTGAATTTTAAAAAAAATGAAAAGCTTACAATTAATACTATTTTTGATAATATTTAAAATAATTATTCATATTAATTTAATTTTTAATAATTTTATTGATAAATTTTAGCAATTTTATTGATAAGCTTTTTACAATTTTTATTGATAACACTAAAAAATTTTTGCAGAAACACATCTGTAGAATTATTTTAGCAAACAAAACATTAGTGAAAATGTTTCTGAATATGTAACCAGTATAACTGGTAAATAGGACTTGAAAAAACAATATAATCCGTAAATTGTACACAGAACTTTGAAATCATGTTAGACATTCTATAATTAAACCATAAGAAATTGAAATCTTGTTATAAAAAAATTAAGCCTTTAAACCGTTTAATATTATTAAGTTGTTTTTTTAACCCTATTTCCTTTACATGAACTTAAAAATAAAATTTGAAAAAATTTATCCAAAAAAAATGGTGATATTTATATAGATTTATAAAAGATTTCTTCTGTTAAATGAAAAGAAAAATATTTTTTTGTGGAAGACATCGACAAAAAATGCTGAGAAAATACTAATTATTTCCAACTCTATTTGCTAATATAAATTTTCCACTGATTTTTTTTTTTTTTTTTTTTACTTTCTTTAGTAAGATTAATTACTAATTCATTAATATCAAGAATTAATACAAGATTCAATGCTAAAAAATGCATTAATATTAATGTAAATAAAGAAATTATAGCATTTTGAATTATTTAAAAAATGTATATCTCGAATCAAATTCTAGCAAATGAAGTAAAATACGATGATTTTTTGGGAAATTTAATATTTTGATTGCAAAAAAAAAAAGTATAATATAAACAAATAATATAAAAACAAATTTTTTTTTTTTAACGTCAGTTCCTACTTTTTTTCACTCTATTGCAGAAAGACCTTTCTAAATAATTTTCATTCATTTTTTTAAGTTTATCGGACGCCATCTATACTTAAATCTAAAAAAAAACCTAAAATTAATTAATTAAATTTAATTAACGAAATAATATTTGAAAAAACTGTATTAACATCCAGTGTCATCCACTACAAGTTCAAAAAAATGTATTTGAACGTGAGTGGATGAATAAAAAGTAGTTTATTAACGATGGAAAATTTGAACAAGATATAGGGAGAGTCTGAGCTAGTAGAAGGAATTGAAAAATAATGAAAAATCCAAGATTTGCATAGCATTCGAGATGTCTAATAATATAACATGTATTAGTCGAAAACACAATTGTTATTGTTATGTTCGTATTAAATTGCTATATGCTATGTTCATATTAAATTCAAAATATTTTTTTAATTCAATGACGTATTTTTTGACCTCTCGTTTCTGTTTTGAAATAAAATATGAGAATTTAAAAGCATTCGAAAATTTAATTTCGAATTAGCAATACATGAAATTAATTTATTAGAAAAATGCTTAAGTCTATCATGTAAGTCTTTCGTGATTTTATTTATATTCTTATGGTTTTATTATTTGTTTCTAATTTTTTTTTTAGAAACTTCCGCCAAGAAAAAAAGAAAAATTATAAGTAAAATCGACAAAAAAAATGTTTTTTTTTTTTTATCGAATTTCTCATTCGAAGACATTAAATTATATTCATGTGTTTGAAATAAAAATCTTTAAAAATAAATTAAATTAACATCAGAAATTTAATACATTTTAAATCGTTATTTAAAATTCCTGCATTAAAGAAAAACCATAAATCTGAAATTAATAAACAGAATTAAAAAATTTTAATGCATTTTTAATTGCTATTCAATGGACGTATTTCTTCTCTGCCTTTTTTTTAGAAAAATAACGAAATAAATTTCAGTAAACGGCGAAAATATAACAAATTTCGGTGCCTAAATAGTGTTGAAGTTATTATTTTTTTCCATGAAAGTAGATTGGAAGTTGGAGTTTTAAGTTTTGAGCAGCAAATATTCTAAAACAAAGGTTTATTGTGAAAAGCACGATCTGTAAAGAGCGTTTCGCAGACGCATAATAGGGTTACTCGAAAATCTGAACTGTCGCCAAACACTTTTACACACTTCGCCAAATCGGAACAAATAAATTTTATGTATATAGAAAATTCAAAATGAGATTTTTGTTGAACATTTACTTTTGCAAATATTTTATTTTCAAGTTTATTGAAATTTATAAGTAAATTTATTGTTAATATTATTTTAAGTTTATCGTTATTTATTTGTTTAGTTTATTATCATGTGTAAAGGTGATGCTGTTGTCTTGGTTTTAGAAGTTCGTGATATTTTCAAAAAAAGTAAGCCTGAAAATAAAAATTAGTAATATTATTATTAAAAACAGATTAATTTCCTCGTGCAACACGAGAAACTTTCATTTCAATAAACTTTTATTCAATTCCTTCTATAAGCTCACACTCTCCCTATATATATCTTGTTCAAATTTTCAATCGTTCATAAAATACTTTTTATTCATCCACTCAATTTCAAATACATTTTTTTGAACTTGTAATGGATGACACTTTATGTTAATACAGTTTTTTTTTCAAATATTAATTCAGTCATTAAATTTAATTAATTCATTAATTTTAGGTTTTTTTTAGATTTAAGTTGTATATATCTACCAATAGCCAAATAAACTTAAAAACGCCAAATAAACTTAAAAAAATGAATGAAAATTATTTATAATATAATAAGTAATGCTTTTATTTCTGCAATATAGTGAAAAAAGAGTAGAAATTGACTTAAATTTTTTTTTTTTTTTTTTATATTACTTGTTTTAAAATAAACGCCAATTTTCATGTGATTTTATTCTTGCGTGTTTTAAAACTGGCATGAAATATGAGTTGTTAAATCTAACGATTGACCGATGTTAATTTAGGTGCTCTGTAGTTCATTTTAAATTGTGTAACTTTTAAATCTTTTTACAATTGTCTTTTTTAAAAGAGATTATAGATTCAATATCCTAAAATAGAGTCTTCAGATCAGTTTATGTTTATAAAAAATAATTTAATCATCACTTCTCTGTCAGAATTTAGTAATGCTTCTTGTAGTATTTGAACAACTGCTTCTTCATGAAGGTCTTGGGTTATCGAATTTTTGTGTATTCCAGTGGTTATTTCTTTATAAATTTCTTGGATAAATAATGGTAAACTCCCATATGTATTCGCCCAGTAAAGCATGTTTACACATGATAAATCAAAATGTATGAGCAGATTACCGTAATAGAAAACTTAAAAATTATAAAATGAATTTTCTAAAGCTTGAAAATTTATCTATGTTGCCTGAATTTCCCATTTGTTATAATAAAGGAAAAAATTTTACTGACGTCGATTTTATTTTAAAATAGTAAATTCTACATTGGCTTGTCAGAAACTAGTTTTAAACTGTTGCACTTTTACTTAAGAATTATATATGAACTTTTTCTATTAAAATTAAAATTTATATCTTATTATTTACATACATAAAAAAATTTGAACTATCAAATAATTTATTATGAGATAATATTAAAAGTTTTCAATTATTTTTATTATATTTGGAATATTTTAGGTAATCATATATGTACCAATACAAAATTAAACACTTTTTAAAATTATTGTTTATTGTTTATTTTGATTTTGAATCCAAATTTATTTCTCTTAATACTAAAACTTTTACATATTTTTTCAAACCTTCTTTGAAAAATTAAGTATTAGATTTTTTTTTAAAATATAGATGAAACGAAAAAAAGCATTTGAAATTATTATACCAATTAAAAATCATTTGATCAGTTAAAAATTAAAAAGTTATGTTCTGTCACAAAACATAGAAGAGATGAAGTTAAATCTAAGAATAGGGGCCCTTGGCATTTGGTGTCAAAAGTTATTTTCGCCCAAGTGCGCCAAGAAAAGGGTTGCTATTGTGTGAAGCGAATTGCAAACAGTACAAAAAAATGAGGATTATCACATTTGGCGACTTATCGCTCAGTCTTCACCATAAAAAAGTCGCCAAATCTCAACGGCCTCTATTTTGTGATTTGGCCGAGATGGATGCTACATTAGAACAATGTACCTGAAGTTCAATTTCCATTACAAATAATTATTTTCCAATCTAGTGACCCTTCTCTGTGTTTCCTTTATTGTTTCCTTATTTTATGAATTTTATTTATTTATTTATTTATACAATTCCTTCTATTAGCTCCCACTCTCCCCATATATATCTTGTTCAAATTTTCAATCGTTCATAAAATACTTTTTATTCATCCACTCAAGTTCAAATACATTTTTTTTCTTGAACTTGTAGTAGATGACACTTGATGTTAATACAGTTTTTTCAAATATTAATTCAGTAATTAAATTTAATTAACTAATTTTAGTTTTTTTTTAAATTTAAGTTGCATATATCTACCAATAGATGGCGCCAGATAAATTTAAAAAATGAATGAAAATTATTTATAAAGGACTTTCTGCAATATAGTGAAAAAAAAAGTAGGAATTTACTTAAAATTTTTTTTTTTTATATTACTTGTTTATAAAAGTTAGTTGCTTTAAATAAATATTTAAAATAAACAAAATTATTAAAACAATATTTAGAGCAAACCAGAGCATAATTCTGAAGAAACCACCAGTTAAGCTCTTCATATCTTTTAACAAACATTCTGTTTTATGCAGTTGAGTAAAAATAAACAGGAAATATCACTGCAATCCAAACAAAGTCGACTATGAATATCGAATAATGATTGATTGCATTTATGTTAAATTGTACTCGATTGAATTTGATCGCCAACAACAAATTAAAAGCAAATCCATTTTCTAAACTGTACTCAAAATGGTCTTCGTTAAAAAAAAAAATATATCCAAGTTTACAGGCATCGTTAATCATGCGTTATGTAAACACTGAGGTCAGCTGCAAATGTAGTGGAGAAGAACACATGAATATCCAAATCTCAGCTACAGGAAGTCAACTACTTAAAGATGAAGCTTGATATTAAACGTAAAATTATAAACTAATTTCATTCATTTTTTTAATTGATTTTTAGATTTTTTTTTGTCAAAAAGTTTTTGTTTTTAAATATGCGAATAGAATTAATAATGTTTATTAAAATAAATTTTTAATGGTATTTTCATATTAATAGGTTTACGATCAAAATTTTCATAATCATCTACAGTCTTTTGCCGATCTAAATTATAAATTCTGTATTTATTATTTTTCAATTAAAAATAGATTAGGGTAATCGATATGTAATCAAACCATTTATAACTAAATATTATATATCACAATAATGATCTATTTTATTATCTCTCATGTAAATTACAAACTTAAAAATGGGAGGTGAAAGGCCCTAATAAGTGGAATAGCCTAGGGCCTCTTTTCATCTAAATTCGGCGCTTATTACATAATGCATTTAATGATAATATATAACTTTATATTTATTATATGACTTTTAAGACCTAAAAAGCAAAAAAAGTATTTAAAGCTAAAAATGGTGATATCTGCTATTCAAGAAGACTTCTCCTTGTATAATGAATGGCAAAAGCTGCAAACAAGAAATGTATAACATCTTCAAGAAAATTAATATATATATAAATAATTTGATAAACATTTCACAAAAAATAATAATAAAAAAAAAGAAATAATGTGACAAATATATTTTTATTGAGAAAACTCTTTATTGCTTTTCATTAAATTACAAAGTGGATATACATAATTTGAGAAACTGGAAATGTGCAAAAAAAAATATTACATAAATGAAGAAGGTAAACCAACAAATTAAGGAGAAATTTTATTGTAAAATATAATAAATAGTACTACAAAAATAAATGCAGAAAGTATAAAAATTCAGTAAAATACACATATAGCAGATAGAAAAAAAAATTTCATTGTATAATTTTAAGAAGTTTTTTGTCATTTTGAAGATGGCCTATCAGAGATGGCAAAAGGTATTTCTTTCGAAATCATCATGGGGACAGCAGCAGAGGAAGACGACGACAGTAAAGGTAGTCGCACGATGGTCGCAGGTGACAGCAACAGTGGAAGACGACGGTGTCAGTAGAAGATGACGGTGACAGTGGCAGATGGCTGCAGCAGTGGAAAACGTCGGCAGCAAAGAAAGCCACAATAAGTAGAAGATGACTGCAACAAAAGATGTCGCACGAAGCAGAGTTAGATGACGGCAGCAGTCAGAGACGATGGTAGCAGAAGTCCCTCGAATAGAAGACGACGGTAGCAGTTGGAAACATATGCAGCAGAGAAAGTCACACGAAGCAGAGTTAGATGATGGCAGTAGTGACAGACGATGGTAGCAGAAGTCACACAGAAGATGACGGCAGCAGAAGAAGACGATGACAGCAATTGGAAACGTTGGCAGCAGTGAAAGTCACACGTAACAGTGGTAGATGATGGCAGCAGAAGTCACCCGAATAGAAGATGACGGCAGCAGAAGACGATGACAGCAGTTGAAAACGTCAGCAGCAGAGAAAGTCACACGAAGCAGTGTCAGATGATGGCAGCAGAGATATTCGCACGAGGAAATGTTCGATGATGGCAACAGTGAGAGACGATGGTAGCAGAAGACACACAAATAGAAGATGTTGGCAGCAGAAGAAGACGATGACAGCAGTTGGAAACGTTGGCAGCAGAGAAAGTCACACGAAGCAGTGTTAGATGATGGCAAGAGTGAGAGACGATGGTAGCAGAAGTCACTCGAATAGAAGATGACGGCAGCAGAAGAAAACGATGACAACAATTGGAAACATTGACAGCAGAGAAAGTCACAAGAAGCAGTGTTAGATGATGGCAGCAGAAGTTCCGCTTGAAGCAGTGGTATATGATGGCAGCAGAGGTATTCGCTCGAAGCAGTGATAGATGATGGCAGCAGCAGACGACGACAGCACAAGTTTAGATGAGAGGATGATGGCAGCACAAGTTTAGATCTTAGAAGATGATGGCAGCAGAGAAAGTCAATGATAGTAGTACAAGTTGCGCGAATCAGCAGCAGAATGGGATTCGTGCAAATCAGGCAAAGATGACAGGAGTAGAAATGATAATTGTATCAAATTAAAGTGTCATTTTATTGTTAGACTCAGGCAGAATATTTGCTTGTGAAGTAATGCAATAGTCACAGATTTTTTTTGTTGGTAATAGATGTTATCCCAGTTAGGTAGACAATGAAGTAAAGTAAAATGATCGCAACAGTGTGTTGACAGCGTGAGCGTTTTGAAGAAAATAGTATATTGGTCTGGGAGAATGTTGTTGCATCTGATTGTGATCATTTGTGGAGTTGAGTATTAAAAAATTTAGGAAATATTAATTTTCTTACTTTATATCAGACAAAAAAAATTAAACAAGAATTTTAATTTTGAAATTTTCTAATAAAGGATTTCATTTTTAATTTTTGGTGAATTTTGAAATTAATTTACTTGTAAAGTTTTGCCTGAACTAAGTAAGTAATTTTTAAGTAGCATGTTTAAATTAATCGGAACATTTATCTCAGTGGCAATGAACACTAGAAGTGTTGGAAAATTAGCTGCTAATTCGAAAAGGATATTCGTTAGGACGATTGGTAACAAAGTAAATAACGGGTTTATTATCCATGTTGTTTGAATCAACAAAATTACAACAAGGGAAAATTCCGATTAACGTGTACTCAGGTGGAGGTAATAACTCATCGTCGATTTCATCATTATCATCATCATTAATTATAATTGCATCACCTTGACTCATATCAATTTTAGTATCAGGGAAATTGGCTTTGGGAGTATCAATAGGCTCATCAGTTCTTTCAATAATCAAAAAACGATTACGATAAGTGATAATCTCGGCAACCCAGTTATCAAGGGCAGAAATCAAAAATTTCAATCCGCCATTTTCGTTAATAGTAATGGCCGTCAACAAAGCATAAAAGGAAAAGTGAAATAAACTCCACAAATCATGCACATAAAATAATTGTGCCAAAAGTCCAAGCCCAACAGAGAAAACAACAACACTTACGGCTCTGGTCACATCCATATTAGCAGAAAGTTTCGTAATTTTATCACAATCAAACTTAATCGTTTGCACTCAAACTCGTTTTAAAGCAGTCTACACAAAATATGTTTTGATAACTTTGCTGCAGGCATTGTTAGTATGCTTTGTTACAGTAACTTTCAATCACATTGTTTAAAAACTATATTTCAATTGTTTCAATTTTTCAACAATAATAACAACAATGTCTCATTCCATTCATACATTAACACAGACATGATTTACTTCAATAGTACCTAAAAATCTTTATTTACTTTTTTTGTCATTTGGCAAAACTTTTAAATTCTAAAAAAAAAGATGTTGTAAATATAATTTCCGATTTAAAAAAAAAAAAAAATGTGATAAAATTGCAGAATAGAGACCGTTGTGATCTGCCGTCAAAAATTCTTTTCACCACAGCCAAATAACGGGTTGCAATTGTAAGTGAAGTGAATTACAAAAAGAATAAGAAACCCGGATTGCCACATTTGGCGACTTATAGCTTAGTTGGCTTTACAAAAAAATCACCATATCCCAAAGGCCTCTATTTTGCTTTTTTGACAGATTTTGTTTGATAATTTACATTAAAATGCATGCGCAATCACAAATTATTTATACATAAGACTAGTAACCATTTTAAAATCATAATTAAATTGTGAAACGGGTTTTTTTTTATAACTGGAATAAATATTGTATTGAAATTAAACTCCCTGATTTTTTTTTTTTTTTTTTTTTTTTTTTTTTTTTTGGAATAATTTTTAATAAAATAGTAGAATAGTTTATTTTTTAAATATAATTGCATTAAAAATTAATTCGTAAACTAAAACGCCGGAAAATAAACAGCAAGTGACTCACTCTTCTCTCCAAGAATGTTGTAGAAAAATTAATACCAAGATCACTACATGAATAACATGAAGCAGAAATATTTGAAGAAATTTGTATATTCCTGAGAAAAAAAAAAAAAAAAAAAAAAAGGAAAGGCTTACAATTTTGTTGACATTTATGTTCAAATATCTATCACTAGTTTCGAAATTTGATACACATCCTTAAAGTTCTTCTTCAATGGCGCAATAGCACCCATGGTGGTATAAGGCCGTCTGCCTGCTTGCAGATTCCGAAACATGAGATATTTTTCTCTTTTACTGGATACGATTGTCAGCCCTACACCCAACGCTCTACAGTCGTCGTGATACGTCATCATCAACGATACAGTAGTCGACATCGCGAAGGCATGGATGTTTGTAGTGGTTCGGAATCCACTTTAAGTCGTAGGTCCCGGTCTCATATGACCGTAGAGCGCCATAAAGCCCAAACAGACTTCTTCTCACCAACATCATTCCCAAACTGTAAAGGGGCAACTCAGCTCTAGGCACAGTGATGTGGTGTGGTGTCGTAGTAGTAGTAGTCATCGTGATACAGTTTTATTTAACACTGTTTTTGGGGGATTATGTGCAAAATACTTTGTTATATTTCTTATTTCATTCTTAATTATTGCAACTACTATTAACTGCAGCTTACAATTTTGGGTAATTATGTGCAATTTTTGGGTGATTATGTGTAAAATACTTTGTTATATTGCTTATTTCATTCTTAATTATTGCAACTACTATTAACTGCAGCTTACAATTTTGGGTAATTATGTGCAATTTTTGGGTGATTATGTGTAAAATACTTTGTTATATTGCTTATTTCATTCTTAATTATTGCAACTACTATTAACTGCAGCTTACAATTTTGGGTAATTATGTGCAATTTTTGGGTGATTATGTGTAAAATACTTCGTTATGTTGCTTATTTCATTCTTAATTATTGCAACTACTATTAACTGCAGCTTACAATTTTGGGTAATTATGCGCAATTTTTGGGTGATTATGTGTAAAATACTTTGTTATATTGCTTATTTCATTCTTAATTATTGCAACTACTATTAACTGCAGCTTACAATTTTGGGTAATTATGCGCAATTTTTGGGTGATTATGTGTAAAATACTTTGTTATATTGCTTATTTCATTCTTAATTATTGCAACTACTATTAACTGCAGCTTACAATTTTTGGGTAATTATGCGCAATTTTGGGTGATTATGTGTAAAATACTTTGTTATATTGCTTATTTCATTCTTAATTATTGCAACTACTATTAACTGCAGCTTACAATTTTGGGTAATTATGTGCAATTTTTGGGTGATTATGTGTAAAATACTTTGTTATATTGCTTATTTCATTCTTAATTATTGCAACTACTATTAACTGCAGCTTACAATTTTGGGTAATTATGTGCAATTTTTGGGTGATTATGTGTAAAATACTTCGTTATGTTGCTTATTTCATTCTTAATTATTGCAACTACTATTAACTGCAGCTTACAATTTTGGGTAATTATGCGCAATTTTTGGGTGATTATGTGTAAAATACTTTGTTATATTGCTTATTTCATTCTTAATTATTGCAACTACTATTAACTGCAGCTTACAATTTTGGGTAATTATGCGCAATTTTTGGGTGATTATGTGTAAAATACTTTGTTATATTGCTTATTTCATTCTTAATTATTGCAACTACTATTAACTGCAGCTTACAATTTTGGGTAATTATGTGCAATTTTTGGGTGATTATGTGTAAAATACTTCGTTATATTGCTTATTTCATTCTTAATTATTGCAACTACTATTAACTGCAGCTTACAATTTCGTTTTTAATTACTGATATTAACACATATCAATTAGGAAATTGACAAATGAACAAAAAATGAATGAAAAAGAAAGGAAGAAAGAGAAAGTAGATAACGGTAAAAAATGTTATTGTTTCCGAATGCCAGGCACTTTGACTTAAGTCGTTTACATTTCAAAAAAGAAATATGTAGCAGATTCAGCATTACGCAGGATGCACTACTGAATTTCGACCCTATTTAACCGCATCTTTATCATGCATTTTTAAACAAATATTTATCAGAGGTAGCATCTGGGATATTCGCTCTCTCCAATAGCAGCATAATGGAATGTTTTTATGTTATAATGTTTTTATGGCTTTACTATGTCCATCCCCGGCATATACAAGGCAGGGATGGACATGGTAAAGTACAATTTGTACTTACAGTGTGCAGTACAGTTTGTACGTACAGTTGTAAAGTACAGTGTGTACAATTTGCGGTCCTGCTTCATTTCAGGGGATTTTGAACCTGACTCTCTTGCTTAGAAAATTTAAAGCACCATCCTTAAAGAAAGGGAAATATACACAGTCCAGTCAAATTAATGTGACCACCCCCTAATTTCGACGTCAACGTGAAATAACCAATCACAAAAGGTAGGTGGCAGCACATTGCAGTGGAGTGTATATAAAGAATTCCACTGAATACCACTTAAATACCACTTAATACCACATTCCACACTCCACTTAAAACCAGAATATACAAGAGTGTATATTCTGGCTTTTGACAGGTGGTCACATCAATGTGACTGGACTGTGTATACAGGTTTTTTCTCTGACATTCTGTATATTTTATACACTAGGAAATGGTTATTATAACTCAATTTTCCTCATATTTTTCTCATCACAATTTTGCTGCATTAATTCAGTCACTTAATTCATTGTGCATTAATCACAATGAATTATTTCATTGTGCAGTCTGTATTAATTCAGTCTCAATGCAAAAGTTCGACTCGTGTCAAAGTAATCAAATTTGCAGCTAGCGTGCAAAATGGCTCAGGTTCAAATCCAGTGGCGACGTCCGTTGCCGTCACTGCTTTATGAAACGAGGAGATTCGATGGCGATTGTGTAAAAGTGTCTTGCATTGGTTGTCAGACTATCTGGAGGCGAGCACAGCCGAGGTTCGGCGAGAGCCGAGGTTCAAATCTGCTGGCGAAATTGTTGAATTCACTGCTTTCAGAAACGAGTAGACTCGATTCCGAATGATACAATGTGTGTAACATCGTCTCGCATCGATACTCAGATTGCTTGGTGGAAATTTTTCGAGTTTTCTCCCTTTCGACACCTAAAAGCGGGGAAGTTACCCCTAAAAATTCTGTCCTAAATTCTAAAAACGCACTGCCCTCCCCCATCAACCATTAATGGGTTGTTTGTGGTATACACAAGGCCAGGGCCGGATTTTCCTATAGGCTAACTAGGCTTCAGCCTAGGGTTTCGAGATCAAGAGGGGCCTGCATTCAAATTGTTAGCAAAATTGGAATTACAGTATTCTAAAAACAGTAAACAGTAAAACACCGAATTGAAAATAAGGAGAAATTCTACACATATGACTAATAAACAGACATAAAAATGTATTGGTTAAGATAAAGCGTCTGGCTCATTGGGTCTGTTCGTTTGTATATACTAGATTGCACCAAAGTATAGTTCATACGTTCGCTGATTAGAGAGTTTTTGCATACCGTATTTTTATAATACGGTATTTTATTCTCTCTAGCGCGCATGCTCATAGGAAACATTATTACAGATACGCATGCGCAATTTCCTATGAGCATGCGCGATAGGGAGAAAAAAATGCCGCTTTATAAATTTTTCTTTTCTTTCTAATGCAGCTAGCAAACACTTAGACAGCTTGGTCTCGGATACTACACAGCGCTACACAGGCGTTACTCACTTTGCATTACCCAGGGGGCGCGTGTAACTTGAAGATAAGCCACGGACGCGGAGTAACAATGTCCCCGCAACGCTCTACCATCCTATTAGAACGGGACTTACGATTTAAAGTGGATTCTGAACCACTACAAACATCCATGGCACCGCCGGGACTCGAATCCGAAACCTGTGGCACCGAGCGCCAGAGCGCTAGCCACTCAGCCAATCAGGCTCCTCATTTTATAAAAATACGGTATGCAAAAATTCTGTATTGTTTTGGCAAATATTGATGTGCCTTATGCAATTCAGCTCTGGGTTGTTCTTACATAAATAAAGTGCAGATTGGTTTAGATTGGAACAGACAAACTGACAGACCCAGCAGACAGCACAATGACACAGACCGGGTTGTCTTCATTAAGTATTTTGTGCATCGAAAATGAAACCTTCAGAAAAATAGTTTTTGATGAACTTATTGAAGAATTCTGTGTGAAAAAGTTTAGAAAGAAATTCTTCTAATCTGCAATTTCGTTTTAAATGTATACTTAGATTGATTCTTAAATAAAATAACTATTAACATAAAATTTAATATGATATACAATTTGGTATTTTCTTTTTTGTGATATGGATTTCGTTTGAATAAAGTTCCATTTTTGGTTTAGTTTAAAACTTAAAATTCATAATAATTCATACTTAAACTTTAAATGTGAATTATTGTGAATAAATTTATCTGAATGGAATTTGCTTTAATCTTCAATGTATTGAATATATTTTATTTAATTTGATAGAAAATATGATTATTTTTATCGCATATTTTATTTTCGTTGGCAAAGATATTTATTATTTCAATTTTGTTTCTTTGTAAATATGTTTTGTTTGTTTGCTTCTTTGTGGTTATTGTTAAAAGTATTATATAGGGTGCTGAGAATAAATGTCCAAATAAGTGTTCTCGACTTTTTTTTTATTTATTATCCGTGCCATATTTTTTATAAAGATTAGTATCCATCACAACATGTTTCATTTAACATATTGATATATATATCACAGTAATGATGAATTTTATTATCTCTCGTGTAATTAACAAACTTAAAAATGGGAGATGAATGGGCCTCATAAGTCGAATAGCTTAGGGCAGGAATGGACAAACTACGACCCGAGGGCCAACTCCGGCCCGCCGGGATATTCTATCCGGCCCGCGGATAGAATTTTAATTTGCCTAGGGCCTCTTTTCATCTAAATCCGGCCCTAGGTATATGTTTGAAAATCGACAAACAATACCGAACCCAAAGCTTCCATATATATGTCAGGGATGGACATGAAAAATCAGTGAGGTATAAGGCTTAGATGTTCGAGAAGGATGGTGCGAACTTCCTGATGCCGTTTTTGTTGTGTTCGTTCCAAATTGTGGTGGTACAAAGTGGATGTAGTGTGGCGTAATTTAAAACCATCACCAGACCAAGTGGTAATTCTTGTTATATTGCTGTCACTAATCCTCAATGCGGGACAGACATCCCATGAGTGATCTACTCATGGATGGAGGGAAAGGGGAAGCTTCTGTTGTGATGGAGCACCCGTAGGTAGAAGTCTAACTTTTGCTCAGTGACGCTCTTACAGTCATATGAGACCGGGACCTACCGCTTAAAGTGTATTCCGAACCACTACAAACACCCTTGGCACCGCCGGGACTCGAACCCGAAACCTGTGGTACCGAGCGCCAGAGCGCTAGCCACTCTAACTTTCAGGCCCCAAGTGGTAATTCTTCTGCCCTGTATATCGACAAACGAAGCTATTTGCTTTTCGATTTCCTTTTAAACCACAGCAAATTGGATTTCTGTGTGCTGTTGAAAATTTTCGTGTTTTGAAAAAGTTTCTATTGTTTTAAAATTTTGTTACATTCTGGTATATCCTGAAGGTAAGAGTTGTGATTAACAATGAACCCCCAATTCGAAGTATGTACACGTCACTTTGCTGCATATGCATATTTATTCGCTATATATTTATTTAATTGGCCCATTGAATTGCTGAAGACGCAAAATGAATGAAAAACTAATTATTTTTCTGCACTGTCTTAGATTAAAAGCAAAGAGATTTAATGAAAGCCATATAAGATGCATTCCGTAGTTTAAACTACAGCATTTCATCGCCATTTTATTCATATGACGTTTCATTTATCAGGATTATTCTGGAATTCAGACTATGCTTATCAATAATAATAATGATACTTTTCAAAATGTTGACATTAGATAAAGATAAATTTCATCGGTTGTTCAAATATTTTCCCAATTCATGTTCAAAGCAGGAATTTTAATTGATAAAAACTGAGATTAACTGAGATTATTGACATTTTTTTATTAAACTAAACTGAAAAAATATCCAGGTGTTATTGCTCTGAATTTTTTTGATAAAGACCGACAAGCTAATCAAACCGTCGAAATGAGATGCTTACATACACTTGTTCTTAATTGCATTTAAGGATATGATGCACTATAAAATGAATGCATATACCAAAATTAAAATTTAAATGTAATTTTATGTTTATTCAATTCCTTCTATTAGCTCACACTTTCCCTATATATATCTTGTTCAAATTTTCAATCATTAACAAAATACTTTTTATTCATCCACTCGTGTTCAAATACATTTTTTTTGAACTTGTAGTGGATGACACTGGGTGTTAATGCAGTTTTTTCAAATATTAATTCATTCATTAAATTTAATTAATCAATTTTATTTTTTTTTAGATTTAAGCTGCTTGTATCTACCAATAGATGGCGCCAGATAAACTTACAAAAAATGAATGAAAACTATTTATAAAGGACTTTCTACAAATGTAGTGAAAAAAAAGTAGGAATTGACGTTAACATTTTTTTTCTTATATTACTTGTTATTTAAATAGGTAATATTAAAACTGTTGAAGTTTAAGGTTTTACACAACCTTCCGTGTGCTATTAAGTATATATAATACTTTTAAATGTAATTAGTAACAGTGTTTGTAAGCGTCTCGTATCGATAGCTTGACTGAACCTCCATCAGAGGGCTGCTCGTTGCTCACATGAGGTCCACCGTTGTTGCACCCCTACCTTTCTAAATGGTATGAGGCTGTGTGGCCTATGTGTGTGTGAGGCTGTATAGTAAGTATGGGGGTGAGGTTAGGAGAAAGGAAAAGAATTTCTCAGGAAAATTCAGGGCAATAACGTTGAAAATTTTCCGTTATGTCTTAATAAGAAAGTATCATTCTCAATCTGGTTCAAATTTGAATAAGAAAATCAATTAAATTTTTATTGCATAATTTAAATGATATGACAATTTTATTATATAAAAATTTGTTGATGTTTAATAAGCTAAAATTCATGCCTTGAACAATTATTTGAGATTAACTTAATGGTTTTATTTAATTGTGATTTTATTCATACTTAGTACGAATTTTAGTGGACTATATATATATACAGGAATGAGGTTTATGAGGTAATGAAGTTTGAATACACACACATATATATATATATATAGTTATATACACAAATATATGAAGGAGATTATGAGATTACGATATATAAAAAGGAGGTTTGGAGTTTTTTCTCCATACCGATTAGTTATTTTCTCTGAACTCATAATATGAAATATATATATATATATATGTATTAAAAGGAAGTTAAAAAATTGGTTACTACAAATTACGAAGGTGTCTAAATATTGTAGCTACTTCGGAATCAAGAAGTGAAATGAAAAGCAAACTTTTACCTTGATTATTTCTTTCTCAGCAAACCACTCACATTGCGTCAATCCATTTACTGTCACGACTGGTGAATCGTGCATGTCAAAAACACAAGCACGTGAATAATATAAGGCATTCAAAGACTTCCCATAAGTGACAGTTGATTTGCCTCGCTCTGATCAACCTCCAATTGCTACCACAATTAAACATTGATAATACACAATTAAACATTGGTGGCTAAAAATTGTTATATGAGACTTAGACAGTTAGTTCAAAAAGTTAATGTATCTTTAAATAAATTAAAATAAATAAATACCATAATTAAAAAAATAAATACCATTCATGACATTATAACTGATAATCTATGAAAAACGTACGGGGGATGGATATATATATATATAACACAAGTACACATTTTTAAGAACGATTTCATGAAACAAAATTATATTGTTTCATAGCTGAGTTAAATATATATTGTAGGGCATTATTACAAGTAAGTTATATATTACATTTTATTACGAATAAATGTTCGTTTCGTATTGAGTTCCAGCGCTTTTTTTATTGGTACTCCTTTTCAAACCTTGAGTAATAAATTTTGATTTGCTGTGCTTCTTTTATTTAAATGTAGATGGCAGCACAATGTAATCAGATTATTAGGGGGAATGATTTAAATCAAAATATATTATGCTATCTGAGAATAAAAAAAATGGCTTATTAATAAACTATTATTTCAAAATATCACTCTAAAAAAATTATTCTCATGTAAATACCTTTATATTATTATAAATTATTCTCAAAAAAAAATTTGTACAATTTGGTTTTTAATGAGGTAGCACAAAATATAATATTTGTACATGCTATAAAATAATTAATCTAAATTTAATATAAATACAATAATTTAAATTTAAAAAAAAATATTAAGCACAAAATTTAAAATTTTCTAAATAAGGTAGTAATACAATTTTAACAATTTCTTTTGCCTTTAACTTTAAGTAGTAAGTTAGAAAAACTAAAGTTGTTACAAAACAATTAACAGATGGCAGCACGATACAAATCCCTAGAAAAGTATTTTTAAACCTTATTAAAATCATGGACAAATTAAAATAAATTATGAGTATGAAATACACATACATTTCCTTTACTGAAATTATTATATACGAACTTTGTAAACACTCAGAAGTTAAGAATCTGTTATTAAATTTGAGAAGCATATAAAATCATGTTTAAGTATTTTAAATATAATCTGAAATAATAATTAAAATTTTGAATTTTAATTTTAATTTCCTCTTAATTTAAATTAGTATCTCTTTCCAATTATTTACTTACAAACAAAAATTTGCATCTGAAAATGCTTTTAACTTATTATTCAAAAACACTAATATATATATATATATATATATATCTTGCGAAAACGCAATTTCTGTACCAAATAATTATTTTTCATATAAAATGTCTGCAGATTTGTCAATTTCAATCCTTATAAAAAAATCTAGATCCAATCTTTATAAAAATTTAATGTAAAACCAAATATTTATATTTATTCTTTTAAACAGGGAAGCTTCCTCTATACTACACAGTACAAGAGATTTGAAATATTTAACACAAAAACACACATACATACCTACTATTTAACAAACATACATAGATACACACCTACATACATACATACATACATTCCTACACACATACCTGCGTACACACCTACATACATACATAATTAGATACACACATACACACACACATGCATACATCATACATACATACATACATACTTACCTGCATACATGTATACATACCTACCTACCTACATACCTACATTACATCCATCCATCCGTCCAGTTACAATAGTCTCAATGGTGAGTATTTGGTCCGAGGTTCATACCTACCTACCTACCTACATACATACTTGTCTTCATACCTGCCTACATTACATCCATCCATTCAGTGGCAATGGTCTCAATGGTGAGCATTTGGTCCGAGGTTCATACATACCTACATATCTACCTACCTACCTACATACCTGCCTACATACCTACATCCATACATTACATCCACCCATTCAGTGGCAATGGTCTCAATTGTAAGCATTTGGTCCGAGGTTCATACATACTTACCTACCTACATACATACATACCTACCTACATACATACATACCTGCCTACATAAATACATTACATCCATCCATCCAGTGGCAATGGTTTCAATGGTGAGCATTTGGTCCGAGGTTCAAAGGACTTAAATAATCGTAAACATGGTTTTGAAATAAGAAATGCAGTATGTGATATTTCAATTGCAGTTCTATATACAAAACAATTTTTTATGATAAAAAATGCTTTATTTGAACTGTTAGAATATCTAAAAGAAAGAAAAAAAATGCATATAAAATTCGTAAAATTTTGTCTGCATATAGAAAGATGTATTGAAATGATTATACACTCATCCTTTATGCTTCAAATAATACGTCTTGTTCAAATGACGTACGATATTTAAAGGTATCCTGGTGCAGTTACATCGCATTCTAATGAAATGATTATACATTTTTCCCCTGTTTCGTACAACACTAAGCACTATTTCGCAAATCATATGACTTAGCTTTATTCCTCCTGCAAAGAAGTCATTATTTCTAAAAGACGACATCAAATTGAATATTGCTTCGCATTTATTGTGCAATCATAGTCTGGTGCAATAAGTATTAATAATTCCTTTTTCCAACTCCTTCTATTAGTTCACACTCTCCCTTATATGTATATCTCGTTCAAATTTTCAATCGTTCATACAATACTTTTGATTCATCCACCCGAGTTCAAATACATTTTTTTTCGGACTTCTAGCGGATGACACTGGATGTTAATACAGTTTTTTCAAATATCAAATCATTAATTAAATTTAATTAATTTTTTTTTTTTAGATTTAATTTGCAGGTATCTACCAATAGATGGCGCCAGATGTAAGAGAAAAATTTCAACTTTATTTGTAAAGAATTTTTCTGCAATAGAGTGAAAGAAAAAGTAGGAATTGTCTTTAAAATTTTTTTTTATATTACTTGTTTATTATTATATTGTAAATGTCTGTGACAAAATAAAATATAAATATCTAACTAAAAATGATTTAGTTAAATCTAAGGCTTACAGACTCAAATTTCATCAATATTTTTAAAACAAATATGTTTTTGAATTTACAAATAAAATATAAAAATTACATTAGTAATATATTTAAAACCTCAGTCGATAATGCTCACAAACTAGCACTTAGGAGAGCGAATGTTTTATTTCATTGCTACAGTGAATTGCTATAACTATGAGACTGAGTGGAAGTTATGAGGGTGTTTATATAGTCTCACATTCACAGTCGGATTACTGGATTAACTGATCTCCCGTACGAGACGCAAATGACGGCCAATTCTAAAAGTTCATCAAAAAACAATAATTACGTTCTTTTCAAAAGACTCTTATAAAAAAATCACAAGAAAGTTTTTGATGCAAAAAAAAAATATCCATTGTTTTTCAGAATTTTAAATCCTCACAGAGTAGTACTTAGGAAAGTGAATGTTATTTCGCTGCTGCAGTGAGTTGCTCTCACAGCTTTAAGAAACTAAGAGTTTGAGTCGAGGTTTTGATAGTTTTGATGGAGTCTTGCATACACAGTCGGATCACGTGGTTACCGGTTTCTTTGATCTCCCGTACGACACGCAAATGACAGCCAATTACCTCTAGAAGTCCTTCAAAAATAATATTTATCCTCTACTTTTCAGAGGACCTTACAAAAAATGTTGCACAAGAAGTTTTTGATGTTAAAAAATAACAGGATTTTAAATCCTCACAAGCTAGTAGAGCTAGCAGAACAAATGTTTTAAAATGAGTTGTAATAAAATTAATAATTAAAAAAATAATTTAAAATGAGTTGCAATCAATCACCGCTTTAAGAAACTAAAAGATTGACTGAAAGTTATGATAGCGTTGATATAATCTTTATACGTAGTTGGATTATGTGGTTATTGGTCTCCCATACGATACGCAAATGACAGCCAGTTATCTCTAAAAGTCCTTCAAAAATAATACTTATCCTCTACTTTTCGGAGGATCTCACAAAATAATGTGCCGCAAGAAGTCTTTGATATAAAAGTTACAACTGGATTTTAAATCCTAACAAAAAAAAAAGGATAAAAATAATAATAAAATAATATATATATATATATTATCTTTTTAAATTTTTTTCAGAATTATGCAAAAATGCATGTGTTAAATTAGGTTTTTTTTTTTTTTTTTTTTTTTTTAGACTTACTTTAAAATTTATTATTTATTCCGTATTTTTTTATTTATTGTAATTTTACTTCTTATTTAAAAACTGTTCTTAAAATATTTTTCATGAAAATTATCAAATCGACACTGGTAAATGAAATAAAAAGGAAAGAAAGTAAGAAAAAGAAAGAAATAGAAGTGTTTTTAGATCTTTAGATATAATAAAGTGTTTACAGATAATTACCAGAAAAAGAAATTATTTGCAAAAAGTACATATTGCGTAGATGCTCTTCAGATTCGACAGAAAGACCTGTCAACATTCATCTAAAAACAGAACAGCACTTCTTAAGTTCACAAACAGAATTATGCAAGTGAATATTAATCACACATTCAGTACGCATTCAATAAAAAATTTTCTCTTCTTTGACCTTGAAGTGATCGATATATTTCAGAACTCACTTCAGTAAATTAAGCGTTAAGAAAAGGAATGAATATGCATTGTCTATAAAATAACTGGTTTGAAATGCTGTGTTGAAATATCTCGATATATTTCCGTTTGAAGTCGTTTGAAGGTCGATTGTATTATCATGTCAAATTTTGTTTTAATGCTCGTTAAAACTCTTTATTATACTTTATGAATTTTAAATTTGCTTCTAATTTAAAGGATATACGTTAATGAATTTTCTTAATACAAATTGCGAATTCTAAGAATATGCTGATGAAAATGATTTAGGTGTTTGTTTAAATAGTTATAGAAATTGAAAATTTTCATATAGAATATAAAATCTTACGTTAAAATTAAATGGTCAAATTGTTAATAAGACTACTATGGTTATAATATTAAATATGAATGGTAGTTCACAATTAGCCAGATGACTTGTTTATTAATAAATTTAAGTCAAAATAATTGTATCTCATCATGAATTAATATAATTATGGCAACTCCAATGGCAATTTTTGTTCATCAAACCACGATTAAATATATTCACTTAGAAAATTTTTAGAAAAATATTAAAAAGGTAAGTTAAAGAAAAGTAAATTTAATAGATTAAAATTAAAGTAAGTATTTAATGAATTCGAAACACAAGTATTTTATTTTATCATCTAAAAATGAGTATATATATAATAAACAAAGTATGAAAAAGTATTGATCATTTTTAATTTGAGTAATTTTTAAAATTGTTTATTAGATATAACTGATATTTGAAATAAACACCCAGTATTAAATATCTTACATATTTTTGAATTAAATATTTTATCATTAGGCAGACATAAAGTTAATTATATGTTGACAGTAATTATATAATAGGCTTTAATTTCTCGTGTTTATATTTTAATTTTGATTCTTTAAACACAAAAAATTGTAACAATGCTTCCTCCTACGCATTTGCAAGAGCATCCCCGGTTTGTGGCGTTCAATAGAAATGGTCAGTTGGCCTACAGACTCTCACCCGGAGAGGAAGTATATTTTGAGCGTCCTGCGCGGAGCTGAATATCGGGTTTTAGGCTTAGAAGTGGAACCCTTCCACGAATCTATACTTATCTGTCTTTAAATGTGTATCTGTCTCTAATTGTATGTGTGTGGTCAATAAAGCTGTGAGTTTTCCAATCTGTGCCTCAAGTGTCTCAACACAGACACACCCAGTTACATTCTAACTGCCCAACCTGCACATCACAAAATGTATTTATTTTGCGGAGTGAAGTCATGATTCTTTACAATGATCATCATATTTTAAAAATAAATGCAAACAAATCTTTTTTTTTTTTTTTTTTTTTTTTTTTGAGTTAGTTTATTTAGTTGAAAATGGAAAAAATATGCAAATAATATCAAAAATATGTAACAAGATTCCCGTAAAAAAATTTAAAAAACTTTTTGTAAATTTCTTGTTAAACATAAACAGTGATCCAGCAAACACAGCACCAGCAAAAACAGTGTGAGTGAGTACCATCTTAAGTACTTTTTTTTAATTGAACGCGTAGATACTGCTTGATCAGCATACGCAACTCTAGAATTGATAATAATATTGAATTATTTTTAATAGTTCAAATAAATTTTTAACCGTGAATTTGCAAGAATAAGAAATTTTCGTTTACAATCCGTTTTTATTAGCCCCCCTCACCCCACCTCTAAACTGCTGCGCTCTTCATTCATCGAAAAATGGTGATATTAACGAGGCTTTTTTGTGTCTGTTGTGAATAATCCTCAGTGTCCTGCAGTACGGAACGGAAATCAACTAGTCTACTCATGGAAGGAGGTAAGGTGGGGCAGCTTCTGTTGTGAAGAAACACCCGTAGGTAGAAGTCTGACTTGGCTAAGTGAAGCTGAATAAGGAGGACAGTGCCCTCCGGGAGGACTTTTAGAGAGTGCTATCTAGCATTTGCGTATCGTCTGGGACTAAACCCGTAAACTCCCACCAGGTAGTCCTACTTGCGTGGCAAGATACTGAACATTACAAACTCCATCGAGTCTCCTCTTTTTTTAAAACAGTGCCTACCTTAATGGTATGCTAAGCTGTTAGCCCCTAAATGCTCACCAGCACTCAATTTCACTCAATTCCAGCATCCAACATGAAACCTCCGGTATTCTAGTTGCACATGATACTTCTGTCCTCACACTTATACGTAGAGGAATATTCAATAATTCTGCGACTTTTTTTTTTTTTTTCGAATTAGTTTGTAGCCTTCAGAAATGCCTGCCAAAAACAAAACGACTATCAGAAACAGACCTAAAAATACTTTTACTTCATTAGAGAAAAAAATACATATTCAGAGTCATATTAAATATTTTAATGTCGAATAGTAATGATATTGAAGAATATATTATGTTGTTGTGTTGTGACTAATTCTCAGTGTCCGACAGTGCAGGGTGGACATCGCATAACTACTCATGGATGGATGGAAAGGGGGCAGCTTCTATTGTGATGGAGCACCCGATGATAGAAGTCTGACTCAGCTCCATGTTGCGGAAAAAGAAGGGCAGTGCTTTTCAGGAGGACTTTTAGTAGGAGACCACCTCTCATTTGCATATCGTATGGGAGAAAACCCTGAAACTCCCACCAGGTAGTCTGCCTAACGAGGCAAGATGCTGAACATCACACACGCCATCGAATCTCCTCGTTTTTTGAAACAGTGTCTACAACAAAGCCACCAGCGGATTGAACCTCAACCCAAAAGCTCACTAGCGGTGTACATTGCTACTGAGCAGCGAATAGGGTGTATATTATGTCATAACAGTAAGTAAAATTTTATATTTATTATTTTAATAAACAAACTTTTCTAAATTAAAAAATTTTAATTTTAAAAATCTAATTTAACTTTTAAATTTTTTTCGGCATTTTTTTTTACTAACTTAACGATCGGAACATAACGACATAATGATATTAGGAACATAACGACTAATTTTTAATATTCATTTAGTTTAATATTGAATTGATTGGCATATTTTATTCGCAATATATTTAGTTCTCCTATAACATAAGATCCAAATCACATTCAGTTATTTTCATAAGCAATTATGGATTTTTATTATGAAAGAACCTGTATACATTTTGAAATTTATTGCAGAGCAAATAGATTTTCCATTTCTTTTATAACTAAAGAGAGACGTTAAAAGGATGACACAGAAACGCTTTCTGGCTATAAACAAAGGAAGATTTAGAAAAAAATAAATTACCAAGACATTGAACTCATAAAAAAAAATTAGGAGTGAGTAAAAAAAGAAGACACGTGTCGAAAAAGTACAAGTACACTCTCACTCTCTGGCTTTGTATTATATTACACGTGTTGCCACTGACTTCTCAACTTTGATTGGCATACAAGGACACACAAAAAAGTGCAAGCCGCCAAATGAAGTCGATGGTTTGCGTTGTTTACAAAAAATGCAACACATTAAAAATCTTCAAATTACTACCTGCTATCTTATACTTTAAAAATTTCAATGTGAATAGCATTTTTGTACAGAGTAACCAACCCAAAATTGGTAAGAATAAGATTTCGTGCACATTTATTTGTATTTTTTTGTTATAAATAATATGTTATTTCTACAAAGTTTGATTGTCTTTTACATACAAGATACGTTTGCTTTTATAAATAGGATATAACCATAAAAATATCTGTAATAATCATAAAATCTTTGCAAGCAAAATTAATTGTTCCATTGTCCATTATGTAAACAACTTGAGCAGTTATTTAATGTTAAAAGACTATACTAAGATTTTCGATAGATTTTCATCATAAATCAATGCCTCACATATAAAAATAACTATACATCGTAAAAAATTGCAGTGTCCTTGGTAAGAATGAAGATAAATCCGTAGGACAGAAAGTCTCGCATGCACTTTTCTGACTGAAATAGGAGTTGTAAACCCTCTAAATGTCCTTTTTGGCATGTTCGTTCGAAATTCTGGTGGTAAAATGTGGTTGCTATGTAGTAGATTTCCTCCTATCAAATATCCTGAGTAATGTTGAATCTGCTAAAAATTTGCTTTTATAATTGCAAATGACCTGAGATCTAAGTAGCTGGCAATGTAGATTAATAAATAAAACTGAAATTTTAAATAGAGTTAATGTCGGTTTAAACATTATTTTTATTAATTTTTAATTTTCTTTAAGGGATTTAACTTTTTACTTTTAAAAAACACTTTTTGCCCATTTTTCAACATATCCATGCTTCGATAAAATTTGTGAATCACTACAGCAAGTGATATCTTCCCGAAATTAAAATGTATTAAGTGTGAAATGAAAATTCAATTCTACTCAGAGTATTTTACTATTTTTTATTATTATAAAGATATGGAGTTTAATAAATAAAATAGTTATATTATTGTTGAATTCTGGCTTCAAATTAAGCCTGAATTCATCAATATGAAAAATATTATTAATAAATTAACGTATAAAAATATGATTAATGTATATATGAATTTATAATTAATATATTCATATATACATTACGAAAAATACATAAATTATTTCCATTTATAAAAATTCAGCAAATTGGTGAATAACACATGTTAACATAGGTTAAAATGTTTCAGTGTATATTAGGGTCGATTGATACTTCTTAGTAACCCGCATTTCGGACAAAATTGAAAATGTGAGAGAAATATGGGAAAAGACCATTAACAAATGCCTCTTAATAGTATGACAAAGATTTTTCTGCTTATAACAATAAAAATTTTATAACTCGTTTTAAAGCACGTCTGAAAACCAATAATTTTTATAATAGTATTATATAAGAACGACAACGTGTCTGGTAATGCGTCTGGTATCACTCTGACACACGCATTACTGGAAATTTCGATCCCCTTCGATTTTCCAATGGCTGATTTTTATTTGGAATTTTTTTTAAATTCATGCAATTTATTGATCATAGGCACAGTGTTAGAACCACGTGTTTTTAATAACTGATGTTGTGTTGGGGCTATATTTAATCCTCAATGCGTCAGACATCTCATGAGTAGTCTACTCATGGATGCCAGCTTCTCTTCTATGGATCACCCGTTGGTAGAAATCTGACTTGACTAAGTAACGCTGAAAAAGGAGGGCAGTTTCTTCTGGGAAGACTTTAAGAGGTAACTACCCCGCGTTTGCGTATCGTATGGGAGAAAACCCGGAAAACTTCTACCAGGCAGTCCGCCTAACGAGGCAAGATGTTGAACATAGCAAACGCCATCGAGTCTCCTCGATTTCTGAAACAATGTCTACAACAAAGCCGCCACCGGTTTTAGCCTCAGTCCTCATGCTCACCAGCGGTGCACGTTGCCACTGAGTCACAAGTAGGGCTTAATAACTGATGAATAGAAAACATAATTTGGGCATACATTGAAATGAATTGATTTTCGCATTAATAGATCCAAAATACTCTGTCCCTCTTTTCATATTGGTATGTGGTTTCAATGTTTTGATAAATTAAATATTAGTACTATCAACAATTATTTTTCCAGTTTCTTCATAATAAAATTTTTCGATTTGATCTTTTTTTTTTCAGAGACGTTTTGTATGGTCTTTGACGTGTGAGTAAATAAGAAATCAAATGTATACGTTGATTTTTAATATGATAATTAAAATAATTAAAATATATAATATTTTATCTTTACTTATCCTAATCATCATATTAAAAATTTTAAGGTATTTCGATGTCCGAAAATCAAAACAAGTCCTTCATAAAAGCTATGATTCCTTGAGAATGCGAAATGTTTTGAAATTTCTGTCTCATTCGTTAAAATTAAGTTAGGTAAACTAACATCAACGGCACGAAATTTGAATGTTTGTTCTGTATGTTGTTGTTATTTCTTATCCCACTTGGTAGATATTTAGACCAAGCTCATGAACCTGTATGAAATCATGGTTTGTGATATATTATTTTCTATGCACAGGCTCAAGTACCAAACGTATGATAACTTCAAAAGTCATTTGACCTGTCTGACTAATAAAGGTTCACAAGAATGGATATTAAATTTTAATGAAATTGCTATATTAATGTATCAACAAACCTTTCATCGCAAACTACACTCATGTCCATAAATTAAGGATAATTCAGAATCACACAGAAATTGAACTCTAAAATAAAAATTTCACCTGTAGAATTATCCCATACATCTTGAAGAAGAATATGCAAATTACAGGATACCACCAGATGGCGCGAATAGTACGTCACAATGACGAGAGGGGTATATAAGGAATGGTGGCAAAGAAGTAAAGTTGTTCACAAGCGCTTTAAAAGCCTTTCAGTGCAATAACCGCATAGTTATGGCACAAAGGAAGCATTTGGAGGATGTTTTACGTGGTAGAATTATCGGACGACTGGAATGTGCACGTACCCAGCTGAAAGTATCCGAGGAACTTGGAATCGCCCAGAGTGTCATCTTCAGGCTTTGGCAACGATTCCAAGATGATGGTAATGTGAGTAGATGTTACAGCACAGGTCGCCCCCGAGTTACAACGCCGAATGAGGACCGGTGTTTAGCAGTTACTGCCAAAAGAAACAGACGGAGCACAGCATCAGATCTGTCTCGTCAGCTCTCTTCAGCTACCGGTACGACAGTTTCAAGGCAGACCGTGTACAGACGCTTAGGCCACATTGGTCTATATGCTCGTAGACCTGTCAGATGTGTTCCACTTACCGCAACTCACTGTCGCCTGCGATTAACCTGGAGTAGAGAGCATGCATTGTGGACACCGCAACAGTGGTCTTGTGTGATGTTTTCCAACGAGTCCAGGTTTAGTTTGCAGTCTGATTCTCGCCGGACTTTCATATGGAGAGCGCCAGGTACCCGTTACCACCAAGAGAACACCATTGAACGACACCGTTACGGTGGTGCAGGATGGCTCGTTTGGGGAGGAATTATTCTTGGTTCCAGAACTGACCTGCATGTTCAGAGTGTAACGATGACAGGCCACATCTATCGGGATGTCATTCTGGAACAACATGTACATTTGTTTCGGGGCGCCATGGGTGCTGAATTTCTGTTTATGGATGACAACGCCCGTCCTCACCGTGCAAACATTGTAGACGAATGCCTTCAATTGGAGGATATCACCCGTATGGATTGGCCAGTATACTCACCGGACTTGAATCCAATAGAGTATGTGTGGGATATGCTTGGCCGACGAATTGCAGCCCGTCAACCCCCTCCCACCTGTTAACCGGAACTTCGGAGGGTATTGCTTGATGAGTGGTGTAATATTCCCCAAGATCAGATTGATAATTTGATACTCAGCATGCCTAGGCGTTGTAAGGCCTGTATTGCATCGTCCGGGAGACATACTCCATATTAACCATCATACTAACCCTGTTATACTGTTTTTTGTAAATAGGTTCTTTTTTGAAATTTGCTCCATGGAGTAAAAATCGCAATTTTATTAATTATGTCAAACATATAACATCTTTTCTGCTCTTTACCTTTTGTTTAATAAATAGACTTTACAAATAACTCAAATTTGTTTTGCTTCTGTCTCTTTCTTTGCTTGAACTTCATTATCCTTAATTTATGGACATGAGTGTATATTAACACATTTTTATTACTTTTTAGCGTTATGCATCCGGATATCAAAATTAATTGCCATTGGTTTTTAAGTATGTTATTATCAGTGATTATATTATGTGACGACAGTGGTAACATGCATCTGGGAGAAAGGTTATAATTATTGTGTCTAGGTTGGATTTATACATGTAAATTTCTGAATGCGGAAGTTTGCTATCAATGAAATAAAAAATATAAATTGTTTTCGCTTCATATTACGTAAAAATATATGGATACCTGACCTTGGGGATAACCGTCCTCACTTAAAATGAACTCTAGAGGTTTAGAAGGCCTTGGAGATCAAATGTAGGTGGTCTTTAAAATTTGTATTTGGAAAATTTTGAGTATTGGTGACTGATTTGGTTTGTCACTCTACTGTCATTTTTTGCACACTTTAGGCTAATTAATTAATCTAAGGTTTAACGTGGATTTCGAACCCTTGACAAACATCCATGCCATCGCCAGGTTTTGAACCTGAAACCTGTGATACTAAATGCTAGAGCGCTAACCAATTGGCCATCAGGGCTCAATTAGTGACTGAAGGCCCAATCGCCATTGACAAATACAAAGATGGACGACAATGATTTAGTGAGTGTTTCTACTGTCCATTAAAATTTCTTTATGTTTTAATTTTGATTATTTTGCTTACTAGCTATTTCTTCTAAATTCAACAATTTATTTATCATTCGAAGCTCTTTGTTTGGAGTAGGATCTTAGACAAAGATATTACTGAAAAAGAAAGATTATGTGTTATGAGATCCCTTATGATAATTATGAGATCTTTAAGCAGATTCAAATCCCTTTCAGAATTCAAATGTAAGTGAAATTTGTACAAATTCCTGACCATGAATTAACTTAATGCTCTAAACTTTTTACTTTAAACAAATTTTGCAAGTTTTCTATTGATGCATTGGATAAAAGTAATTCCGATCATAACAAACATCTTATGATATAACGAACATAAGACGTGACTTTTGTCCTCACTTGTAAATATTAGTTAAAGTTACGACTCTGCACGTGTGCTTAACTTGCACGTGGACATGCAGGACACGATGATTAAAAAGAACTCAAGGATCTTGAAACATGCGTAGCGGTTGAAAATATTTTTAAAAATTAATCCTAGGCTGGATGGAAGCTACGCGAATATGAAGTGCTTCTCAGATAACAGCGATAAACATTTCAACGAAATTACATCGTGACCTACGTATTATGAAAATGATAAGTGCCTTTATCTGATGACAATGAGGATTGCCTGGTTAAATTTTAGTTTTAATCCTTACAAAGGAATGAGAATTGTTGACATAAAGTTGTTCACAATAAGGCTCAAAGCAAATTTAACGACTTCATTCATGACTATTTTAATACAAGCTTGAGTGATGGTAGATTAGCATATATCAGACGATAGACTAAAATATATGGTAGATTAACATACATTAGATGGTAGACTAGATAGATGGTAGATTAGCATATATTAGATGGTAGACAAGCATAAATTAGTAATATAAAAGAGACTCAAAAATTGTTGAAACTAATATATATAAAGTTATTCTGAAACTCTAAATATAATCTATCTTGCAAAGAGATGTCTGCAAAAAGAAGAGATAAATGTTCTCTCAAGATTAGAATTCTATGCATTGCTCAAATTTGCCTTAGTAATAAATGTAAGATTTGTGCAAGTGTAAAATTTAGAAGTAAATCGGCTAGTTCAATTATTACAGTAATAGTAATTCAATGATAATAATTATGACTTCATTTTAATTAAATTAAAAATGAAGTTAAATTTCTTAGTTTTATTTAAATATTACCTTATTAAATAAGAATATCTAGTCTATTTAAATGTAAGACATAATATTAAAATTAAACGAATATTAAAATATATTGTCACCTTGCAACATTTCTGAATTCTAGATCCAGAAGTCGAGTAACTGGTGGTCGGTGCCATAGATTTAGAGTTCGGCGATGTCAGGGATGTTTTTAGTGGTTCGGAATCCTTTTTAAACAGTAGATTCCGGTCTAATAGGACTGTAGAGGTATAGGGCTGACAACCCTACCCTGTAAAAAGAAAATATTTCCTGTCTCGAAATCTGCCATTATGTGGACGGCTTTGTAGCGTCAGGTAGTTAGTTAATTATAATTATTTTCTAATTTATTATAAATAGGTTTAGATAGATTTAAATATTTTAAAACGATGAGGACGGAATAAAAACCTATAATAAATTTAAGACAAACAGCTTGAGTTCAACATACAGTTCTAGAACTATGTTAAAATATATTTAGTCAAAACTTTAAATTCATGTAATGATTTCATTTCTATTAAATTTCTTACCAACATTTTTTAGTTATGTAATGTATACATAAAGCCTATTTACATTTAGGATATACATAAAGTCTATTTACAATTTCAAAAATTTTTTACAACCGCAAATGAAAAGACAGACAAGAGAAAATTACTACAATTCTTCTTCATTGCGCAACAGCTCCATAGTGGGCCAAGGCCGAGTGTCTACCGCCAGATTTCGAAATAAAATGAAACTTTAATTAATAATTTAAACAATAAGAAAAATGGACATTTACTAGAGAAAATTCTTAATAGCATATAAAGAAAACTAAACGAATGAATTTGAAAAATTGAAATTGCTGAATTCGTATATGCTTACTTCAAATATTGTTGTTTTAGGTTAATTGTAATGAAATTATTTTTCTTCGTCAGTGACTCAACAGCCTCATGGCGGGATAAGGTCGTCTGCCTACAACTAGCAGATTTCGAGATAGAAAGTGTTTTCTTTTGACGGGAAAGGGTTGTTACCAACAGTCATATCAGACCAAGACCTGCGGTTTAAAGTAGATTCCGGACCACTACAAGCATTCATGGTACCAACGGGACGCGAATCTATGGCACTGAGCACTAGTTACTCGACCATCAGGCCCCATTATTACAAATCAGATGTATATATTTAAGCTTTTTTGTCTCATTTCATTTTAATTTAATTTAATTTAATAATTAACCCCAGTATCGCATGAAGCACTTCTAGACGAAACTGTTGCCATGTTTGTTGTGTCATATCCTCACCAATAATGGCAAAGCCATCAGTGATCCTTTACTTTAGATTAGTCCTTTGTTTGATAAGCTAATCTGTAACATAACCATGACTTATGCGTGCACATATCATTACCTCGACTTCTAAGGAGTTATGTTAAAGATGCCATGTATACAACAAAGGTACGGATATGACTAATCTAAAGCAGAGGATCACTGATGGCATTGCCACCACTGATGAAGGTATGCTACAGCGAACATGGCGAAAAAATATAGTACCATTTTGATGTGCTTTGTGAAGCTTAAGGGTTACTCTATAAAGATACATTAAGCTAAATTAAATTAAAATTAAATGAGACAAAAAAATCTTAAATACATAACGTTTGATTTGTAATAATTTTCTCTTATCTGTCTTTTCGCTTGTGTTTGTAATAAATTTTTGAAACTACAAAGGTGATTTTATGGACACCTTGAATTATTTTGCGTCATGGCTTCTTACATAGTAGAACTAAAATTTAAAACGACTGTTTTGATATGAATTACTTTCGTATCCATAACTTTTCTTTGGTACTGTATCAAACAGGTTGTAAGAAATATTGAATGAAAATATCTTACTGCAAAGAGGTTTAAAATACTCATGAAATTTATTTGTGAAAGTAATATTTCTTTTTTTTTCTTTCAAATTCTCAGAAACCGCAAACTTTATGTCTAAATAACGTCACATATCTAGTAGAATATCCAAAAAGAATACTCTTGAATAAATACTAAAAATCTCGAAGTATTGCAGCTCTCTCTTCATTGATTTTTACTCAGTTAAAACATGGATAACGATTCCATAACTTTTGTCAATATAGGCAAATAAATTATTAATAATTATCATGTTGTTTAGAAAGTTAATTTTTGCATGTTTTAAATAAAATAATGAAAAAATTCATACAAGCAGATTCCTTTAATATCAAAACTCTATAGTATGTTTTTATTGTTTTTGAATGCAGGGAAATTTGACCCAAGGCAATTTTTTCACTAGAAAATCAGATATTTAACAGATTCATCGTTAAACAGGATGCATCACAGAGGAGGAATGAGGTATGCTTATACTGTCCACACATAACGAACATCAACAAATAAGTATATAGGAGTTTCATACGCTCCTCCTCTAGTCCGGGGCCTGATGGCCGAGCGGCTAGCGCTCTGGCGCTTGATACCACAGGGTTCGAGTCGCGGCGGTGCCATGGATGTTTGTAGTGGTTCGGAATCCACTTTAAACTGTAGGTCCCGCTCTGTTTAGCCCAAAGTGTGCACAAGATGATCGTAGAGCGACAAACCAAACCACATCTAGTCCAACGAAAAGACGGCTCTACTTAAAACTTTATGGATCCCAAATTCTGTTTCACTCATCGAGTTTAGAACCGAATATCTTTAGTTTATAATCCTGAATGGGATTGGTTTTGTAAACGTTCCATCGTCTCTACTTCGTCACTCCAATGAATAAAAGTTCAGGTCTTATGTCTTCCATTGTGATTTTTAAAAAATTAATCCTATACTTGACGATCACATGGAAAAAAAATTCAGTTGCCCGAATCAATGTTTTACAACGAATCTGTTCTTTTTCCAAAGTAGTATTAGCAATATGAACCACTAAAAGGGTTCGATATGTCGTCTTAAGTGATTTTTAGATAGACTGTCATTAGGTGACGAGGGTTGTTAGTTTATTCCAATCAAGGTACGATCCCAGGATTTTGTCTTAGAAGTGGCTGAGCAAAATAAAGCGTAACAGTTGATGAAAGTTCAATAGGTCATATTGAAGTATACAGGTCTATTACTTAGAAAGGAATATGAAGTCAAAATTATTAAATATTTTATTAATAATTTTTTTCATTGTACTTATTTGGTTCAAATGCATATAAAAAAAGAACATTAAAACTAAGAAGTATTACATGAAAAATAAAAATTTAATTTAAAAAAAAATTATAAATTAAAATTCAGTTTTATTTCTTTTTCGCCAGCTTATCTATTACATCGGTTATGTCAACTTCATTCTTTTGATGGATATCTATTAAAAATAAACCAAGAAAAACACCGGCTCAATCAATAAAATCAGGCATTGATAAAAAAAATACTTATTCATTTGAATACAAAAAATGAATATTCATTGAAATTTACTAAAATAATAATAATAATAATCGGGTCTAAATGGGAGGTAGCCTTAAGATTTGTCATGGTGCATTTCACTTATAGTATGTCTGGGAGGCTGAAGGTTGGAGGACTTCAGCCTCACTCCTTGGTGCATGTCTGTTCTAATTATTAACTGTCTAAAAAAGAATTAAAAGTAGTTTGGAAAGAACAAAATTTGTTATTTTTTTTATTAAAGTGTGATAAATAAATATCTTAAACCATTGAAATTTGATAGCAAATGCATAAATAACAATTACGAAAATAGTTGAAAAAATGAAGTAAAAAAAACAACATAATTTAATACAAATTTATAAAAAAATGATGAGCAATTCTTTAATCGCCACTATTACTTCATCCATTCTTTAATATTTACACCATGCATAAAATCAAGCGAAAAAGTAAATATTTATATCTTTGGTGCATTAACCTACTGTAAAACAACAACAGTTTCGTGATTTTACATATATATACACATTTACATAAACATCTGCACTTGATGAACACACCCTTCAAAGCAGAGACTCTCCTTCTCGAAAAGTAACTCTAAGTGGTCGAAAACCAAGGCTGCCCTGCTGTCATTTCCTTTATCTCTGAATGCTGGGAGATATAGGAAAGTCACCTCTATCTCCACACGTCTAGAACGTGATCACTCGCCAGACCACCACGTGATAGTAGATAGCGTACGTTAGCACCGAATCGAAAACACTGCACTGCACTTAAACAATCTGCTGGTTTTGTTGATTATTAAGTCGCTTCAGGAAAGATTTCAGAAACTTTGTATAAACATTTGGCTCGCTTCTACTTTTTTCAATTCCTTCTATTAGCTATCGGCAATGAATACACCTAGATTATTAAATTATTTAAAAAATATTTTTATTAATTTTATTCATCTTACTATGAATCCACTAGTATTTTTTCAATTCCTTCTATTAGCTCACACTTCCCCTATATATATCTTGTTCAAAATTTCAATCGTTCATAAAATACTTTTTATTCCTCCACTCACGTTCAAATACATTTTTTTGAACTTGTAGGGGATGACACTGGATGTTAATACAGTTTTTTCAAATATTAATTCAGTAATTAAATTTAATGAATGAATTTTAGTTTTTTTTTAGATTTAAGGTGCATATATCTACCAATAGATGGCACCCGATAAACTTAAAAAAATGAATGAAACTTATTTATAAAGGACTTTCTGCAATATAGTGAAAAAAAGTAGGAATTGACTTTTTATATATTACTTGTTTTCTTTTGAAATCGAGATGAATAATAAAGGGATAATTTATTTTCTTATGTTAAGTTAAATAAAAACGGTTTCAAAGTTGTTGTGAAAGAACATTACAGTCTGAAAATAATCTGAACAGTGTTATCTGAGTAATTACTGAATGATGTGAAATTAATTTTATGCTGTAAATTAAAGTAAAAATAAATTATAGTTTAAAAAAACTAAAAAACACGTTTTTAGAGTTAATCAAACTAAAAGTAAAAAATAATTGTTAGTATAAGAATAAAATGACTGATGAGAAAATGAATGTCACAGTTCTAAAAGCGTGGGGTGCTCGATATCAATCGTTATAATTTTTCACTAGTTTCATTCCGAAATGCAGAGTTAATTTAAAAATGTCATACAAAGCACCCCACACTTTTACAACAGTGACATTAATTTTCTCGTCAGTCATTTTTTTCTTATGTTAACAATTATTTTTTACTTTTTAGGTTGATTAACTCTAAAAGCGTGTTTTTAAATTATAATATTTAAATGAGGTCCCGGTACGGATTACTGGAACTATAGTTCTTACAATAATTTATTTGTGAGTAAAACAAAGGTTAAAGGCGAATATGTCGAGCCAGATAGGATTCGAACAGGGAATCTACTAATCCATAGTCACGCTCGTTATCCGTTGTACCACTGTCCCACGTAGGTTTGAATGTCTTAGGTACTTTCATTCTACATGGGTTAAATTGCTCTTCATAAGTTAAAATAAAATCACTCATCCTGGCGATCCTAATCATGATGAGATAATAAACTTATCAAAATATTTTAGTGCCGTCGGTCCTTGATAAGTCTACAATATTTAAATTAAATCTGATCGTATAAAGTAGGTCAAAATCGCGCCCAAAGAGTCAGTTACAAACAAACAAACAAACATACAGGTGAAACTAATAAAAATAAATAAGTTTCCCTCTATTGGATGAAACATACGTTTCTGAATATTTAGGTGACAAAGATATTTACACAATTGCTCACTTCAGTCAATTTAAATTTTACCTATTACTCATGCCAAACACGAGGCAAAAATCTATTATTCATGCCACCAGAAAAATCTTCGGTAGTCTATCACCTATGTTTGTTTCAGCTGACTGAATACACATTGGCTGAATACATTTGGCCGAATTCAGTTAACCAAATAACAGGAGCCTGATGGCCGAATGGCTAGCCCTCTGGTGCTAGGTACCACAGGTTTCGGGTTAGAATTCCTGGCGGTGACATGGATGTTTGTAGCCAAGGATGTTGTCATGGATGTTGTAGTAGTTCGTAATCCACTTTAAGCTGTAGGTCCCGGTCTCATATGACCGTAGAGCGTCAGGGAGCCCAGTCAGACTTCTCTCACCGACATCATTCCCAAACTGTCAAGTGGCAACTCAGCTCTAGGCACAGGTGGTGTGGTGTGGTGTAGTAGTAGTTAGCCAAATAATAGTAGAATCTGTGCAAGCATACTTGATCGTGGTCAATTGCCAGTTTAATTTAAAATTACCAGTTCGTAAAAGATTATGGATACAAACTTAACACAAAAGCAACAATAAGAACCAACTCGCCTGATTTGAGTAAAAAACATATCACAAAATACATATATGAAGAAATTCCAACTTATAATTATTTAATTAGTAGAATGATTTCTCAATGTGCTATGTGCAGTAAGGAATATTTTATCTATGTTGGGTATCATATTTTTGGTAACAACTATTCAGAATTGACTTTAAACAACAGGTCCCGGTCTAATATGACTGTAGAGCACTGGGCATCGGGCTGACAACCCTTTCTTGTTAAAAGATAACATTTTCTGTCTCAATAACTCTCTCGAATCTCTTGTCAATTGAATCTGACAGTAGGCAGATGACCATGGCCCATCATGGGACTGTTGTGCCAATGAAGAAGAAGAACTATTTTCAATTAATTTTAAAATTACTAAAAGTTCGGAAATATCAAAATTGTTAAAAAAATTTAAATTTTTTTTAGGCATCCGAATTTCACATGTATGTTTTTTATAGGTTCAATAATTTTTTTTCTTTTGAAATCGAGATGAATAATAAAGGGATAAAGTATTTTCTTATGTTAAGTTAAATAAAAACGGTTTCAAAGTTATTGTGAAAGAACATTATAGTCTGAAAATAATCTGAATAGTGTTATCTGAATAATTACTGAATGATGTGAGATAATTTTATACTGTAAATTAAAGTAAAAACAAGTAATGTTAAAAACAAAAAGTTAAAGTCAATTCCTACTTTTTTTTAGTATATTGCAGAAAGTTCTTTATAAATAATTTTGATTCATTTTTTTAAGTTTATCTGGCGCCATTTATTGGTGCATGCAACTTAAATCTAAAAAAAACTAAAATGAATTAATTAAATTTAATTAATGAATTAATATTTGAAAACACTGTATTAACATAAAGTGTCATCCACTACGAGTTTCAAAAAAAATATTTGAACTCGAATGGATGAATAAAAAGTGTTTTATGAACGATTGAAAATTTGAACAAGATATATATAAGGAGAGTGTGAGCTAAAAGAAGGAATTGAATAAGTAAGAAGATTTATGTTATATCCAATAGCAAAACTAATACTTTGTATTATATATATATTGTGTACTTTTGTTTAAATTATCCAAAGTAGTAGTGTGCGGAAGGGCTCAAGTTTGAAACTACAGGTAGAGTACGTTGCGGTTATTGCATTCAAAAACGAAGGGACTCAGTTAGGATTATAACAATTTCCTGGCTGAAATTTTCCAGGTTTTCCACATAGGAGACTCGGTATGCCTTGTGTGCATAATTGGAACACAAAGACCACCTATGTAAATAACAATATCATCTAGTAGTCACAATTTTATAATTTGTTTTATAAAATGAAATTATTAAATTAATTTTAATTTTAATTTATTTAAAAATAGTTATGAATTAGAGAATTTTTTTTACTAGGTTTAAATTGCTTACTCAAAATTATTTCTAAGCTACATTCATTTAATTTATTAAGCTTACATTGATCAGTTTTATTTATTAAATTACATTTTTAGATATTTATTATTATGAAAATAAACAAATATTGAAGGAATCTTATTATGAATGTAAAATAATAACTTGTATAAACTAAAAATACCACAAGAAAAGGTCAAAGCATTTATTCTTTAGTTTGATACATTCATCATCAATTTATTCGTTTCAAATTCTTTTTTTGGCACGGATTTGGCGTGCATCTAGTGCACTTAATAGAACAATAGAGATTAATTTTGACAGAAAGTGTTCCATCTACGGGATGTCTTATCGGGAACTGCGCCAAGTCATTCGTATATTTTCTAAAGCTAAAGCATTTAAAATTAAGTTCATTCAACTTGAAACTTGTTTTCGTAATTTGTTGCCAAATTTAGAATTTAAATCAGTCCTTTTTATATTTATCGTGCTTTCACAGATGTTGACATTCGACAAAAAATTATGTACATTTAAATTGCTTTAGAACAGGAATGCATAGAATGCCCGCGGGTTATATCGTACTTAACTGTACCTTTTCTAATGGTTTGCCTTATCACATACCTGTTCAAAAACTCGTTTAAGAACATTTTTTTTTCCAAAGACTTTTAGAATCTGCTGGAAGATTAAAAACGAACATGACCCGGCTTTAATTAAAAAATAATAAAAAAATAAAACACTTAAAATGTTAGATAAATATTTCATTCAATGTTTTTTATTACAAAGTATAAAAATTTTTGTTAATGATGTGCTAATTTAGATCAAGTGTTTTTAATTTATTCCATTCAGGCTTTACACGGGTGTAAAAACTGCGGCAAAACAATCACGTGCCCATTTTACTTAAAAAATATAATTGTTAAATTTTTTGAAAGATTTAAAATTTTGATGTAATATCAAAACAGTAAACATGTTATAGCTGTAATTTACTAATAAAATTTTAAATATTATTAAATCTTTTATTCAGTGTTTTTTATTTTATTTCAGTCTAAATGATGATTCTTTTTCAATTGCGTGCTAACACAGATGCAGTATTCCAATGTAAGTAATTTATTTTATCTGTTCGATATTTATTGGCAAAGCCATGTATCCTTTAAATGTCACTCACAACAACGTAGACGTAGTTGGTTCTAAATAATACATTAAAATGGCGTGCCTGTTTGGAACAATACATATCCGTAAACAATTTTTAGGTGGAAAATGTTAAAAAATCGATAAAGAAAAACTATTTTTGTGCTTGGTTAATACAAAAATCTAGACAAGAACTAAACCATTTATTAAATTTATGTAATGTCCATCAAATTCTTTGTTTCCTTTTTATTTTATATATCATTTTTTTTTATCATATTTAACGAAATGCAAGATAAATTTTTAATAATTTTATTGGGGGAGGGGGGTTAAGGATTGCAAAGTGGTATTAAGTACATGCAGCAAGTAGTCATCACAAGTCAGTGGATTCCTGCACAGTCATATCAACTTGGCTGATTATCAAGATGCTAATCGTTGAGAATGTTTATTTAAGAAATTCATTACTTATTTTATGGAACGGCAAAAGCATATTCCATTTTAAAATTGCAATTATGAAAACAGAAGGGCTCAGGTTAGAATTCTCTAACAGGGTTCAGTGCTGTCAGAGACAAGAAAACTCAATGGTAATTGTGACAGCCAGTGTAAAACGTCTTCCTGCAACTGTCAGATTACTGGTAAGAGATTTCAAGGTTTTCTTCCATATGACATGCATATTTGGTGTAGGTACCCCTAAAAATTATTCTAGAAGGCAAAGCCGTCTGTGAGTACCTTAATGATGATACCTTAATATGGAACACGCAAATGAATGTTCAACAAAAAAAGATGTTGGATCTAATCTTAGAATCTTACGTTTTACGTCTTTACGGGTATGTTTTTCTTCTTAGAAGAAAGCTGTACCCTTATTTAATTAAATTTGACAATTTGATTTGATATATTCTTGTTGAGATAGAATTACAAAATATAATATTTTAGTTTTAATGCGTATCCTGAAGAACTCTAAGCCAAATTCATTTGCAGTCATGTAAATTTATCATATTACATATTTTTAAAGCTTTATTGACATGATGTTAAATTTCTAATTTTAAATTTCCTTCTGTTTCGTATAACTTTAATGCAATCTTTTTTAGGGCATAATTTGGAAAAAGCAATTTAATATTTACTTATTCAGATATTCCAAATTCTATAAAATTCGAACAATAGTGATAATTTTACAATAGTGTGATTGTACGGATTCTCTAAGTTCAAGGCACAAATAGCCATTGTCTGCCCTTGCGACTTATTTATTGCCATCGCAAAAGTCAAACGTATCGGAAATTGTAGCCTTTTGAAAGGTATTGTAGATTCTGACTATTGTAGTATAACAAATACATTTACGGATTATTAAAATTATTTAATAAGAAACTTTTTGCATTGTAAATTGTTGTTCTTTTGCACTTCATGAGCGAAAGTAATCTTGAATCATAGGATTTTCTAAGTTTTTCAAGATTATTATTTAAAACATGCACATCGATTCCCCATTTGCCTTCAAACTTGTTCTTTGTAAGTTGCATTCACACATTTCTTCAATATATCATTATCTATTTGAGGACATTATCCATTTGTTTTTAACAATTAAGATTTTCTTACAAGAAATTACATGGGATACTATCAATAATAAAACTTTTACGCCCATGCATAAAGTATATATCTAAGAAAAACAGCCAAGTACTTATTTTCCTCGTGGAACTGTACAGATATTATTAATTCAAGGAAGTTTCTCTGCGGAAGATGAATTAATAATTTTTTTTTTAAATTTCTATGACATTCCCTCAGTCTCCATAAGTGGAATTCTCATATTTCGTTCGAAAACGCTGAAGCTTTCGCTTGCATTAGTATCTTAAACTTCCATATATCTGACAAAATTTGGTATTTTGTCTTGAGTTGTTCAGTACTTTCTTAATTAAAAATTTATGAATTTATAACTAGAAAAAATAAAATAGCACTTAAAATTAAGCAGCTTTTTATTTTAAAAAATAATATTTTATTGCAAATTAAAAGCGAAGCGGTTTTAATTAATTTACTTTATAAGAAGTATGTCTTAAATGGAAGTTTATATTTATAAAAAAAAAAAATAAACCTAAAATTTGAAATTCTTCATTATAAGAAATTTCTTTATTTTTCATACTTCATAAAATTTTGTTTCATAATAGAAATGTTATATAACACTTTATGAACAATTCAACAATAAATATTATCTGATGGGAAAAAAATTTTGAAGTCGGTCGAATCTCAATTTTATTTGTGAAAACAAGTAAACAATCATTATGTGACAAGTTGTTTTTCGTCTGAACTTTCAACTGCAAAATCCTGCCATCTCAAAAATGGGAAAAAAAATTCATGTCAAATTTTGTAACGACGCCAAGGTTATTGATAGGTTGCAACAACTTAAAGCTAAGTAAAATTGCTCTATTTAGGACGCAAAATGGTATTTTAGTAAGGATAAATATTAAAGTTTAATCAAAAATAAATAACTAATTCTTTTGATAAACTTTAAAAAACTTTTCTAATTTTAATCAATAATGTTTATTAACGAATGTTTACTACGCATACAAGTTATATGATTTGATGAACAGTATAAATTATAATACACTTCGTAAGAGTATGCTGTTAAAACATGAATAGCAATGTCGTTATCAATTGGAAATCATTTGATTTATGCCTTTTTCGCTTGGTTGTAACAAAAATTAATAATAAAACAATTATTAATTCAGTGTGATGTTAAGTATTAATTTATTACCTGCTTATATTTGATTATATCAATTATTTTAAACCAAATTCAGAATTCAGTTTCCAGTTTAAGGCTGCTTGGTTTGAAATACGACAAGCAATGTCGAATCAAAGCTTAAGTATCCATGGCTTGAGCAAACATATTAAATATACAGGCCGGAATGACATTTCATTAAATTGAAGGAAGTGGTAGTATGTGCTCTAGATGCAATCCTTGAGATTGTTCAAAATAAAATATAACAAAATTTGGCCAGTTTTGTAAGCAACCTGACTGAGCAAGCCGCTCTCTATTATGCATATATATATATAGTATATAAATATATAATAGAGAGATAATATATACTAGACATGCTCAAACTCATCAAGACCGTAGAACTCTGTAATTTAATAGCAGGCAGCACAAAGAAAAAAAAAGAAAAAAGCAATTGAACATTTGTATATATGTAGGATTTGTTTGTCTGTTAATCCAATTAGCAGATAACGTAACTGTCACATGTGCCAAAGGAGAGTTTTCCCCATGTGTGGGAGTAATGAACTCTGAATTTTCACCCTAGGAGAAGGGGTGGTCGACGAGAGCGGTTACTTACAACGAGATAATGGAAATGGCGATAAATGTCTGTCTAAATAATTAAATATTTTAAATATAGCTGTAAATAAGTGTAATAAAAAATGGCTAGGAAAAGGAACATCCAGTTTCTTCATTTGTTTTCAAATTACCCCCTTGATACCGACCTTGATATATATATATATATTTTGAAGAACATTTGTATCAAACAAATATGCAAATGGTAAAAATTACAAAATAATTGCAAACTAAGTAAGACAATTAGAAGGAGTTAATGTGTGTCCACCCCACCCGTTAATAGATGATGTGATGTAATTTATCAGCTGTAGAGGATGTTTTATCATCATTCTTTACATCATTTATTGAAATAGATATCAGCAACTATAGGAGACGAAAATAATTATCCAATGCAGTAAATATACATGGCACAATGGCTTAGTCACAATGACTTATGGCACAATGGCTTTGGCACAATGACTTATGGCACAATGATTTATGGCACAATGGCTTATAGACATGGCACAATGGCTTTGGATGCTTTCGGAGGATCCACAAAAGAGAAGACAATCTCATTTTACGGAATTAAACGATCACAGCAGACTGCATTATTTGTCGATATTCACACACAGGTGGCTCAATTTGTAAGGACTCCTGTGTCTATCCGTACCAACGCTAGGTGCCTGCTGACAGTCGGTGTCCATTATATGTCTGCCGGATTGGTGCTTTTCTCAACGAGATCGGACTGTAATGGAGTTGGACCTTCAATGACGAACCATGATTAAATTTCTGTTCTTATGACGATCGTGTATGTATTCAACATTGACATTTTGAATTGGTAGAATACGTAAACTATACAGGGACTTTTTAGGATTTGTAAATTTATTCAAAATTTAAGTGATGGTTAGTTATTAAAAATGCTTTAAATGAAATTTCAAAGATCTTACTTTTATTTAATAAATGCTTTATTATTTTACTTTAATTATTAATTTAAGTAATAAGAGAAATGGATATTTAATAGAGAAAATTCTTAATAGCATATAAAAAAAACTAAACGAATGCATTTGAAAGATTGAAATTTCTGAATTCATATATGCTTACTTCAAATATTGTTATTTTATGTTAACTGTAATGAAATTATGTTTCTTCGTGAGTGGCGCAACAGCCCCATGCGGGACAAGGTTTCGAGACAGAAGGTACTTTCTTTTGACGGGGAAGGGTTGTCAGCCCTACGGTCAACAGTTATATTAGACCAAGACCTACGGTTTAAAGTGGATTCAGAACTACTACAAACATCCATTTCACTACCTGGACTAGAGCCCGAAACCTGTGGACCCAAGCACCAAATCGCTAGTCAGCCATCAGGCCTCTGTAATGAAGTTATTTCAAGTAAATTTTCAAGTAATAAATTCCTTAAAAAGAATTAATAGGAAAATAAGTAAAAAAAAAAAAAAAAAAAAACTAAATAAAAGAAAATTAGTGATGAGTATAATTTATCAAAGAGGGCTTTTGGGAATTCTAATGGAAAAAATTTAACTATAGTATATTTCAGTTCTATTTTCGATAAATTCGTCTATGCATTTTAAACAGGAACTTGAATGAATGGTATTAGACAAAAATGTAATTTATACTAGTTATTAGGATTTAATGTAGTAGAATGAATATAGGGCCTTGATGGCCGAGTGAGTAGCGTTACTGGAGCTCGGTGTCATAGGTTTCGGTTTCGGGTTCGAGTTCGAGTCCCGGAGCTTTAACATGGATGTTTGTTGTGATTCGGAATCCACTTTAAACCGTAGGTCCTAGTTTAATTTGAGTGTAAAGCGTTGGGCGTAGGGGTGATAACCCTACCCCGTTTTTCTATGACATTAATGCCTACCAGTAGACAGACAGCCTTGATCCATCGTTGCAGTTGCGCCAATAAAGAAGAATAAATATAGATATTCAGTGCTACTGTTACTTTTAGACATTCAAAATTATTTTTTTTTCAAATATAACGAAAAAGTATATTCAATATTAATATTAAAATTGATTTTAAAATGTTTTCCAATTATTAAGGGATTTTACAGCTGACTTTTACAATATAATATTAAAAATTTTATATCCTTAGTTTAGTTTTTCTCTCGTTACAATCAATTTTTATAGTTAAAAAGCAATTCTTAGTATTATACTTTCTTAGTCCTTTACTTCAGACCAAATTATTCATTGTTTCTATGTATGAATATTTTTATTTTATAAGTCAATAAATCAGTGAATGAAACATTGACAATAAGTCAATGAATCTATTTAAATTTATGATTAAAAAATTTTTAAAAATCTCTAAAATTTGATTGTTAAGCCGACAGCTACGGGAATTTTTTTTTTTTTTTTTTTTTTTTTTTTTTTTTTTTTTTTTTTTAAATATAAGATTTTTTTAACCATCTTATCAAGTTGGAAATGTTGGATCTATATTGGAAAGAAAATATCTAATTTTTTTATCAAAATTATTACACAATATATAGCCAGGAAAATATTTGTTTTTAGTTATTTATCTTTCTCATTTTTATCTACCGAAAGAGCAGGTTTTTCTGAAGTTTCTAGATCGATTTTCAGGGTAACAAACATTCTGAGAATTCTTTCCGAAAAGAGAAGAAACTTCTTGAAGGTCTACAGTTTCCTGTTATTTTTGCAATTCTTTTAATAGAATAAGCTTGATTTATACGTTAGGCAACTGCAGTTTACTCGTAAAGAAACATGGAACATAAGTTGCAAATGTTTCTGTAACGTTTACTTTCTTCTCTGTTTTTATAACAGACATAACTGGTACAAGTTTCCTGTGAACATAATTTTTTTATGACTTAATTTCTACAGTTTTCATTCAATTTTATTCTGACTATTTTACTATAATTATTTAAATAATTATTCATAGAAAATAACATTGAAATTCAGCTAATTTCTTTACTACCTTAAAAAGAAAGCTCAAATAAATATATTTGGGGATAAAATGTTAATTTAATATATATTAAGTTTAAATTGAATATTATTTTAATAGAATGTCCTATAATTCTATTAGATTTTAAATGTAAGTTACAATACATTTATTCCATTTTAATATCCTTAAAAAAATTTTCTTACTAAAATCCTTATCTTCATTATACGATAAAACAATAATAAAATGAAAACAAAAATCGCATTGTAGATGAAACTTAATAATTTATTTTGAAAAGAATAAGATATTTATTAATGAAAATTTTATGTTTTTATATATGTTATCAAACATTCACATGGATGTTTGTACTGACAATAAAGGAATTCATACATTTTCTGTACATGTATTAGTTAACTATTAAAAATACTTTGACATTGTTAACTTTGAATATTTCTTGAATTTAATTTAACAGGTATGATTAAATCGTCGATCGACTGTTAGCTGCGACTAAGTTATCTTTCAATATTCAATTAAAATAATAAAATTTTTGTCTAAGGTACATGAACTTATCTAAAACTCTTATATTTTTCAAATACTTATTTTCCAAAGCCAAGTATTACGACATAAAGGTATTTGCCACCTTAATGACAGACAAGTAGAATAGAAAAGACTGGTTCTAATTTTAGAAATAGAAATTTACAGGTTCGAAATAGCCTGAAAAACAGTGTGTTGGTTATCCGAACAAAAGGTTTGGAACTCGAGAAATATGACTAAACAGTAAAGTTATGTGCATATGACGAGAATGGGTACGTTAAATTTGCATGGCGGAATGTCATTTTGCTTATCTCACAGATACGACAGCCCTGCAAGTGTTAGTTTATAATTATGGGTTTTGTGTTATCTCCCTTTAATTCTATACCGCGAATAAAGGTGAATCTGTTGTTTCTCTTTCGTTCTAGTTGAAAATGATTCAAGTAAATTGTGTTGAAGTGTTCAGCATTAAAAAATAATTTCAACATAGCATTTTTTTTTATATTAGAAACAATTTTTTTAATTTACTTCTAATATATTGTTTGACTATTTGCATCTTGTTTCTATAAAATCTTAATTATACACACACGCACACACACATATATATATATATATATGTATAATTCCCCTCATTCCTGTGAGAAGATAACATTATCTAATTGTAGAGCCTCAAATGCCAAACTTACGCAATGTATGTTATTTATATAAAGAAGAAAACATACAAATAACATACATTGTGTAAGTTTGGCATTTGAGGCTCTACAATTAGATAATGTTATCTTCTCACAAGAATGAGGTGGAATTTTTCAACTGTTTATGCTTGTTTGAAAGGCGTTTACAAATTGTTATTGTTTATATTTACAGAGTAAAAAGATATGATAAAGTATAAGATAAAATAGATACAAAACAGTTACTCTAAGCAGTTAAATAAATCACTCAAATTCTTTTTTTTTCAGATAAAATAGCTTATTTCTTAGTAACACATTTAGAAATTCTTGTTTGGATAAATACCCAAAAAAGTATATATAGTATGTGTATGTATAAAAAATGTATAAGTTTTATACCTGTGGATTGAAGAAGATAATGTGAAAAATTATCATGTGTAGTAATATTATACGTAATGCCTAGTATAAAGCGCAGTAATAATTATCGTTTTATACGTATATAATCAGCAAAAAAATATTTATGTTACTTAATAGTAATTAAATTATTTGAAATTCCTAACCAGGAAAAAAATATTTAGTGTTTAAATTAATTATTTTAATTATTTTTATTATATTCCTGCTTTCTTTAATAGAGTAAAAACGATTATTTTTTTTAATTTGCAGAAATACAAATTTTTATAAAAGTAGTAGCTTCAAAACTTTGATCGGTCCGTTAGAATATGAAACCTTTGAAAGAAAGGGGGTGGGGTAGGGGTTGTACATTTTTTTATGATATATTATGGTATACCTTATGTATACTGACAGGAAAAGCCTTTTGGAACACTTTTTGAAGTAACTTCATCACATAATTAAAGAGTGGATGGCATAAGAATTTTAAATTTTTGATTAAATCAGCTTAAAAACATTTGGTTAGATAAAGCAAAAAAATTGCTTCTAAAATATTTAGTTGAAGAAGAAACGTGTTTAGAAGTATTTGTTTTGGACAAAAAGTAAGAAACAAAAGTGTATAAATTTTATATCCGTTGATTAAAGAAGATAATGTAAATAATTATCATGCGTAGTAATATATGCGTAATGCGGAGTAATAATGGGAGATTTTCATAAGTAGGCATAATAGTACACTCATGTCCATAAATTAAGGATAATTCAGAATCGCATAGAAATTGAACTCTAAAATAAAAATTTCACCTGTAGAATTATCACACACATCTTGAAGAAGAATATGCAAATTACAGTTAACCACCAGATGGCTCGGATAGTACGTCACAATGACGAGAATGTAAGAGAGAGGTATATAAGGAATGGTGGCAAAGAAGTAAAATTGTTCACAAGCGCTTTAAAAGCCTTTCAGTGCAATAACCGCATAGTTATGGCATAAAGGAAGCATTTGGATGATTTTTTACGTGGTAGAATTATCGGACGACTGGAATGTGGACGTACCCAGCTGGAAGTATACGAGGAACTAGGAATCGCCCAGAGTGTCATCTCCAGGCTTTGGCAACGATTCCAAGATGATGGTAATTTGAGTAGATGTTACAGCACAGGTCGCCCCCGAGTTACAACGCCGAATGAAGACCGGTATTTAGCAGTTACTGCCAAAAGAAACAGACGGAGCACAGCATCAGACCTGTCTCGTCAGCTCTCTTCAGCTACCGGTACGACAGTTTCAAGGCAGACCGTGTACAGACGCTTAGGCCACATTGGTCTATATGCTCGTAGGCCTGTCAGATGTGTTCCACTTACCGCAACTCACTGTCGCCTGCGATTAACCTGGAGTAGAGAGCATGCATTGTGGACACCGCAACAGTGGTCTTGTGTGATGTTTTCCAACGAGTCCAGGTTTAGTTTGCAGTCTGATTCTCGCCGGACTTTCATATGGAGAGCGCCAGGTACCCGTTACCACCAAGAGAACACCATTGAACGACACCGTTACGGTGGTGCAGGATGGCTCGTTTGGGGAGGAATTATTCTTGGTTCCAGAACTGACCTGCATGTTCAAAGTGTAACGATGACAGGCCACATCTATCGGGATGTCCTTCTGGAACATCATGTACGTTTGTTTCGGGGCGCCTTGGGTGCTGAATTTCTGTTTATGGATGACAACGCCCGTCCTCACCGTGCAAACATTGTAGACGAATGCCTTCAATTGAAGGATATCACCCGTATGGATTGGCCAGCATACTCACCGGACTTGAATCCAATAGATGACGTGACTAGTTAAACATTATTAGTTAAAATGTTAAAATTGATATGACCGTACACTTTCAATAGTATTTTGTTGTTGATTGACTTTGACTTTTTTGTTCAACTACTTTATGTACTCTGTCTTCAGTATACTGTGTTTTGCTTGAATCCTTCTAAATATTGATTGGATTCTTCATTTGACTTTGTTTAGATTTCTTTACTTGGATTCTTCTATCACTAGTTCACAAAAATTCAGAAGATCGCAAAAAATACACTTTTTTTAAGAATGGCTTTTGGGAAAATTATCGAATATTTAAAGAACTTCTAAAGATTAAATGCAAAATTGCAAGTTCTTTTTGCGTACTTTTAAATATATATATATAATCTGTAAAACAATCCTGTCCAAAAAATTAATTTTGATGCAAAATTGAGACTTCAATGTATATATTCAGCAATAAAATTAATTTTCACACAAATATTTTATTTGTATTTAAGATTTGTGTAAGTATATAATTATATATTAAATATTTCACGCTAAGATTTTATTTGTGTTTATCAAATATTTCTCATTTGCCATTTTCAATAAATATTTTTTGTTTTAATTATATTTGTAAATCTAGATTCAAAATTTTAGATCTCTCTAATTGTAATCGGCAAATCTAATTATCGCACAAAAATTAATCGGATTTATTACTATTTTAAATATCGAATGAAAATAAGATATTTTTTTACTAATAAATGAAAGAAGTTTTCAAGAAGACGATTTATCTGTCAAGAACATAATTATTATACAATAAACGTCAGCGACACTCCGGAATATCGAGAAGATATTTTTTTTTCATGCATATCTGCATATTTTTTCATGCATATAAAGATGCATATCAGCTTTTACGCATATCATCATAGCAGACGTGTATTTCCTTTATCAGCCTTCTCAAAAGGGTTGTGATTTGATTTTAATATTATGTATTGACGTAATTGAGTGACGTTCGAAAATATTCAATAGATATACTTCTAGGATCAAATGTCAAGATATTTCCTCAGCAATTGATTTGTATAAAGTAGAGTTACTGATAAAATTAATATTACGTATAAATAGCTATTTGATAAGTAGTTTTTCTATTTTCATTAGTCCAATATTAAAGAAAACATCCCAAAAATTATCCGGACTTAATAAGAATCTATGAAATATGTTTTCAAAAACAAGTGTGTGTATGTATATGTTTTTCAAAAACATGTTCGTAAATATCTTTTTAAATGTAAAATATTTACTAATTTCATAACTACACTTTAATATTTTAACAATTCTTTATAAAAATCTATTATTACCTGCGTTACATCTCAATTAATATAATTTAATTGTATAATAATACATATGTTACATATATGCGTAAGTGCATAATACTAAACATGCATTATTTATTTGACATAAGTATTTTTCATTAGTTACTTTCAATAAGTTAACATCAATTCTAAATATTATTTTAACCCTTTATATTTAATGAATTAAACAGTGTTAATTTCATGCAATTTATTTATTAATTCAAACTTGGAATGGTAGATATAAAACTGTCTAATTAAATTTATTTTGCATTTGTAACTATTGCACGGGTTCTGAAAGCCAAATGACTAGTTCTCTGGCGCTTAGTACCACAGGTTTCTGGTGCAAATCTTGGCGGTACCATGGATGTTTGTAGCGGTTCGAAATCCACTTTAAATCATTGGTCCCGGTAGAGCGCTGCGGAGAAATCTGGCAGTAGGCAGAAGGCCTTGGCTCACCATGGAGTTGTTGCGCCGCTGAAGAAGAAGAATTATTGTACTAATAATAAGAATTGTTTTCAAACGTTTAGAAAAAATTGCTTCAGGCAAGTAATGTACAAAAACATGTATAGTTAACTGGCGATATATTAAATTTTAACTGAAGTAGAACGAGTATTTTGGGTTACCTTGTATTATTCAGAAACAAACATTCATGATATCGTACATCTAACAATAGTCCTTCTATCCCTATTTCATGCTGATTTACAGACATATTTTACTAGTCCGACCTCGATGAGCACTTTAAATTATTCTTACTCTAATTTATTTTTGCAACTGCGTTTTCATTTACGAAACACAATTCAATTCAGGATTTACAAGCGTTCCTGGCATCTTTGGAACTATTCGCAATCACTCCTCCAACGCTACCAATCGTGTATGACTGTTAGTGATCGCAAATTTGAGCATTTGTTGTAAGCATTGAATCAAATAAGTTGTTGCTGTGATTAATTCTCAGTGTCCGGCAGCGCGGGATGGACATCTCATAAGTAATCTGCTTATGGATGGAGGAAAAGGGGATAGCTTCAGTTGTGATGGAGCACTCGTAGGTAGAAGTCTGACTTGGCTCCGAGACGCTGCAGAAGGAGGGTGGTGCCTTCTGGTAAACTTTTAGGGTCGTATCGTACACTATCGTACATATCATAAACTATGCCCGATTATCGTATAATTTGTATAAAACCCGGAAAACTCCTACAACGAGGCAAGATGCTGAACATCCCAAACGCCATCAAGTGTCTACAACAATGCCGCCAGCTGATTGAACCTCAGCTCTAATGCTCATCAATGGCACTCGTTGCCACTGAGCTACGAGTCGGGTGAGCAAATAAGTACTTTTCATTGATGTCGTAAAAAAACAATGTTTGTTTTTTTATATATATCCGCGTCTCAACGAGTCATTTCTGACCGTACATTCCAATACAAAAAATGCATGTTTTATGAAGCTATAATACACCTCAAAGTTTGTTTCATGAGCTCTGAATCACTCTGTTTTAAATAAAAACGCATTATATAAGGACAACTAAAATTAAAGTATTTATTTACCAAAGAAGTACTACTAAAAAGTGTTTTTTGCTGTTCTAGTAAGTGTTCTAATAGTCACAAGACAACAAATTCTTTTTATATTTCTCCTTTACCTCCACTGGAACTACGTATCATTTTCAAACAACATTGTGCAATTTAGAAAATAGGGCTCTGAAAAAAAAGAGATGTCACAATATTTTTGAACGATAAAAAAATAAATAGGTGAAAATAATATTTCTAAACCATTCGTCATTGCCTCTTATTGGGAAAAAATAACTGAACATGGAGTAGAAGATTTTTGGCATTGAATTATTTTTAATAAGAAATAGAAACTTGTGCTTTTAATTCTAAGTGGGGCAGATGATTGTTCAAGATTCTTACTTCAAGAATGTCTGCATGTAAAGCAAAACATTCATCTTATTTGTTTATCTAAAAATTATTTTTGTTCCTGAGGTCATTTGATATTTCGTTTCTAATATCGTTTTTTCTTGGGTCTATTATTCTTCTTAAATTTATAAATAATATATGGTTTTCCTATTCGTTTGCTGAATTCCATATTGAAGTTTGCTAGCAGTTCACTATTACCACGATTATTACCAATTCTTACCGTTCTTTAAAAAAATTATGTCATTATTATTTTTATTAAAAAAGAAGTTACTGCTTAGAACACTTTATTTTTTCATGTTTATGGACATTATTTTATTTTTAATTTATTTGAATTGGTCAACGCCAGATCAATGCAGCTGTTAGTGATACTACTTTATAAAAAGGTTTTAAAAATGATTGATTTTGATTATTATTTGAATAACTATTAATCTTATTAAAACAGTTAAGTTAAGCAATTCTTATACAGAACAAGAAAACAATCTTTTAATAAAAACATCAAATGATTTAATGTTATTTGTTTACGTTATAAGATATAAAATAACTTAAATATTAGTAATTTTATAATTTCAACATTATTGCAAGAGTTATTAAGTAAACTCAATAAACAGTGAATGATAAATGAAATAAAAACAAATATCTGTAACAAAACTACTTTTCAACTGCAAAAAGTAACATTAAATAATAAAAAAAATAAATATCAAAAGTTTTGGTTGCATGACGATTGCAAAGCCAATTTGAAGTAATTTAATAAAAAATAATTAATTATAGAAAAATTAATTATTATTATTTGCATAGTAATTATAAATTTTGTTGTGCTTTTCATAATAAAATAAAGAAACTATTATTCAACATTTGAAACAAGAATCCTAACTTGACCTTTAAAAGAACATTCAAGTTTGTATTAATATGACTAAATGTCAAAATTTATTTTTTATTTTTAACAAAGAATATGTTTCATAAATTGAGGTAAACTGGTTGAAAGCGGCAAAAAGGCAGTAACATAAAAATACAAATCACAAAACACACAAAAGCACAAATTAAGTCACTTGTAATGTTTCATATCTCTGAAGCTTTTCTTGGAAATTTATTTTCATTCAAAATTGTTTTTAACATATTCAGTTTCCTTCAACAACAACAAAATTGTTTTTTTTAATTTTCAGAACTTGATTATTTTAGTTTTTTTGTGACATTTGAGGTAATTTAAAAGGGCTTAACATAATTATAATTAGTTTTGTGTCAGCTTATTTCAATACTCTTTTTCTTGTAAGATTGGTGAAAACCAACTTGTTTATTATAATCTATGTTAAATGTAAATTAATATTATTATTAAATGTACATTAAATAATATGTATTATTAGTAAAATGGTAACGGTTATTATATTCAGTTATATGTCATCATTAAAAAAATATTATATGATAATTTTTTTATGCCTTAAATACAAACCTTTACTTTTTTGTCATTTGTTTTATACGTTAAATACAAAAAGAGATTTTAATAACATAATTAATTGGCAGGTAAAAAAAAATCACCTATATTTTTTAATACTTTGCTTTTAGAAAAAAAAATAATTTAAAAAGGTCGAAATAAAATTTCTGTATCATAAAAAAATAATAATATTAACTATATAATAATAATTATTATTATTATTACATATTAATATTATTATATATTTATATATGACATTATATATTATTATTATTAACTATATAATTATTATTATGTTAAAAGAAAGTACTTACAAATATTCCAATATTTCCACATACTAATCTTCCATTATTATTGTTCTAAAAACTCTACAAAAAAATAAGCTTTTTATTTTTGGCTGCTTTTATTTAATAAAGTTTGCTTAAATGATAAGCACTTTGATAAACGATGACATTTGAAAATAAATAATTTCATGTTAACCATGTATAATAAACAGATTCATGAAATAATAAATTAATTTATCAGAACTTTATTGAAAGTGTAATTCATTAAAGATGATAAGCAAAATTTATAACGTCGAAGGAAAGAAACGAGTATGAAATTCTGCTCTCTACAAAAAATTAAAATGGAAAAAAATTTCTTTTAACAGATTTGAAAAATTATAATAAGTTATATTAAATTAAGGTTTTCATAATTGTAAATTTATAAGTCACTTTTTTAAAATAATGGTTTGTTATTTTTATAAAGTAGATTTTTTTTTTTATATTTTAGAACACTTTTATTTCTTCGATTACTTATTTTTCTGAATTTTAATAGTTTCCTATTGTTCAAAAAAAAAAAAAAAAAAAAAGATAGTAGTTGAAAGTTTAATTCATCTGAAACTGTTTTAAAGTCTAATATCAGGACTATGTTGTTTAACTAGAATAGGCAATTTAACCTACAACTGTTTTTTGAAATGATAAAAAATGAATCAGTACATCTTCGGTGAATGTATTAGTTAAACTGGTACGTTACGTTGACTTTGCTAATTTTGAATATTTCTTGAATTTATTTTAACATGTATGATTAAATCAACGATTATCTGCTAATGACGAGTAAGTTATCTTTAAATATTCGATAAAAATAAAAGTTTTCTCAAAGGCACATGAAATTCTCTAAAACTTCAATATTCTTCAGACACTTCTGGTTTTTCAAATATATGTATAGATATATACGTATATTTGGAAAACAGCATATGATAATGCTCAACATCAAACTGCCTTTGAATCTTTCTATAAACAGCAGCAAAAATCGATAATGACGTCATTCATCCGCAATTTTAGGTCACGCACTAATTAATTCATAGCTAACAAAACAAACAAAGAACACATCCTGTTTACTGATAATTTCGTGGAAGCTTTGGTTACCTATCCGGAAGAACCGAAAGGAAGCCACTATTATTTTGCAAGCAGTAAATGGATTTCATTTTTCGTTATTTGCAGTTATGGCTAAATTGCACTCAATTCAATTGCTTGAAGCCATAATATTGGTTAAACTGGGTGATTCTAATCACACCGGGTACTAGATACGTTGGAGCCATCAGCTAAATTGACCAGTTTCGCAACAAATCTTTTATACTTCTGAAGCAATCTGGAATTTTTAAAGTAAATAGTTGACCTCCAAAACTGATGGTGCTATTGCTTACTTGAATGAGCAGTGACATCTGAAATATTCCAGTTGAATTTTATTGCGAAATTGCAAACAAATGAAAATGGATTATTATTTATCCACTTGCATTGCATTTTGTTCCAAAAATTGAACAATATAACCCAGCTTTGTTTAATTCGATTAAATACAATATATTTAATAAAATAAAATATCATATGCAATTTCAAAATTACAATAATAATGTAGAAATTAAAAAAGTTTTTGAGATTAAGCTTCTAATGATTCTAATGAAAAAAAAAAAAAAAATTAAAAAAACACCCTTTTATTGTCATATTCATTTTCGTTCTAATACAGCTAGCAAACACTTAGACAATTGTCTTAGACGCCTTAAGGCAAGCGCTGCACCGACGATACTCATTTGGCACTATCCGGGATGGAAGGGGTTAGCTTGAAGATAAGCTATGGAAGCAGAGTAACAACATCCCCGCAACACTGTTAAACCGGGACCTACGGTTTAAAGTGGATTCCGAACCACTACAAACATTCATGGCACAGTCGGAACTCGAACCCGAAACCCGTGATACCAGAGCACTAGCCACTCGGCCATTCAAGTCCCATTCATACAAATATTATATCTTCATTCTTGGAAGTAATGTTTTTATAAATAAGTCCTTTATTATCAATTTAAGATTTCTTTTTTTTTCTTTCATTTTGTAAGAATTTAATTCATACTTTCATTAGTTTACATTTAAAAACATATGTTTTAAATTAGAAACATATGCGTAGAACAGAGCACTAATTTTTTTTTATCAAAAAATTAAAACACTGGCGCTGTAATAAAATGAATCATAAAAAATGAAATATAGTTATAAAATGAGTTGCAAAAAAGATTTTACTATAAAAATCTTGCAATGCATGGATATCTTTATTTACTTTTTTTTATTGTACTATAACAGTATAATGCTTTTTTATAAGTACATGATGCCTTGTTGTATTACCAGGTAAAAAAATAATAAAGCCAAGAAAGAAAATTATACTCCTAGAGTTTATAGTTTTTTAAGTTTTAGGAAATACACATACAAAAATAACAACAAATATCTTGTTATATAAAGAGATAGATTTAAAAATTTTGTTTATTAATCAGAAAATTATCACACATGAAACTGCTGAATTAACCTTAATTGTATTTTGTTTTTAATGATAACAAAATTCTCTGTCCAACAGATTTGAAAGATATTAGATATATCATTCTTAAATCTTCTTTTTCAACACATTTAAAACCTGACTACGTTGAAGAAATCTTTTAATTATTGAGTCTTTAGCAATAATGTTCATTAGATGATTCACAAAAAAAAGAGATTTTAATGCAACGTAATATTCTTAAGAACTGCAGAATGACAAAGACATAATAACAATAATAATGGACAACAATCATAAAAATAATGGACAACAATAATAATAATGGACAACAATCATAAAAATAATGGACAACAACAATAATAATAATATTGGACATAAATAACAAAGACATAATAAAAATAATAATGGACAACAATCATAATAATAATAGGTAACAATAATAATAATAATGCACAAAAATAATAATAATATTGGATATGAATAACAATAAGAAAACTTCCTAACCTTAATTTGAATCGTAACTCAAAATAAATATCATTAGCTATATTGAATTATAATAACAGATTTAAAAAAAATAATAATAATAGATTTTTAGAGAATAAAATACATTGACAACAACAATCAGTAGCAATCACCTTATAAAATCACCATATCTATTTTTAAAGCAATTACCTTATAAAATAAAATATCAAATGTAATTTCAAAATTGCAATAATAATGTGGAAATTAAAAAAGTTTAGTTTAAGATTAAGCTTCTCGTGAAAAAAAAATAAATGTCTTAAAAAACACTCCTTTATCTTATATTCATTCAAGTATTACGTCTTCTTTCTTGGAAGTAATGTATTTACTAAGTGCCCAAAAAGTAAGACCAATTATATATTTTTTTCTTTCAAAATCTCTTTATTTATTCTTCCAAATTTACTTCATCGCCTTCAAAGTAATCCCCTCCAGACACAATGCACTTATGGCAATTGTTTTTTCAATCTTCAATGCATGCTAAAAAGTCATCGGCAGGGATGGCCTTCAAAGCGCCCGGCGATTCACGTTCAATTTCTTCAATCGACTCAAAGCGGTGTCCCCGGAGTGGTCTTTTGAGTTTAGGGAATAGCCAGAAGTAGCACTGTGTGAATACGGTGGTTGTGGAACGATATGGGTTTCATTTTTTGGCGAAAAAGTCACGAAGAATCAATGCAGTGTGAGCTGGCGCATTCAGTGTTTTCGGTAACAATCGAGATTTGGAGTGTTTGATGTCCAAAATACAATTGACCGATCCTTTTGAAAAAATTTAATGCAAGTTCCTTGCTCAATTAATTCAGAGATTTCAAAAATCACCGGAATCAGTTTTAGCGTCTCACAAAGCCACGCGTAACTCAAACACTAATGAATATTTTGACATCAAATTTTACACAGATGTCAAGGATATATATATATATATATATATATATATATATGTCCTTCATCATCAATTTAAAATTTATTTCCTTTCTTGTGTCCTTTTGTAAGAATATAATTCATACTTTCATTAGTTTCTCTTACGAGGCATATTACGTTTCAGTATATTTGAAATTAGAAACATATGTGTGGAAAAGAACATGGATTTTTTTATCAAAAAATTAAGCACTGTCCCTGTTATAAAATGAGTTACAACAGAATTTGATAAAAATTTTTTACAATACTTAGATATTTTTATTTCCTTTTTTTACTGTGCTATAACAATATAATGCTTTTTTATGACTATGTACGTCAAATTACAGTATTTATTTATCTGATAAAAAAAAATATTTTGAATTTTATGGGATTTTTAACAGATAAAAAAATAATAAAGCCATGCAAAAAAATTGTACTCCTACTGTCACAGTTTTTAAGTTTTATGAAATGCGCAAACAAATATAAAGAGAGAGATTTAAAAGTTTGGTTCATTATTAATCGGAAAATTACTACACATAAAATCACTGAATTAACCTTAAGTTGTATTTTGCTTTTAAATAATAACATAAACTTTTTTAAATTATTTGTCCTACACATTTGAAAATTTTTAGAGATATCATTAAATTTTCAAGTTTTCATTTAAGTTTTTAAGATATCATCGAATCATTTCAAACCTAACTAACCAATATGAAAAAATCTTTTAATAATTGAACCTTTCGCAATAACATTAATCATTAAATTATTCGCAAAAAAAAAGAGGTTTTTATGTCACGTAATATTCTTAAGAACTGCAGAATGATAAAGACATTAATAACAAAAACAAATTAATTATAATAATAGACAACAATTATAATAATATTGGACAATAATAATAATAATAATAATATTGAGCACTAATAATAATATTGGACATAAATAATAATAATATTGGACATAAATAATAATAATATTGGACATAAATAATAATAACAGAACTTCCTAATCTTAAATGAATCGCAACTCAAACACCGATAGCTACAGTGAATTATAAAAGAATTTCTGAGGACTAGCAATTCATTAGCAATAGCAATCATTTGCAATTAGCAATCCCAATACATAACCCATCGATTTTCAGTTTCAAACATCGAATCAATGATGATATTTAACTTTGAGTTAATCCTTGATAAACAAATATAGAGATAAATATGAGTTAATTCTAGATAAATAAATATAGAAAAATTTGAACCAATTTTAGATAAATAAAAGGTAAATTTGAGTTAATCCTAGATAAAACCAGTGATATAAATTTCTTACGCTGCTCGTCTAGTGGCGCTTGGGTAACATGCGTAGCTGCTGGTATGCAAAAGGGTTCAGGTTCGAATCCGATTGCTGCATTCGTTGCAGTCATTGCTTTTCAAAGACGTGAGGATAACAATATATTTAAAATCTCTCGCATCGGCAGTTAGGCAATTTAAGGGACAAGGGGGAATTAAAGACAAAAAAAGGAACAAGGGACGACATTAAGGGAATTTTCCGGAGTTTTATTCATAAGGCACGCAAATGCAGGACATATATCCTTGAAAGTCCTGCTATAAAGCATTGTCCTCTTCTCATTTTTCGTCTTTGAGTTTTTCGTAGTATACACAAGTTTAACACAATATATAATAAAAAAATTCTTATTTCATATCCACTATGGTTATATCACCATTTTTTACTTTCTAATATAAGCTCTAAATTTTTATTCATAATACATTAAATTTACCTGAACCAACCATTTAAGTAAATCGTAAAAAGAATTCATATAAATCACGCGCATTCAGGCTGTTGTAAATATAGTCACATTGCTTAATAAAAATATTTACTGTAAATGCACAAATACATCACCGTATTTTCCAACTTTAGGGCATTTTTTAGGATTTGTCATTCAAATAAAACAAGAGTAAACTCATAAAAATTTCGTGTGTAAGAAATAGATATCTCAAGAACTGCTAATATATTTATTTAAGGCACATGATTCTGAAGCATCCCAGCAGTGTTTATTCATCCCAAGTACAAAAAACATGACTAATATAGTATATAACTTTTTTTTTTTGGCATGCATTAAGTAGGAAAGGAATATCACTTTTGGTGCTATAATCTTACAATAAGCGTATAAAATGGTAAATACAAAAAAAATTTATTGACTATATATATTGGTATAAAAAATATATATTGATATAGTGTTGCTTGTTATTTGCTTTTCTTGTGAGAAATTATTTGAACGTTATATTTGAACAAACTTGAAGACATAATATAAACTTATTCAACTGTTTCACTAGCTTGAATCAAGAGAAATTATGCTATGTAAAAGCATGATTGACCTGTAAAATTACTATATAAATTACTATTAAATTTACTATATATATATATTTTATATTTATATTTATATGTATTATTTATTCCGTGTATTATTCGAGAGAAATGCTGACGTGACTTACAGACTCTTACAGAGAGGAAGTACAACACAAATAAGTTCTGTTGAGAAACGTCAATTGTCTATAGTCTCTCACCCCGAGAGGGAATATATTTAGTGCTACACTGAGTATTAGTTGGCCTACAGACTCACACTGAACTTCCTCAGTAGTGGTCAGGGATTCTCCTTGTGTGGTTGAATGTCACACTTTTTCCTTTTTTGTTATTAACTTTTGATGTTTGTCCCTTATAAATAATAATATATATAATTGTTATATAAATAATTGTTACATAACTTGGGCCCATCATTCTATTTCCCCCTTTCAGAAACGTACTTATCATGAAATACAAAACCCTTACCACTCAATAAAAGTTTCGAAATCTTTCTAAAAACCATGCAATATATTGAAATTCTTAAAATTAAAACTCAATTTCGCAAAACATTACACGCTAAACAACCATAAATGTTAAAATAGATTCAACGTAATTAGCATGGAAGTCTTAATAACACACTGGGACTCCAGGAATTCAGTTCTAATGAATAATTTATTCATATATTTAAATTCGCGGTATTTATTTTTCTTAATGATGTTATCACATCATTAAAATTTACGTAATATATATTCCAATCCAATACTGGTTTAATGTAAAACAAGAATGCCAAGACTTAAGAAGATTGCAGGCTCACAAAAAATAAATAAATAAAAATAATAAAATTATCCAACATGCATGTGTTCAATTTATTTATTTATTTATAACTAAAAATAAATAATAGAATAAAGGTAAATAACACGTGCATAGGAGATCATGCGTGTAGTGTCGCATGCTATTGATTAAGAATCTTCTAGTCCGTAATAAAATAGAAAACATTGAATAACATGTTTTCTAATATTTAAATGTTTAGCCCGCGATCTGAACATACCTGATGAGAGATAAATAGGTTAATACTAAATAAGTAGATTGTTTGAACTTCTATAGTATAGAGCAGGGGTCTCCACACTTTCCAGTCTTTGGGCCATACTGTTTACTCCAGTAAGTACCAAGGGCCAAAACCGTTTTCATTTTTCTGCCATTATCTATAATTCCTAGACTAGTAGCCGAGTACGCTCTCTGAGCGAGCATACGCTTGCTAACTACAAACGATTGTCAGTGAAAAATCACAATTACATAAATCTCATTAGTATTTTTTTTTACAAGTGGATACCCCGCAGTTTCATTGGCGCTAATTTAGCTTTTCCGTTCCTGAGGGATTTTCAGGATAAAAAACATATGTTTGATTCAGGATATATACATTCCAAACAGCGATATACATACCTATGCAATACTCTTTACCCCAACATAACTACCGAGGATAACCGCGGGATGTTCCCTAGTTTATAATGTTAGTCGGATTAATTTCTATCATTTGTTAGTTGTTATGCTTAAGTTAAATTTTTTGCGTATTATGCTTGTCATTAAGCTTTACCTAGCAAGTCAATAAAACCGAGTTATTATCATTCTGTGTTTTTTTATCCAACTTATTACGGCAACAATAAGCTATTCGCTGTTGCGGGCCGGATTTGACCCGCGGGCCGTAGTTTGGAGACCCCTGGTCTAAAGAAACGAAGACACTCGATGGCCTGCATCGCTTAGTGGAAGTTTACAGGGTTTTCTCCCATATGATATGCAAATTAGGCATGATTATCTCATCTCATCTAAGGAAGATAATATCCTTGCTCTATCAGTCGGTAGATTGATCATGGAATATTTAATAGAAGATGTAATCTAAAAACGTATGTAATAAATAATAACAAATAAGCAATTGAAATTGCTTCACTTGAAAAGAAAAATTTTGTTTTTATTGTAAATGAAAATAATAATTTTAATATAATTATAATTGACTAGTCTATATAGTATCATCTATTCTATAGTATTATCTAGTCTCTATAGTCTATAATATATTCCTTCTACTCTAGCTAATGCTATAAAGGTCCAAAGGAAAAGATGTCATTGATTTTAATTTCTAAAAAAAATAAAATTCGAAAAGTTGGTGTTAAGAATGTGAAAGTGAAATAATTTTATCACGCACGAAATATCAAGATTTTAAGTGATATATAATTTTAATAAGAAAAATACAAACATTTTATGCGACACGTTAAAAATCTATATCACCATGCAAGCAACCATCGCAATGAAACATCAAGGTCAAGGTTACGTAAATGCGCCATCTGTTACGGAAAGGAAATCAAAACTAGTCCTGAGGAGGAAATGTCATGAGTGTTTCTTTTTATTTGATTTGATCATAATATACTTCTAAAATCCACAACACATCAGTTTAAAAATCATGACTCATCTTTTCTTTAATATGTCCTTTAAAAATCTACTACGCTTTCATATATTTGGACACTGAATTTTATTACTTCATATGCAGATATCACATGTTTATCAATACTCAAATATTTATAAATCCTTCAATATTTATAAATTACATATACTTAAATAGTTAAAAATCACAAATAATGTTGAAATATACAAGGTGAGCACAAAGTCTTGCCCTGATTTTAAAAATTTATTACGAAATAACCTTTGAATGTAATAATGTAATTTTAGTATGTAGTGTTCAGATTGGGCAACCAGATTGTAATTGGGTGTGGTTGTGCTGAAATACTTGAGGCACAGGTTCCAGAACTCACAGCTTTATTGACACACGCACAAACATCACACACTTAAAAATTAGAGACATACAATATTAAACACATTTAAAGACAGATAATTATAGATTAGTAGGACTCCATTTCTAAGTTGAAAATCCGATACTCAGTTACTCGCAGGATGCGCGAAAGATACTTCCTCTCCGGATGTGAGTCTGTAGGTCAACTAATACGCAGAGTTGCGTTAATTATATTTTATTTAGAGTACAGTATTTTAAGTATATTTTATATGAGAGACTATAAAATAAACGTTTCTCACTGGGAGTGTAGACTGCGCAGTACTTCTTCTCGGATGAGAGTCTCGAGGCCTACTGACCATTTCTCCTGAACGACGGAAGGGGGTGCTCGTGCCAGTATGTGGGAGGAAGTACGATTACAAGTATCGGTTAATAGTTCACTTTTTAAAGTTTTTTTAAGTCCTAAAATTGGTATTTGATACAACTTCATGCATAACTAGATTATTGGATCGCAGAAAAAATCTTCACCACTTACTTTTACTTAGCTTTATCTGAACTATCCATTGCATCTCAATAAGAAGAATGTCTAACACGCATTATTTATCAGCAACTTGGAAATTGGGTTCCACAGTTTGAAAGTTCTTAAACGTGTGATGGACCAACATCATGGCCTCCACACTGTCCTGATATTACTCAACTTAATTTTTTTTTGTGGGGGGGATATATCAAAATTAGTTTATCTCATTCATTTTCTTTATAAATAAAAATAACTGTGTTTAGTAAAATAAACAATACAATTTATTAAACATAATTATAATTTCTTATTTTATGCATTATTTTTATTTATGAATGATTTTTTTCAGTATATTTAGGGATAATTCTATCTAAATGTCAATTAATTTGCATTAAAATTAAAATAATAAGTCATTATGCATCATATTTCAAAAATTCTGCACTTGTCACAATATCTCCACTGGATTTATCTGACCTTGACTTTTTATTACCATCAGATGTAACAGTCATTAAAAAGTCATCATCAGATAACATCTGACTTTCAAATGTTCTTTTTCTCTGGAGAGAAACTTTATTTTATTGTTTCCGGGATGAATCGGTTGACCCTAGATCTTTTTATACGTTTATTACTACCTTCATATTTACCTTCATTTCATATTATCCTTTCTTTGAAATTATCTGTTTCTTTAAATTTTTCATGTTTTTCTTTTCCGTATATTTCTATGATTTCGCTTACATTTACAGGAATCTCAGATAGCGTAACTTAAAAATTGCACAATTAAAACTTTTTAAAACATTTTCTTTCGAATTTGCAGGCTTTGTATCTCATTTAACTTCTTCAACCAAGTGGCACTTTCTAAACTTAAATCTATAGTTTTATTTCTGGCATTTTATTAGGCGTCTATAATAGGTCTCTTAAACACATGAACATAGTTTTATCTAAAGCCGGCCATTGATAAATAGTACGTGCTGGAATTTTATTGTGCACGATGTTGTTGTACAGAGCTGGATTTATTACATACACTGACAGGTGAAATAGGTAGTCATCAATAATGACTAACAAAAGCCTTTCACAAAGGGTTAATTTGATAGCACTATTTTTATTAAGTGCAAAAAATAACGTCCAAACAGTGATGTCATCCAATCAGATTCATTGGCATCGTATGTTACATTTGGATGCACTCATATGCCTTCCATTCACTTCCTACCGAATAGTTGGTACTTTTAAAAATAATGTGAAATGAAAAAGTCTGCCCACTAGCAAACACACATTAGTACTGTAGTATTTATATATCAGTACGGTAATATATTCAGAATCAACAGTTCTAATAGTTAGAACTTCTTTAACTTCACCCATTTTTATCTGAAACAGTCATGGCTGGAACACTTATAGCCTAAGTTAAATATTTTATCTGGTCATTTTCTCAAAACCATGTGTTTTCATTTCTGTAGCCAGTAATATAAATAAAAAGGGAGAACTATTTTTGAAGTGTGCATTTCAAAAGAGCACGAACTGCTTGATTTCTGGTAAACTTAGAGATACCTTATACAGTTTTTATTTTTAAATTGAGAAACAAGTTTTACCCGGAAATATTGCCCTTAAATTGTGTGTGTATTGATTCCGTTAACACTCACATCATAAGCCACATATTTTAAAAAGTTTTCCTTGGTGAACATCCCACTTAGCCATAGTTTTGGTGATTTTGCTATTGTTTCTTCAATGGCAAATATTTATTCTTACTATTTAGATCTTATTGAACTATTTAGATAAACCAGAATTGTTGCTCTAGGTATTTTAAATCCTAAAGACTGATTCATTATCTGTTTTAACATCATTTAAATTTTTTTTCACTATAGTAAGGAAACTTCAGTACAAATGTTAAAATTCAACAACAGTTTAATTACAATCTCAACTAACTTAGCCAAACATAGCTTTTACATACAGTAAAGAAAACTTCAAAACAAATCTCAAATTACAACATCACGTCTATACATTCTTAATTACCGTGTCAGCTAACCCTAGTCAGACATCAGCAATACTGTTAATGTCACTAGTAAATATTACCAGCGACTTAAACTAAACCATTATTTGCATTTATTTAGTTAACCATGGTAATTAATAAAAAAATTAAAAACAGCTGAATAACTTAAAACTTACGTCAGGCAAATTGTTATGAATTCTTTGGACAGAAGGTTTAAAAAGTTTTTTTATTACTTATAACAGCTGCTAAAACCAGATTTTCAAACAATTATACTTGTATTGTGCATCTTGCATCAACACATATTACTGAATCGAGTTATAAAACTGAAATATATATTATAGGTCCTTACCATAATTGCTCCGCGCCATCCAATATATAATAGGTTAAAAATATATAATTAATAATATTAATAATTAAAGTAATGTATAATTAATAATAGTAACAGTTTACAATTACACTTTTTATTCTTAATATAGTACTTTTAATAATTATAAAATGTATTATTACAGGGATGTTTTAAAATATGTCACTAGAAAATTACTAATGCAAATATTTTGGTTCTTTTCAATGATTTAATGTGAATAAAACAGTTAGAATTATTAGAATTTTTTAGTTTTATATGAGATTTGCTAGATTTAATTAGAGATCAGTAAAAATTAGGATAACGATTTTTCTTCATTTAAACTCCCACCTTAAAGAATTTATAAAGACCTTGAATAATGAAAGCTGCATTAGAAAAACACACAAAAAAATTTAAAATCTACTGCTTTAATATTGATTTTTATCTTTTTTAAACATTACATTTTCTCCCCAAAACTTTTTCGTTTTCCTTCATTTTGATTTCAAAGCATGATCAACAAATAAATTATTATCGTTGACCTTTCATTTTAACCTATAATATTATATCGTGGTATCGAATTATGTCTATGATACCTTTACCTTTCTGGTATGACATGGGAAAATCAGTCGGTTTTTAAATATAACCCAATGTTATTCAAAGCAAAATATTAAAACTTGCTGTTCAAACAACGAATTCAAAGCGTATTTAAATTTAATGTATTCAGTTGCCTCTTATGCGCATGTTTTCACTTCGTTAGTTGGCGCAGAGTAAATGCCTTCTGGACTTTTCTTTTCATTGGTTTGCTTTTCGACATTCATCCGACCAACAATGTTGCGAAATATTTTTGTGTTATGTTTGCATTATGAAACCCAACAGTTATTGAGTTTAGATTAAACAATGGCAGAGCTTACGAAGAAAATACTTTATGAAACTTTTAGTGTAAACAGTAGATATTATTTGTGTTCTTTAGCCATAAAAGTGTTATTTTCCAAATATTTTTTTAATTTTCATAATGGTTTTCTTGGATTACTTTATAATCCACGCATGTTGCGTAAATGACACTTGTAAATAGTTTATGAAAGCAATTGCTTATAATTTTATCTTGGTCAAATAGAATGTTAGAGTTTTACACAATACAAAGATTTATTATTTTACTATTTTTTAAGAGGGTTAATTGCAGGAAATACATTCTAAATTTATTGAAAATTTATTAGGTTATACAATAGGAAAGCTTACCAGAAAATAGTCTATGAGCTTTTCTTATTGTACACAATAGTTATTAATTAAGTTCAGGATAGCATTACTCTATGTCCTTGAAGTTTGTTATCAGAATTTAATTTTGGATAATCACTATGTCTATCACTATGTGCTGTCATCTATGTGCTGTGTCATTGTCTGTTGCTATAATCAATATGGTCCGATATCAATTAAGATGCCAGACAACTTTTGATAAGACATCATACCGTCATAAATCTTATTGGAATCTATACTGAAATTTTCTAAATCAATTAGAATTATTGTCATAACTGATATCATTTTAAAATGTTCCCTATGGACATTCTTATCAGTAAAGGTATATTCTTATCAACAATAAGATACCTTAGATTCTTAGAAATCTTATGATAGTCATTAGAATGTGTATCAATTTCAAAAGAAAAAATGTTGTTGTTTCTTATCACACTTGGTCGACGACAACATTTAGACTAAGTCCAAGAATCCATGTGGTCTCATGGAAGTAGGGAAAGAGTGTACTGCGTCTTTTGTGTTGGAGCACCCTTAGGTAGAAGTCTGGCTCGGCTCCGTGACGCTGAAGAAGGAGGGAAGTGCCTTCCGGGAGGACTTTTAGTAGGAACTATCCTTCATTTGTGTATCGTATGGGAAAAAAATCCCACCAGGTAGTTCTACTTCGAAAATTTCTATTCTTGAAATGAATCCTTATTAAAAGGCCCTAATGACCATTGGGCATTATGGAACATCATTTAATTATTTTGTAAATGTGGTTTAAAAAGAATACTAGTCTTAAAACGATTATTTTAGAAAGGACGCCAAAATGTATAGGTTTTTTTTTTTTTGCGATAGTTTATAAAATTGTGCATATTTAGTGTGCTAATAAGAATCAGAATCACTTTTTCTACAACTAAACAAATTTAATTATAAATTATTATAATAATCTCAAATTATTTATATTAAAAATTATGTATTTTTTTTATATGCCAGTTTCATAAGATGATGTAAAATCTGAAGGCCAAATCAGTAAGTGCCAATAAAAATGTTTCTTTGCGGTTACATATCATAATAAATCTTCAATAGAAAGTTATTCAGAAAGACTGATGAATTGTTTATCGATTTATTTAAGTGAAAAGTATTATTTTATAAGCAGTTATATCGGTTTTTTTATTGTTTTACATAAAGAAATATTTAATAATTATTTAATACAACTCAAAATTATTTATACGTGGCTAATACATTGAATCTAAAAACTGTTGACGTGAAATGAATTTCTGAATTTAAAATCCATTCTCAAACTGAACTTGTGGTGACGAACATGGAATTGTTTAAAGAAACGAGGACATTCAATGGCATGCATAGTGGAAGTTTTCAGGGTTTCCTCCCATATGACATGCAAATTTGGGACGACTATCTCTAAAACTCATCTAATAATCTTCTCTATACGTCGGTAGATTGATCGTGGAATATTTAATAGGACACGTAGTCCTAAGAACGTGTGAAATAAATAATAGCAAATAAATAAACAATTGAAGTTGCTTTACTAGAAAATAAATTTTTTATTTTACTATGTTTGGTATTTTGGCACATCCTGTCAAATGAGAGAAGCAGTTCTACATTTCTACAATCGAGATTACTAGAAACACTTCTATAACAACAGTTTTTACAATAGAGATTAACATTCTTAATTTCAGTATTATGCAACAATAAAGTTATACTATTTGGAATTGTTAAGAATAATATTTGCTCTTTCAATCACATAATTTCACCACAAAAATATTAAAATGTAATCATATATAAAATATTGTATTACTCAACATTGAAGTTATACTCTTTGGAATTGTTAAGAATAATATTTGTTCTGTTAATCAAATCATTTCACCATATAGATATTAAAATATATTCATGTAAAATATTTTGTTATGCAACATTGAAGTGATACTATATTGAATTGGCAGAATATTATTTTTTCAGTCAATCAAATAATTTAGTCACATAAATATTAAAATGTAATCATATAAAATATTATATTACCAATAATGTAGCAGAATTCTTTTGAATTGTCAAGAATAATATTTGTTCTGTAACTCAAATCATTTCACTGTTTCAAATATGTTCATATAAAGTATTATGTTTTGCAACAATGAAGAAGTACTCTTTTGAGTACCATAAGAATAATATTTTTTATTTTTGTAAATCATATCATTTCGTTGCATAAATATTAAAATGCATCCATATATAAAATTAAAAATTAAAATTAAATTTATTTTTATTTTTCTCAAAAGATTTATTTCTCTGATGACCTGATACTTTGTCTGTTAAACGGTTTAATTTTTATATTCCTTCAAATAGCCATAACATACGTTTATATTACTGAGAGCATACATTATACTGATTTAGATTTCTACAAATATATCCCCTTCTTGTACATCGGTGGACCTTGTGTTCCACTAATGTACCATCAACAAGCCACCAACTAGTGACTATGCGACTGGCATCTGGGATTACTTTTAAGTGCAACTGCTCTGAATTCCGTATCATATGCGAGACAACAAAGTAAAATTCCCATCAAATGTACTATCGATGAGAGACGTTTTGCATACATTATAACGATCGCCATACTATCGTCTTTTCTGAAAGCTGTGACTGCAACAGATATGACCAGGAATTCTCCTACATACACATACACGTGAGTTATCCGGCGACCTGGTGTCCAAGTGCCTAGCGCTTGGTATCCCAGACTTCAGGTTCGAATCCTGGAGGGGGCATGGATGTTTGTTTGTGGTTCGGAATCTACTTTAAACAGTAAATCCCGGTCTGTTTTGCCTTCGTATGCACAAAATGACCATAGAGCAACTAACAAACCAAACCTACAAGCCAGTTACCACTGATTATATTTTCTTCAATTTGGAAGTAGAATTAGTTTTAATTGATACTAACTATGTATTAATTTTTAACCAACTAACCTTTATTAATTTCAACTAACAAAATCCGAATAAAGATAGAGAAAGCACAATGCATTTTCAATACTATCGGATGTTTGCCAGACTTATTCAGAGGAATCTTGCAGACGAATTTCCTTTCACTAACACGACTTTAATGGACAATTTCCGGTTGAAATGAACTGGGCATTTGAGAATTAGGCAGTTAAAATTGATTACTATTGATCCGATAAACACCATGCGACAACAATGTTGAACAAAACATTGAGCTTTGTTTAGAAATCGTGCTCGGAAACGAGATAAAAACATTGTTACAAATATCACTGCATGCAATAGCTTTATTTCAATTTTCAGTCAGAGATTTATTTATTTTAATATTATTTATTAACAAGTAATATAAAATAATGTAAAGTCAATTCCTACTTTTTTCCCACTATATTTCAGAAAGTTCTTTATAAATAATTTTCATTCTTTTTTTTAAATTAGAAAAAATTCTCTTTCTCTCACACACACTTTCCATCTCTCTCACTTATTTATACATATTTCATTTTCCATTTTGTTCCCTCCTTGACTCAGACTAGAACCCAGAATGAAAAAGGTATCTAAAAAAGAAATTTTTTCCAGCGATCTACAGCTTCGCTAATGACGGTATTTATTCCTAAATTTATATCCTGCTAAATATATTATATAAGAGAAATTTTTTTCTCCCAAGTAAAACTAAAATTAATTAATTAAATTTAATTACTAAACTAATTTTTGAAAAAACTGTATTAACATCAAGTGTCCTCCACTACAAATTTAAAAAAATGTATTTGAACTAGAGTGGTTGAATAAAAATATTTTATTAACGATTGAAAATTGGAACAAGATATATAAATATATACAGGGAAAGTGTGAACTAATAGTAGGAAATGAAAAAATAAATCTAGAATACCAGCATGTTCTTTTCAAAATGAAGTATATCTATGCGTTATAGATCTATATTGTAAAGAATCAATATGAATACAATACAAAAAACTCCTGTGATAAAACTTTCTTTGCATGTAAGTTGATACATTAAACATTCTATAAACTATAAATAATATATAAAATTGCCTGTATCGAAGGAAAAATATATAAACCTTAGAAAATCTTTTGATACAGCCATTTTTTAATCAATAGCATCATTTTATTGGACACGTAATTAGAGATTTTTTTTATTGCAAAAAATCGAAACTTACGCATTTCGTTACCATGGTAACATGAATTTCATCAACAAACTTGGTAAATTTATTTTTTTTATTTGTTTTATGAATTATTAATAAACTTCATATTTCTTAAACATGTTAAAAGTAACTTAGAAAAATCCCATTTATTATGATACTTTTTTGAAGTGTTAATATTTCCAGTGCTAAATCGAGCTTTTATTATTTTTAAAACTTGATGTATTTGCAAAATTAAAAAAGCAACAATTTAATCGAAGCGATGATTTAAAAATAATTTATATGTAAAGTAAATATTTAAGGAAGATATTCTTTAAAGCTGTTTATTTTAAAATTATATTTTCCTCTTTCGTTCAGGAATTGTATGTGTCTTAATTGGGAATCATTTCACATAATTAACAATTTATATTTTATAAAATAAATGCAAATCTATGTCAAGAAAACTGTTAAGTTATATAAATTTATAAATGCGTTGTGTAATTTCAATAAACTACTTTTTTAATTCATCTTTTATACCTTGTAGAATTTTGGATGTATTCATGTGACATTTAAAATTTTTTTAAATTTTACTCTTCAAATTCTGTTAGTAAGATAAATTAACATAAAAAAAATTATTTTCTATTGGATTTAATTGCAATAATTTTCAACCTATAAGTTCTCCTAAAGATATAAAAGTTACAATATTTGGTTTTTTAAAACAATTCTGCTCTTACATCGTATGCATTTTTTACCGATGCATTTTTAAAATCTTTTTTAAAAAGAAACTTTTTTATTTATAAAAAATATGTTTTTTTATTTTAATTTCAATTGCAATTTTTGATGTAGGTTTGATAAACACCAATGTACAATTTTTGTTTTAATTAGATTTAGAAGAGTGAAAAGTAATAAAATCTGAATAAGATTTGATATTTAGGAAAATAAATAAGACAGGAAAAAATTTTTTTTTCAAAATACCACTAATACGAATGTGATATTAAATTACAAAGTACAGTTTAAGTGTCTAAATGTTACCTTATGTTAAAATACTGTAATTTCTGAATACAGAGCACTTTGACCTAATTCGTTCACCACTAGAAAGGTAGATATGTAGTAGATTTAGCGTTATCGAGTTTCAAGAGGCCTGCTGCACTGCACCCTCATTGTTTCACCTTAATTTTTTAATTAACGCTCTTAATAGTGACATCTGGAGAGTCCATACTTTTCACCCCGCCTCACCGAGACCAATGAAAAAACATTCCAGCTTACGAATTTATTGTGGCTATCACCTACACAGACATAGAAACATTCAGTTATGCTTCCTTTATCAGGTTTCGAACTTGAATTCGGACACCGAATGCGTTACCCATCAAGCTACTTCTGCCCGTCCTCTTGATATTATATGAATGGATATAAATTATGGCCTCTTAGGGTAAAAAAAAAAAAAAAAAAAAAAAAAAAAAAAATTATTTCTCAAAATTAAGTATAATTTAATTATGGTATGCGAATTATATTTTTTTATGAATGAATATGAATCACAACTTTTTTCTGAATAAAAAAAAAACGAAAGAAATTATTTTTATCATTGTTGAAAGTTAAATGAAATTATCAACATCGTTGAAAGTTCTTTTCGCATTCTTTTCAAGAACTGATTCTTTCTGTTTCCTTACAAGTTGTGGAATTTAAGATAAGATAATCACAATAGATAAACATTGACCTCTAACCTTGCGCATCAAAGGACAAATAGCAATTTATCTCTTTTCTTCAGAGCATTTGACGTCGCCTTGATAAATAACCGTCGGATGTTATTGGCATCATTTATCGCTCTTGGTAACCGTCTCTCGCCAATCGTCTTTTCTTCGGCAACCCATACCTGACTCTCTAAGTTGACTGCAGTATATAAATAAAGAGCTTGTTCACCTAACCACTATACGCAAATTATTGGTATTGCATGGTTCTTTTTTTTGTTGACTTCTGAAAATTGTCTTATTCTTTTGTCATGTCTTTGGGTCCTTTAGAAAAAGTGTCTCGGGATGAGACTTTACGTCTTCGTAAAACTTATATTGGGTGAGCATTAAATTTATTTTATTGGTTTTGTATTGGAAATTTTAATTAATTTTTGTTAACTGATATTATACCATGTTATGAATATTGATGATGAAAAGCAGGGAACAATGAATTTTATGTGATTTCATTTATATTTAATCATTCCTTTTTGTGTATTTTAATAATTCGTTTGTTTTAAAAAATATGTTATAGTCTCATGTTACTAGTATGTTTCAATTCATGTCATTTTTAGTATTATTTATAAATATTTTTTGTTGACATTCGTATGAGTATGAGTGGATTTGTATGTATAGGTAGCCGTGATTATATAAATGCATGTATTTGCTCATAAAATTAAAAAAAAAAGTATTTTAAAAATCTTATTTTCAAAAACTATTTAAAATTTGGTTCACTGCTTTATAATTTTTCATACACTAGATTTTTTTTTTTTTTTTTTTTGCAATTTTCGTCATATCCATTTATCAAAAATGAATATAAATAAATTTCTTACAATTCATAACTGAACCAAATTTGTAAGAAGGCTAGAATTCCAACAAACCAAAATATTTCCATCTTTGGAAAATATTGTATAATTTTTATAGCTTTATGTTCTATCCCAGATTTTTTTATGCACATAGATTTTATTTTCTATTTTTAAAAAAAAAAAAGTTAATAACCTGAGAAAAGGAATCAACATAAAAATGTCAAAATTATAAATTTATTGAAAATTTTATAGAATTCTATTTATTTTTTATAAAAATATTAATAGGGCTGCTATGAAGTGGGTAAGGTAAAATTTTCCCATCCCAATTCATTAAACTCTTATATGTTAGGTTGAACGGAAAGTAATGAAGGGAAAAAAAATTTATTGTTGCATATATTTAATCATTAATCCGTTCTCCATCATTTCTTATGACATTTAACCATTTTTGCGGGCAACTTTTTTGATTCCATCTATCGAAGAACTTTTTTCATTTTGCAGAAAATTTTCCATTTAGAGAATTTTCGATTTTCTGTTTATTGCTTCAATTTTTGTTATCAAGAAAATGCTGCAGAGACCTGAACAAGTAATAATCTGAGTTATAACTGGGTCTGGGTTGTTATCTGTATATCTAGTGTGGTAAGGCTAATCTGGTATATCTAGTCTGGGTTGTTATCTGTAATTGTTGTGGGCAGGGCTGGATTTTCCAATAGTCTAACTAGACTTCAGCCTAGTGCCTCAAGATTAAGAGGGGCCTACATTCAAATTGTTAGCAAAATTAAAATTACACTATTCTAAAAACAGTAAAATATATAAATTTATCTTAATTGAATTTGCTTTAATCTTCACTGAATTCTTCTTCTGCATTGAATATATTTAATCTAATTTAATAGAAAATATGATAATTTTTATTGCATATTTGTTTTTTATTATTTGAATTTTGTTTCTTTGTAAATACTGTGTGTTATGTTTGATTAGTTATTTTTACAAGTACTATATATGGTGCTGAGAATAAATGTCCAAATAAGAGTTCTCGACTTTTTTTAATTTATTATCCGTGCCACACTTTTTATAACACTTTTTCACATCTCTCATGTTTATTTACAAACTTAAAAAATGGGAGGTGAAAGGGCCTCATAAGTGGAATAGCCTAGGGCCTTTTTTAATCTAAATCCGGCCCTGGTTGTGGGGCTATGTCTGAACTATAAGGTGAACGTAGGATGACGTAGAATTTCTGTTGAGTCACTTATGCGATGTGATGACGGGCATTCTTTTGTTAAAGAATCACATTCCATCTATTGAGTTATGCAGATCCTTTAATGAGTAACGCCAGTTTCAATTCTCAACTGTCGACAGCAGATATATGAGATGGCATTTTGGTTATTTGCAAGCAGTTCAAAATCAAACACTCTTTAAATACCATGTGGAACAAAAACATCAGCTCGAGAAATCTTTCCTGTTATTTTTAGGAGTTCAATTACTGTTGTTTTGCGCTCAGTGGAGTCTAGGGATGTCTAACTCTACCAGTGCTTTCAAATCATCATTATCAACCTGCATTCACCAACCACTTCTCTGTACCTTCAAGATTGAAATTCCCTCTTCGAAACTTTTTAAATAAATAGTGAACTTTACATTCACTTATAGCTCCTGGATACACGGAAAAAATGTTTTAAGTTATCTCCGCAGCATTTCTGTGCAACCTAAATATGAAATATGAAACTTATAATATTCCATTATTCAACTTATATTATTTCATTGCTTCTACTTACTACGAAAATAATAATTAAAATATAAGTAAAATATGAAGTGCATGATATTATGTTAAGGATGTGATATTAAGCATAAATATTTTTTTTAAAAAAGAGATATCAAAATCGAATTCAGGCATTTATATTGATTTGAATTTAAGTAAGCAAAAATTTCGTTCAATTCAATACATAAAGTACGTAATTTTCAAGGACACGTTTTTAAAAACTTAATAATAAAAAAATTTAAATTTTAAAACAATTTTTTTCTCAGTTTAATTTGTGGAAATTTGCAATTTATTTAATATTGTGGAAATTTGTAAATTATTTAATATTATAAAAATTTGTAAATATTTGGCAATTCAATTTATGCAACTGAATAAATAGATGTAATGTTTTTTATATTTGGATATTTTATTAAGTTTATTAAATAAGCACAAATTAATATTTTTAAACATAAAAAAAATGTATAATATATTTTTGATGCACAATCGTTATTTACATTTAATTAATTTGATTACATACAACAACTTAATTTACCTTTATTTTAAACAATAAATATTACACTTATAAATTCAAAATATTTTTAACCATTATTCTTCACTGAAAGACAAAAAAATATAATTATTATTTTACAATACTTTTTCTTGCCAACTTTAACATAATTAATTGCGCTAATAAATTGATTTGTTTTTGTTAATTAAATACATCGCACTTAAAGTTTAAAAGAATGCATTCTGTTTTCTTATTTTAGAATACATGTGCGTTGTACGTTTATTTAATTTTTTTACAATTAGAAAAAGTTTTGTATATTTCTCATTTTTTTTAACTGTAACAATTACTTCCTTTTTGGGATACTCCTCGTCATATATACAGTTAAATTAAAATTTTTCATTGGTAGTTTTTTTTTAAACATCCTCAGATTTTGATGGAAAATTAAAACTACACAACATAATCCAGCTTTAGTTTAATAAAGTAATAAACGTTCAAATTTAAGAAAATATTTTAATCAATAATTTATAACTTTCTATGACTGCAAATATAAAAATATCCATAAATTAAAACCATTCTAAATTAACCATTAAAAGTTTGGCCACAACAAAAATTGAATTAAATATTAAAACGCATATTAAATAAATGTAATAGTAATCTCCAAATCCTTTATTTGCTTTTCTGTTGTTTTTTGTTATATATAAAAAAGTAGATTTTATTTATGTATATTAAATGATTTTCTAATTGAGCACATGTGCGTGTGGCCCATGGCCAAGTATAACATAGTAAGTCCATCTCACGACCATCACGATTGCATCTCTATTCTACAACATTTATCACAACAAAAAACATGTTTCTTTTTCCTTAACTTAAACAAGTAATATAAAAAAAAATGTTAAGTGAATTCGTATTTTTTTTCACTATATTGCAAAAAGTCCTTTATAAATAATTTTCATTCATTTTTTTAAGTTAGAAAAAATTCTCTCACATACACACTTTCCATCTCTCTCACTTATTTATTCAAATGTTTCATTTTCCAATTTGTTCCCTCCTTGACTCAGACTGGAACCCAGAATGAAAAAAGAATCTGAAAAAGAAATTTTTTTTTCCCAGCGATCTACACGCTTCGCCACTGACGGTATTTATTCTTAAATTTATATCCTGCTAAATATCTTATGTAAGAGAAATTCTTTTCTCCCATATAAAACTAAAATTAATCAATTATATTTAATTAATGAATTAATATTTGAAAAAACTGTATTAACATCAGGTGCCATCCACTACAAGTTTCAAAAAATGTATTTGAACATGAGTGGATGAATAAAAAGTATTTTATTAACGATTGAAAATTTGAACAAGATATATAAATATATATAGGGGGGAGTGAGAACTAACAGTAGGAATTGAAAAACATGTTTCTTTTTCCTTAACTTAACAAACGAGCGACAAACAGTCTGTTTTATCGAAGACGCGTGGAAACCAAAGTTGATCCCAGTTGGCTAACCAGTTTGGTATGAAGCCTTCATGTTGTTGTAATGCAATGACTAGTTATAAACAAACAGTTGCCATGTTCTAGTTCTCCTTGTTCTCTTTTGAGCACAGTAATCATCGCAGTATTTCTCTTTTTATGTTAGTTTTTCAGCTAATTTTAGAAACTGAGTTCGCTGGGAGAAATTTACTTAAATAAACGCATTCAGTTGATGTCGTAACTCGTCTGGTAGATGACTTCTCGCATATTTTGATGAGTCAACAGCAATTAAGGTTTCTCCACTGTTAAGATAAATTAAGAAAAGAACATCAATGAGAAATTTTTTCCTTCTTTCATTACGTGAAATAACTTTTTTTCTTCTTCTTCAAAAACTTGTTTATCTAGTTGAAATAAAGTATTCAATTTTAATTCAAATTAGAAGTGTAATTATGATATTGAGATTTACTAATAGCTCTTTTTGAAGATTCTATATCACTTATCAATCTGGAGCTTGAATGGCCGAGTGGCTGGAGCTCGGTACCACAGGTTTCGAGTTTGAGTCCCTGGTGTGCCATGGATGTTTGTAGTAGTTCGGAATCCACTTTACACCGTAGTTCCCGGTCTAATATAATCGTGATTATTGTTACTCTGCGTCCGTAATTTAACTTCAAGCTATACGCACCTCCTGGGTATTGCTAAGTGAGTAACATCGGTGCAGCGCTTGTCTTAAGGCATCAAAGACGATTGTCTAAGTGTTGCCAGCTGCATTAGAACAAAAAAAAAATCACTTATCAATCTAATATCTGCCGAAATTATCTTTAATTAACTAGAGATGTTCCTTTTTAAATTGGATTAATTACAATATTAATCTTTTTCACACTACTTTCACTTCTTTAAATTATGTTATTAAAAAATTAAGGAAAATTAATGCAATCTACAAAAATATAATAAATATCGATAATCTCTGCGGGAAAAATAATTGTTATTTTGATAATGTCAGGATATAATTTAATGTAATTATTATACATCTTTACATACTAGCAAATTCGTCGTATTAAAGCCTAATAATTATAAAATTTAGAACAGAAATATTCTTATAAAATATTTCTAAACTGCGTCTTGAATTCTTGATTATTATAAAATTCGCAATTCGTATATGCGTTTTTTTTCTATTTCACAATAAAAAGCATTGGGAAAGTTGTTTATTTTTAAAGATTATTGTTTATATAATTTTCAGATGAATAAAAGTCGCCAACATGCCAATCTAGTATACATTTTATTTATCAGTATATAGTATACATTTTATTTACAGGGCCTGATGACCGAATGGCTAGCGCTCTGGCGTTCGGTACCACAGGTATCGGGTTCAAATCCCGGCTTTGCCATGGGTGTTTGTAGTGGTTCGGAATCCACTTTAAGCTGTGTAGGTCCCGGTCCTAATAGGATCGTAGAGCGTTGTGGGGGCATTGTTACTCCGCGTCCGTGGCTTACCATCAAGTTACACGCGCCCCCTGGGTAATGCAAAGTGAGTAACATCAGTGCGGCCGTTATGGCGAAAGATCACAGTCTATCTGCCAGCTGCATTAGAAGAACATTAACATTTGTCAAAAGTCGTTTTGTAAGTTCTATTTCAAAGATTTAAATAAAAACTAATCCTTGAAATAAATTTATTGGTTTTTATGTTCTCAGACAAAAAAGAAATTTTCTCAGGATTTCAAGAAAATTATCTAAATATTTGGGTCAGGGATATGTCTGATCCGTTTTAAGAATTTTGCACATAATAAAAATTGTTATTGAGTGTTATTGAAATTCTGAATAATTATAATATCTCGATCAATTTAAAAATACTTTTATTTAAGGGAAATCTATTTATTATAACTCAAATGTTTATTAAATATAACTCAGATGTTTATCAAATATTTAAAAAATACATTTACAAAATATCAAACATCTTAAAAAGTAGAATTATTTTCTAACAGTAAAATAACTAAATAATAAAATATTGCATAGAAGAAATATTTAACCAACGAAGCATAAAAATCAGATTATTTTTTAATTTGATAAAAAAAAAATATCAAAAATATCAAACAGTACTATTACAAAAATTAATTGAAGCTTAAAAAATGTATTCACAGAAAACATTACAAACTTTATTTTAATTGAAATCTATAAAAAAAATATATTATAAATATTATAATAGATTTTTTTCTGGAAAAATTTTTCTAAATTATTGAAATTCGTATGCTTTATAACAAATTATGATTTTTTTTAATATTTTGTTTTTAAATATTATTCAACAAAATTTTTTATTGTGCATTCTTACTTAATGATTGCTACTAACTTAGCCAATCTTCAAAAATTTATCACGGAAAATTTTTAGTTTTTAAATGAACGTTTTAGTAAAAAAGAAAATGTAATGTCTCTGTTTTTTATTCAAGATATCTTTTCCTGCAATTATTTGGTAGAATATTATTCAGCTCTATCCAGTACGCACCATGAAAAGGAGTTGTTTTATTGCCCGTACATTTCGCAATCGAAATTTAAAACAAAACTTTTCAAGGTTAACATCTAGAGGCCGAAACCTTCTTCCAATTGATTCCAATTTCCTTTACTGCTGATAATTCTACTTCATTTGTCCAGCTTAACTCCTTAAGTTCTCAAACTCTTGTCTTTGTCCAAACATTTTCCTTCCCCATTGTCCACCGGTCCTCTCCAACCTAACAAAATCAAAATCAGAGCTTAGAAAAAATGCAAGTTTTTTAAATTTATTGTGCAAATGCATAATTTTTATAATACGGCTTCATGCACATATGCGCATGCGTGTGTGTGTTTGTATATGTATGTTGATATTGCAATCATTGACTAGCTGTCTTTTTAACATGTTTGAATTTTAGAGTTGGCCACTTTTTAGATGGCTGAACCTCATGAACCTTTACTAATCACTTCACTTCTTTCTAGTCCTTTTTCTAGGCACAGAAGACGATTCTGGAATGGAAATTCGTGATCCTAATTCTGATGAACAAATGGAAAGAATCATTGCACCTTAACCCTTCTGTGACTACGTCCATCCAAAAACCAAATTGAAAATCGTAGCTGTCTACAGAGAGGACAGTTACGAAGCATGCTCCCAATTAAAAATTAACAACAGTAATTAATCTTCTATACCCTTCCCCTTCTCCGTCAGCCTGTTATTTGATGCCATACAGGTTAATAATATGTTTCTTCTATTGGGGAAGGTAATGTTGCATCGATTTTTCTCGTATGATTCTCATGTCCAGTGTGAAATATGACGACCTTTGTTTGTTTACACACCTGTGCTACATTGCTTTATCGTTCTTTTGAATTCTTTCGAATATATTTTTTTGCAATTTGTTGTTTTCACGTGATTTTTTTTATCGGTTTATTCGAAGTAACTTTTTATTTTTCGGCATCGGATTATTGCTAGAAATTTTTTGCATCATTCCACGGTGATTCAACCATTGAAAATGAACAGGAGTGATAAGCCTTTTGAATGAATAGAAAGTAGATCTTTTGAAATCCATGGAAAGCTCATTACTTAGATAATATTGCGTTGTCTTTTGCATGAAAGTTCTTTTCAAAAGGCATTTTTAACATGTTTTTGGCCTTACAAAAGTAGTCTGCTTTTTTTCCTCCATTTATAGCTAACCCTATTGTTTAGAATTTGTGATAATTTTTTTTTTCCATGACATAACCAGAAAACAAATATGACATAACAAAAAGCAATTTTTACCATTTTCAAAACAGTTTTGATTATATTTATTAGTTCAATTTTATTTTGTTTTAACATCATTAAATAATTTGTTTCCTATAATTTCATCATAAAAATAATTTATTAATAATCTCATACTTTATGGGTTCCGTAGCACATCATATATTGTTATCTTAATCTGTCATCAACAACTTTCTGTCAAATATTTCATGTTCATGGAGTAACACTGGAGAGTGAACTTTATTAGCTAAATATGAATTATAATTTTTCTTTTACTTTATTTTCAGTCGAGGTATCAATATAAAATGTATGCAGGATCTATTACATATTAATCGTTACAATAATTACTATATTAATTGTTGTTTTCCGATGCCTATCATTCAGAAGTCATTCGTAACTAGACTTGTAGATACGCAACAAATTTAGCCTTACCAAGGGCTTGCTTAACTATAACTGCATTTTGTAACCCGAATATTAAACAATCTTTGCAGGCATGGTATCTGGTGAGTTTTCCTTTATCATCCGCGAGCCCAAGTCGGACTTTACGGTTTTCGAATTACTCATGCCATATTCCTAGCATAGACATTAGACCTGTTTGCATTTGACTACTTTTATCGAATTTTGAAAACCGGACGTGACTCGTATACCCCAAGCAGCTCTGCCCGCAGTTTGTATCGTAATAAAATAAAGGAATTTCATTTCTGCTAATATCTTTTATATGTAATATTCATTTAATATACAGCGTAGCATTATTCCAAAATATTGAATCTTGTATCTCAAATTTAGTAGCAATTTAAGGAATTCTACACATAGTGTTTTATTATCGGTTACTAACGGTTGTCGGTTTTTTACATATTTTTAATAATAAAATAATTTAATACCATTATTAAAGGCAGCTATTTTTTCATTTCTTTGCTGTTTGTGTTTGATATCTATGCCACTGATCCCTAACATCAGCGATTATTATCTAACCATTCTCTATACTAGACTTATTGTTATGCTTTCTTTTAAAGTATAATAGTTAGAAAGATCCAAATGCAAAATCAATACACACTATTTCGTTCTTTAATATTGTGTTTATTATTATTGACATTAGTGCCAGTACTGAAATAGTAGCGTTTGCTGCACGACATAGTAGTAAACAAAAAATATATAAAATGGATTTCAAAAACATTGAAACCATATAATATTTAATTTCTTTTTATTTACTTTAAATAGCTTCGTTTCAATAATTTTTTTTAAAAGACCAGATCCTATTCATTTAAATTGATGCCTCTATTTTTATGTATTTTAAATGCATGTGATGTCATAAGATGTAACCATCTTCATTTAAACTAATAAAAAATGTTTCTTACAGAGAGTCTTGTACCCTCTTTTTTGAACGTGATCCACTGAAGATAGTGAGAGGCGAAGGGCAGTACATGTATGACGAAAATGGCAGGCAATACCTGGATTGCATCAACAATGTTGCTCATGGTAAGAGTTGTTTTTTGTGATACTAGTAAAATGTTAGAATTTTTTTTTCAGGAAGTTAGAAATCGTATAATGATGTTTGCGTAACATTACTGTTCTGTTTTTTTGATGGTGTCAGTTTTCGAAACATAAAAATGCCTGTCATAATATTAATGAGAAATTATTCACATTTTTTTCGTGTTATTCATTTCTTTGTAAGCAGTTTGAAGTTCATGTTTTGTTATACTACTATATTTAATTACATAAAAGAACTTATTTTAAAATGAAGGTATAAATCCTTAGCAAATAATAATTAAAAAATTTAATCTTTGAATTATAATTTTTTATGGAAAAAAGTAAATACTTTACGAAAGATTATTTCTATATATTTTATCTATAAATGCATTAAAAATGGTTATGAAAAACATACATAAAATATTTAAAGCTAAATATGATAGATCGTAGGTACCAGTCTAATATGATTGTAGAGCATTGGGCATAGGGCGGACAACCCTACCCCGTAAAAAGAAAACATTTCCTGTCTCGAAATCTACCAATAGGCAGACGGCCTTGGCTCACCATTGGGCTGTTGCGCCAATGCTGATGCTGATGATGAAATATGATAGTTACAAGCTCGAATACACCCTAATTGAAAAATCAATTTTAAATAAAAGAAAAATGAATTTAAAAAATTGCAATTTCTAACCAAACATTCCAATTATATTAACCAAATTGCTTAATAACAATTTTAAAAAACAAGAAAAGCAGTTATTATATAACAAGAATTATCGTATAATAATTTTATATAATTATTATACAACGATATAAAAGAATTTCAACATAAGAATTTCATTTTTTTCTGCACCTTTTTATATTTAATATTCATTTAACATTTAGAGTTACATTAATTACATTTAATATTATTTAATTTTTTAGTTACATTAATTATATTATATTTAATATTTAATTCAATTAATTTTATAGCTACATAAAAAATATAAAAAATAAATTTTAAATTACCGTTTTCGAAACACAAACAAATAAAAAAATATTTGGTAGAAAAAACTCTAAAAACTTGAAATTGATTTCTTTGCAACGTTTTAGAGATTAAAAAAACTGTGGTGATACAAACACCTTTCGTGTTTCGCTTTTGTAAACAAACAAAACCGTTTCTACTCCCCTCTTTGTCCTTGATAGAACTTTTCAGAAAAGAAAAAAAAGTTCATTCAAATAAGTTCTCCTGAAGAGAACTTTTCTGAAAGAGAAATATCGATTCAAAGTTCCGCAGAAGACGCAGTGTTGCGCAGTTTTCCGCGTATTTTGGCCCAGGTTGTTTCCTATTCGTTCCTAGTTTTGAATGGCAGCCAACTGGCGACTTTCCACTTCTCTTGGCTACCTTAGCAACGCATTTGGCACGCGCGTCCTAAATACAACTCTGTCGTATCATTCAAAGCACGTTCTGTTTACTTTTTTGCATCAAAATATTCTAATTGCCTCCGTTGGATGCAGGTGCTTGCCTGGCCTTGAACTTCCAGAATCCAAATGTGCTGTATACCTCGGGCGATGTTTCGTTTATGTCCGGATGGAATAACATGAAATAATCTTCTTACATGTTAAAAATACACATACTCAAAAACGTCTTTGTGTCAAATAAAATGACTTTGACATTTTGTTTCTTAAAAAAAAAAAAAAATTCCGTATAATAATGAATATGTATTATAAAAGGAATAAAAAATAAAGGGAATTAAAAATAAAAGTTAAAGAACGTTCATATTAGCAATATGAAAATAAAAATATTCTTTGAAAATCAATATATATATCATCAATATAATTTTCATATTATATCATATATTATTTTCCGTCGATTTGGTTTGTCGCTCTACGGTCATTTTATGCACACTTTGGGCTAATTGGATTCCATAAACCGTAGATCCCATTCTAATATAACTGTAGAGCTTGGGCTGACAAAAGAAACATCTTTTTCGCCTATCCAACAAAAAGAAAACATCTCCTGTCTCGAAATCTGCCAGTAGGCAGAGAGGCTTGGCCCACCATGGGGCTGTTGCGCCAATGAAGAAGATTTGGTTTGGTCGGTTGCTCTATGGTCATTTTGTGCCCACTTTGAGCTAATTAGACTGGGACCTACGGTTTAACGTGGATTCCGAACCACTAACAAACATCCATGCCACCTCCAGGATTCGTACCTGAAACCTGTGGTCCCAAAGGCCATAGCTCTAGCCAATTGACTATCAGGCTGTATTTTCTGTTGGAGAACAATACACGATATCGTTATATGTTCACTTATGTGACAATAAATGAATATATAACAATGTCGTATGTTATTCTTCGATAGTTTAATAAACAAATAAAATTTTACAATATTGGTCGAAATCATTTTTTATTTCATATTAAACCAAACAATTTCTCTGTCACAAATATAAATAAACTACAGATTTTTTTGTTTTTGATATTTGGTTAGAATTAGATTTTTAATTTTCTTATGAAGTAACATCACGAAAGAATAAACAATATATTTTGCAACAATATTTTTAAGATTTAATTAACAATTCTAGCTTTTATCGTTGAAAAATCGGAATGTGAAAAATTACAGTCGACCTCTTTACAATACTAGCCCTCTGCCCTTTGGTACCATAGGCTTCAGGCTCGAATCGTGGCGTTGGCATGGATCTTTGCGAGTGGTTCGGAATCCACGTTAAACTATAGGTAACGGTCTAATTAGCCTGAAATGTGCACAAAATGTCCGTAGAGCGACAAACCAAACCCCACAATGGTTCATCTGGGTAACTTTGAAATTGCTATATATTATTGAAATTGCTATATCTTATTTAACCCTTTTTTATTTATCATTCACGACTTCATATTCCATGATGCTTTTATATGACGAAACTCGTGTGTATTTTGTTAAACTTTATGTGTTTATTCATGTATGATTATGTGTATTAATAGTGGGCCACTGTCATCCTCGAGTCACCCAAGCAGCAATGGAACAGATGAGTCTCTTGTATACCAACAGTCGCTACCTCCATGATAACATTGTGCTCTACGCCCAGAATCTGATCGCCACTTTCCCACCTAAACTCAATGTTTGTTATTTCGTCAATTCAGGGTAAGATTTATTTTTTCAAAAGTCTTATAATATCAGATATAAAGTTTAAATGGTGCTTCATATTTGGTTACTTAATTTTTTTTTCAATTTCTTTGTATAATTCAAATTTTATTTTAAATTAATGAAATGAAATCATATGATTAATGGACTTGAATGTTCTTGATAATAAATAATTAATATAATAAATAATAATACTGATAATAAAAAATAATAAATATTGAATTGATAATAATAATAATAATTAATTTATATTGGATTGACAATAAATAACACATTTATTTTAAATCAATAAAATAAAATCATATGATGAATGGACGTGAATGTTCTTGATAATAAATAATAATATATAACTAATAAATATAGAATTGATAATAAATAACACATTTATTTTAAATTAATAAAATAAAATCATATGATGAATGGACATGAATATTCTTGTTTAAATCGTTACGAAGTATTGAACTACTTTTTTCGGAAGATTCATTTAAATAATCGTATTTCTATAATGGCATTCTAATTTTAATTTATTTGTAAAACGAAAAAAAATTAGCGAGTAAATTAATTAATTTCGTTCATTCATTAGTTTGTTTAATTTTTTTTCAAAAAATATGCATTTCTATAAATTTTTCTATAAAAGTTTCAAATTTAATTAATTAATTGTCTTCATCTTCTCTTCTTTAATTTTTTTCTTTATTTTTTCATATTGAGTTGAATTTAATTTTTCTTCACTTTTTAGTTTCTGTATAAAATCGTGTTTTATTTTGTATTATATAATAATTATTGCAAAAAATTTCAAATAAAATTTGATAGTTTAATTCCAATTAATGAATGAATTATTTTTAAATAAAATTGCTTTTGTTAAGATTTCTTAAAATTAATATTGAAAAATTGAAATTTTTCATAAAATTTGTATATAAAATCCAAATCTTCCTTTTTTACAGTTCTGAAGCAAATGACTTAGCATTGCGACTTGCTAGAGCTCACACTGGACATGAAGATGTAATTGTTTTGGAGGGGTAAGTGATACACAAAAAGTTTATATAGTTAATATTAGTGATTATGCTTTAGAAAAATTCTACTTTATTAGACAAGTATGAGGAAAAATGTAAACATTTAGTTAATGATATTTCTTTACCTTATGCTCTTTATTTAAGAAATTCATCTTTCTGAGTAATCTCATAAGAAGAAAATTATTTATTATCTGAAATATTATTCAAAAGCTGATTGTTGTAATTAATTTATTTTTCTGTCATTAGAGCATACCATGGAAATTTGTCTACATCTACTGATATGAGTCCTATGAAGTTTGAAAAAATTACGGGTGGAAAGAAAGACTATGTCCATGTTGTAAGTAAACCGTTGTGTTTTATTATTTACATTTTCTTTTTATTGTGTGAGAACATCTTTTCTTATCTAAAATAAAAATTGAACCGAATAAAACTGATATACATTTGAATCACTATCTTATATGATTTGGAACTTTCAAAAAAATATTAAAATATATCATATTTCACGGGAATAAGAATTTTTACTTCATTGAAATTTTTGAGTCATTCATTGAAATTTTTGTATATGAAAGGCCAGAATAAGCAATATAATCCGTGTATAAATAGAATTTTAAAAAAAATTATTATATATAAATGTTTGAACTTAAAACAGTTGTAAAATGTATGAAACATATATGGAAAAATGTTTAATGATAATTTTAATTAATCACTTTAATTGATTTAACTTTTATTAATTACTATTTAACTTTAATAATTTTAATTTCAACATTATTTTATTCTGATTGGTTTAGTAAAATATTCGGTTTATAAACAAACTATTACATAAAAATAATTTGTATAAAAATAATCAAAAACTAATTCTAGAAATATTTCTCTATTATCGATGAGAAAATGGCTTCATTCAGTTGTTTATGATATAATAAATTATGAGACAATGAATTCAATCCACAGATACTTATAGTATACTAATGAACTAATTACACTGTAATTTATAGTTAACGATGAGGCAAAGGATCCATTCGATTGAAAAATGTATAACAAACGATGAACCAATGAATTTATTGCCCTTATAATTATAGTAAACTATGAGACAATTCTAAAGCTATACTATGTCCCTTAGGCTTCTTTACCATGCAGTTACAGAGGCGTGTACACAGCAGATGAATATGGAGATGCCGTGGGGCAAAAGTATGCAGAAAATGTTCGAAACGTCATCAACAAAATCCATTCCAAGGGCAGACATTTGGCTGCTTTTTTTGCTGAATCCATGGTCAGTTGCGGTGGGCAAGTGTTGCTGCCGGAAGGATATCTCTCTGAAGTCTACAAGTAAGGGATATTGATTTTTAATGCATTTTTGTTACTATCGTATATACACTCACGTTAAGTGAAAAATTACAAGCACTATGAATGAAATTTATTTCGCACATAAAAGGACAATATTTATTAAGGAATTTAGGGCTGGATTCCACTCTAAAAGTCAGATGAGAGTCACTTTATAGTACGCTCAACGAGCATAAATCGTTAATCTTTTAATGTAATTTCTTTTGTGCTGGAGAAATAGCATATTACCGGAAGACGATGCATCCTCAGTTGCAATTGATCGGCTTATAAAGGTTAAGTCAAAGTCAATGTAAATGCTGTTCTGTAAAAGTAACACGTCCTCAATATGTCAGATTATTACATATGAAATCGTTGTGTGAAATCACATATGTCCGTGACATATGAAATCGTTGGGGACATATGTGATTACGTGGAAGATATCGTTGCGACTTTCTTGCAGCGGACAAGATAACGACATCAGGAATCATTCATTATGGGTATGAATTGTGCAATTAACATGCTTAGGCATCACTTTCATCAGAAATCTTCCAAAGGATGCATCGTTTTTTCATTCAGCATTAAGAATTGTATAATGGAAATCTTGGGCATCATATGTAGTACATATTTCCTCTGTTCTAAATAAATAGGATTGCGTTCATATTCTTAATATAAATAATTCTTATTTCATTGTTCAAAGTGCAACTTGGACATCTAGCTTTACTCTTTTCTGGCACCCAGAAATGAATGCGATCCTTAGTAAATATTGTGCAATGTGGTGATACTATTACCTTTCTTATTTTATCGTAACGACTTAAACTTTTGATAATTTATCTTATTTTTGGTTTCTTTTTTTCTTATTTTGTCGAAACAACAGGGCATTTGCAAATTATAGTGTAACATTTTGTATATTTAGAAAGTTTTACTATACTATTTCTTTTCAAAGGCAATCGGCATCTTTTTCGATACAACCATGTATTTTAAATGGTGTTTCCACTTATTTCACAACATGTAGCCAAACATTGTCATGCTAAAAAAGGACTTTGCTCTTTTCTCATATTGCAGCCATTTTTCTTTCAACGCTAAGCTCAAAGACATCAATTGCTCATCAATAGTGGATGATTCCGATAACTCGTGTTTTTTTTCCTGTTTCCGTAACAAAATCTTTGTCTTTGAATCTTTTAAACCATTTTTGACTTGTTTCATCTATTTCCCATTTCCCATAAGCACCCAAGAAAATTCGACGCAGTTAGGTGGCACTTTTCTACCAATTAAAATAGAAAAGTGAAACTTCCTGCTAATGTCGTTTATTTATTTCTTTATAAATTTTTTGTTTGCGCCAAACAACATTTGACGTGTTCAAAGCTAAAAAACAAAACTGTTTTTCAAGCTTCAACAAGTGATGCGTACTAAACAGCGTAATCATAGTTGTTTAACGTGAAGTAGATACCAGCCTCATTCATCTGGTAATATTACTAGTTACGCCATATGCTAAAAAACCAAACGAATTATGTTAAATACCTAGCATTTATCTTATATTCTGTACAATAGAGATAATAAATTAGTTTTCCTTTATTTAAAATATTTTGTTGTTGTTGTTTTCAGATATGTGCACCAAGCTGGTGGCGTGTGCGTTGCAGATGAGGTTCAAACAGGATTCGGACGAGTTGGAAAACATATGTGGGCGTTTCAGCTTCAAGGTGAAGGTAATGACGCTTACATTCCATATTCTTTATATGCATAACTTAATATGTAAACTCGTAAAAAAACAAAAGGGGGAAAAAAAGATGGGAAAATAAGAAAAATCGTATATATTAATGAATTAATACACGTATGACAATATACAGGGATATAGATGTGCAATAATAATAATATAGATGTGCAATAATAATAATATAGATGTGCAATAATAAGGGTATCTCAGCTCCAGGATTACGAACTTTAAGAAAGCATAGAGCACATCTACACAACTCGGAATTACATAGGAATTCAAGGTCAAAAAGACTTTTCTGATGTTACAATGTACACAACACACAAAATGAAAGAACACCAATTAAGTGAATATGTTGTCATTAATCAATGTAAACACATCAGCAAAAGTAACATGATCAATAGTGATAAAGATACTCGTCAAATAATGCATTCGAGTTATCTTCCGCGAGCTATAATACATGCCTTACATCTTCGGTGCATGGAAGCCTGGACAAGTGGGCGGCACTCTCATTACTCCGTAAGCGAGTTGTATATCCACGAGTTTCGCGTTCGTATAATCAGCTGTCCTACGCTAGTATATGAAATGAAGAAACTCTGCAAGTTCCGTGAACATACAACTCCATGTACCGCATCTGGATTACGGTACACGTTTCAACTTAGCATTATTATATGTTTCCAAATCATGTAGGCATACCATGCTTGTCCTTTAACCTTGTAAATATGGTGCTGAGACATTTGGTATATTTGATCAAAAATTGAGTTAAGATTCATAAACTGAAGGTAGATGTGAATGGTACTATCACAATAAAATCTGAAATGATGCTTTTTTTCTTATTATTATTATTATTATGTCACAATCATAAACTACCAATATATTTTTATTAATGCATTTAACTACGGGAGTAAAATAAAAAAATAAAAATAAATGTCAGTCAACTGTTTTACCCTACATTTGCGATAAGAAAGATATTTCTAAAGACTATTTGTTAAAGGAGGATTATTTGCTTTGATTTTTCGTTTAACAAATATTGTTTTGCAGTTTATGATATTGACATCCTTCTAGTTTTTTCCAGATTTTTCCTAAATTAGATGGACATAATTTGTACTTAAAAGAAATATTTCTTTAAAACGGGAAGACAAAACCAGAGAATACGAGCAATTTTTAAAGAAGACGAGGAAGTTATTTATCGTAAAGAATTATTAATTTACTAGTTGCTAATTAAGTATTTTTTCTAAAAAATGATAAATTCAGAATTACAGTAATTTAATAATAAAAATAAAGAAATAAAGTATGGAATTCTTTCAAAATTTTGTGATTTACGACTATGAAAATTAAAAAATTAATTTTTCCGGGTAAATATTCAATTTATGTTTAAATTTGATTGTTTATTTCAGATATATGCCCTGATATTGTCACCATTGGAAAACCTATGGGTAATGGGCACCCCGTAGCTGCTGTAGTCACCACCAAAGAAATAGCTCGCAGTTTTAAAGGACTTGGAGTGTCTTATTTTAACACGGTATGTTAAATTAATTGTCTGTTTCGTTAGTGAAAAAGCATCTTTTATTAAAGAAAATGTTGAAATTTTAGGATCGTATTTATTCTGTAGGAAAAGAAAAAGGCATAAGATCTTGTGAATAAGAAAACGTTTAACGTTTTAGAATTATTTTATATCAAATATCTACAGGTTATCTTGGATTAGAAACTGTGTATACATTATGAGTTAATAAAGCATGCGGTAAAATTTTGTTTAAAAAATAAGCATTTTCCATTACAGTCGAAAAATATTTGTGTAAAACATGTTCATAATAAAAATGAATACTTTCAATTCCTTCTTACCTATTTTGTGCATAACTATTTCTGCTATGTTTATGCAATATATAATTAAAATATATGTTTATGGTTAAACATTGAAATTTTTTCTTGTTGCCTAATAATTTGAATCTTTTTTTCAAATCATCAATTCAAAAATAACATGTTAATTTAATGTAGCCTTTTCTGTAATATTTAAAAGTACTGATTGCATTCCATAATAAATACTTAAAGCTAAAATAAATCTGTTAAAAAAAAAAAAAAAAAAAAAAGAGTCAGTTGAATAGATGGGAAAATTCTTCTTTATTATGCTATCTTACCAAATAATTTGCAAGATTTTTTTTTAATGAGAGTAATTTAAAAAAGCTTAATTCTAAGTTAAAGATAATCAGTAATTATTCCATTACTTCATCCTAAACATAATTATTTTATAATTATAAATATTTATGCAAGTATCATGAGTATATTATTTTATTGTTTTGGCAAGAAAGTAATTTCGGTTTTTGCCATTTAAACACATTATAACAACGGAACATATTTTCTTGCCAGCACAATAGTTATGGAGAGGCAAATTTTAGGCCATATACGTTTCTAATAATATTTATATTTTAAATTTTATGTATTATTAAATGTATAAAATTATTTTTAAAAAATATCTTCATTAAGCTAAAAACAGAGAGAGGCAGGCATATTTACAACACATGTATGTATGTGTGTGTATTTGTGTGTATGTGTATTTTTAATCGTAAATATTAATTAACAATGCTGTAGTTGTTCTTATTTTAATATGCAGCGTAATAAGAGCTATCCTCTTTTTAAAATATTAATGGCCACCTTTCTTTCTGTCATTATAGATTCTTTTCGCTTCCAAGCAGACGCGTAATTTTATTGATTGTTTTTTTTTCTTAGTATGGCGGCAATCCTGTTTCCATGGCTATAGCAAATGCTGTCTTGGATATAATCGAAAGTGAAAATCTGATGGACAACGCTCATTTTGTTGGTAAGAAACTGCTTGATGACCTCCAAGATCTTAAGAAACGACATCCGATCATCGGGGATGTTAGGTGAGGATGCTTTAAAAATTATTTTTTTTCTTAATGCATTTTTAAACATGTTTTAATAGAAAATAAATTAATTATTTCAATGAATGTTCATAATGAACTGTTAAGAAATTTCTCAAAAATAAAAATTTTGCAAATCATCAAATATTATGCATTTTTTTAAAAATTGATTGCAAATATAGTTTAAAACTGTGTTTAAAATAAGGCTGGTTTCTTTTTTCTTTTATAAAAGAATATATATAAAAAATATATTGAAAAATATATATAATATTAAATTATTATATATATTTTTTAATCCTCTGTTTACTAATTGGTAATTAAAAGTTTATGTAAAACTGTTCCCTATTTTTGTTTGTTTAATTACTTCAATGAAATTTTTCTTTCTATTTTAGTGATTTAATTCCAATAAAAATCAAAATAATTAGATCTACTTATAGTTATTCTTATTTGAAAAAATTTTTTATACAATTTCATTCAAAATTGCATAACATTATATAATTTTATGGAATATTTTTTTAACTTTTAATGATTAAATCATGAAGACTCATTAAAATAGTTAATAGTCTCCTCCATAATTAATCAATTATATTTAACTGAATATTAACCATGTTTTAATATACCACTAAAACTGTTTGCTTAGCATATAAGCCAAATCTTTGATTTGTTTGTTACGTCATGGTAAATTATCCTCAAACTACTCTATTAATAATTAAATATTTTTGTTCATTTTCAGAGGCATTGGATTTTTTATTGGAATTGATTTAGTGAAAGATCGAATTTCAAAAGCACCAGCCACTGAAGAAGCAGCCTTTGTCATTGCTAGGTGTGTAGAACTTTTGTAAACTTTTTTTAACTTTTAAAACATTATTTTTTAAAAATGAAAATGCTATTGAAGTATACAAGCATCAATGTAAAATGATGTGTGACAGTGAAGTTTTTGTGAGACGACATATTGTAACGTCTCGGACTATAACGGCTTCAAGAAGAGGGCCACTTTCAGGTTCATGGAAACACTAATTTTATATATATGTATATAAATACATATATATATATACAGAACTCCATTTACAAAAAATTAAAATTAAAGAAAATTTGATTCACAAGTGCAGTTCACTCCAAGGACGGAGATTTTTAGAGTTCTCGAGTCTACGACGAATTTCGAAACATGTGGTCTGTGGCAGACCTTAATTATCATACGACGTGATACATGAAACCACTATGGGCTCGCTTTTGTAAGCAGGCGGAAACTTAGGCCAGTCCAATAACTTCAGAGAAAAAAAAAACAACACTTCTGGTCGCCTCGTCGTAGAATTCTCTCTCTCTCTCTCTCTTCTTCACCAAAAATCTCTTTTTAAGACAATCCGTTAAGAGGGGTCAGCTTCCCTCACTTCTCATTGGAGTAGACATTTTTCAGCTCGGGGTTTATCACTCACGATGGAACAATGCCTTGTATATGAATTGGTTGATACTCAATCTGTAATTGTTTTCACCTGTGAATGTCGCACAGACATTGACTAATTTCCTGAGGCTCATTATGCATGATACCGAATATCTGCTATCAGATTTGAGTGACAGGTTGTTCTCATGAGAACAAAACACTAATTGAATGCAATATAACTACCCACAATAAAGCTCGTCTGCTGTCAAATTTGAGTGATGCCTTTATTATATATTTTTCAAATAACATACATTCCTCTCTTCTGGGAATGAAATGCCAAAACTGTTCTTGAGAGAAAAAGATGCTACAATATATTATGTATTAGAACATGAAAATTAATTGGACGAGGAGAATATTATTTTGAAATAAATTTTCATTAATTTTTAAAAATAAAGAAAACAAATTCCAAATTTGAAAAAAACTAATTAATTTAGATATTTCTCTATTTTTAAATATGTTGGGAAAGAATGATTGTGATAATAATTATATTTATTTCTGACTGAAACAAAATAGCTTCTTTTGTATATTTCGTAAAAATAAACAAATTGTCTATTCATAAGCTTTAACTTATAAATAAGAAGATAATATTATAATTGCGAAAAAAAATTGTCAAAATTTAATATGTCTTACAATTGTTGAAATTTAGTTTCAATTTCTTTTTTTTAAATGCCTTATAATTAAATGATTTTTTTAATGTTTTCCCAGAATGAAAAACGATGGTATTCTGCTAAGTGCAGAGGGCAAATATGAAAACGTTCTCAAGTTCAAACCTCCGATGGTATTCAATGCAGAAAATGCCGACCACTTAGTGAAGCAACTAGATCTTATTTTGACGGAAGTCGAAAACCAGAAAGTGCCCAAAGTGTGCGAGTCCCCCGTCTCCACCTCTGATTCTTCCAGTTCGGACGATGACATGGCGTCTGTGTCATCTAGCTGAAATCTTTAAAATGCTGGTTTTGTACATAAACATTCGTTTCATCATCTCATGTTCTCATTGTATCATGTGGACTCTACGTGTTTAATTACTTTACAATATAAAATTTAAAATATTTGTTCAACTAAATATATATATATATATATAAATTTATTTTATATATTTGGAATCTGGAAAACATTTTAATGGTTATGTTAATTTTATCTCATAATTAATTCTGGCGTCTGATGTCCGAGTGACTAGTGCTCTGGCGCTTGGTACCACGGCCATCTGGCTCTAGTCCTGGATGTGCTATGGATGCTTATTGTGGTTCAGAATCCATTTTAAACCGTAGGTCCCTTTTTAATAGGCCTCATAAAAAGAAAACAATATCTCTTATTTTGGAATCTGGCAGAAGGCCTTGGCCCACCATGGGGTTATCGCACCATTGAAGAAAAATTAATAATACTCATATTTAGTTGAATGGAACTTATTGAAATGAATGTGACCATTTTGAACTTTTTATATGTGGAATAATTTGGAATCTGATTGCTTTTAGAAATTTGCTATATTAATTAATTATATCTTTGACAAAAATTTAAAATATTTTTTCAACAATATATATATATATATATATATATATATATGTTTTACTTTCTTTTCTTTTAAATAAACTCAACACTCAATCATTTTTTATGTTCAATTAAGCATACAGTTTCTCTCTATAGAGCCTGATGGCTGAGACTGGCGCTCGGTGCTACAGGTTTCGGGTTCGAGTCCCGGCAGTGCCATGGATATTTGTAGTTGGTCGGAATCCATTTCAAATCGTAGGTCCCGGTCTAATATGACTATAGATTGTTAGTAGTAGGGCTGACTCCTACTCCGTAAAAAGAAAACATCTTCGGTGTCGAAATTTGCCTGCAGGCAAACGGCCTTGGTCTACCATGGGACTGTTGCACCAATGAAGAAGAAGTTTCTTTCTATAAATTACTCATTTTTAATGCATTAAAATTTTGAAGATTTTTTTTATCACATTATCGTTGTGGCAACTTTTATGTCAAAAATTAGTATCATCATATATAAACGGTACAATGCAGCAATTACAATACTATAAACAATATATGTTTACGTTATGTTACATATATCAATTCCATATTAATATCACTTATTATGTTTTTAGTAATATTAAAAAAAATTGATTTGATCCAGTTTTTAAAAATCATGATGTAGTTAAGACTCTTTCAAGTATAAGAAAAAGTACTTGATATCCACGATTTTAACAACTTTAAGGAAAATATGCTTGTTATTAGAATAAACAGATTCGTCCAATAGTATACCTAAGAAGTATTTTAATTACTGTATTAAAGATATTTACTGCTTGTTATATTTAATAAAATCAAATGCATCAGTAATATCTATTTTATGTTAGAAATATTTTATCTAAACTTCTGAATTATGGGCCTTAGAAGACATTAACAGTGCATATAGATATTGCTTAGAGAGAGGGTGAACTATTAATTTTATTTACATTACCACTGAAGTACTGGAATATTAATAGCTATTTTTTCTATACATTTAATAGTTCAAAGTTAATGAAGTAATAGAGATTAACAAATCATCTATGAGATTTTCTAAATGCTGCTATACATCGAATATTTACTTAAAACTGTACAGTTATTTTCATGTATAAGCCAATACTTATTTTATACAAGGTACATTTTGTAGATACTGTTTTAACCTCCACTGTAAATATTTCCATCAAGGATGAATGATATGATGAAGATATGTTATCGCGAAATTTGTATTTCTCTATTTTGTTTAATAAAAGTTCAGATTTTTTAAATTGTAAGTTGTAATTTTTTTTTTAATGTTTATAGACATTATCACACTATTTTCCACGCCATTGTTGTAATTTTATAAAAATTTAAAAAAAAAGAGTATTAAACTAACGTATACTTTAATTTGTACAGATTGCACACCTGATGATACCAAAATATACTGTTGGTTTTTTTTTTTAAATTTATACTCTAAAATAAATGTTTTAAAACATATATAATCAATTATAGAACGTTAAACTTAAAAATTCTTAGCTTGGTTGTACTGAAGAAATAATAAATCATAACAAAAAAGATGTCAAAATAAAATTATAAATAAAAAAGTAAGTAAGTATTGAAAATGGTAGAAATATATACCAAACTACAAAAATTCAGCAATATTTTTAGAAAACGGACCACCACACTAATCACTCCATTGCATAGGAAAACCCGACCTTTTCAAATGCTCAACAGCCTCCTACTAGCATTCAATCAATCGACATGTAAGTCGAAGCTACCAAATCTCCTATCAAAACCAAGTCAAAACAACCCAGAATTCCGATCCTAAATGGATTTATTTCTCCCCTGAAATACCTCGAAACAAAACCACAAGGGAAAACAATGCATACCCAGCTCAGAAAATCTTTCTGAAAATTCCTTCGCCCCTCTTAGCTAAACGACTGGAACTACTTCTTGTCCTTCAAAACCAAGGATCTCACCAGTCTTCATTAATCCTGATAAAGACTAGTCGGATGTCTTTACATCATTACGACAATCAGCCCCTAGTCTGAAATCTTAGCTCTGAAGGGATCATTTACTGAAATTATATATAGAAGATGAAGAGAAATTCAACTCCTTAAAGTCTTCCCTGCTCACCTACAAAATCCCCCTTTTAAAACCTCTAACCTCAAGAACGATCAACCTTTAAAAGTAGTTATTAGAAGTCTACCTATCTTCACTCCCAAAGAGACCATAGTATTTCAAAAGCCCTCAAAAACAGCTGCTTCAACATCTAAGAAATCATCCAGCTCATCATAATCAAAACTCTTATGCCCCTGTTTCTTCTAAAAGTAGTAACTCCCTAACTGTGGAAGAAATATTCTAAATGGACAACCTCTTTGGCATAAAAAGCCAGAATAGAAGAATCAAAGCAATCACCACAATGCCCAAACTGCTACGGATTTTCCATAGCAGAAAGACCTATTTTCTACCAATCAGATGTGCCCACTGCTCTGAGAGCCACGCCACTCCTAACTATACCCTCCCCTCGGACCTTTCGAAAAATACACAAATTGCTCGGTTAAACATGTCACCTATTGGAAATGATTTCACCAGTTTTCGAAGAAAAATCGGACCAAGAGGTGAGCGCCCCCCCCATACCAATTAGCAAAACCAAATAAGGTCTTATTAACCGAAGGAAGAAAATTCTAAATCATCACAACACATTCAGAAGATTGATTTACCCAGAAGGCATGAGACCCCTTCTGAAAATTACACTTATGCAAATGCCATTGCTGGAATAAAAATTTCTTAAAATCCTCCCCCATTGAACCAAAGCAGCTTCGACTTATTGAAGCAGATAATCTGCCTGATTCACCAAACAGAAGTTAACGGACCATTACTACTGAAAGCTTTCATGTCATAGCTCCCAGCCATTAAAAAAGATAAAAGATTGCGACGAGAAATCATCCATTATTCTTGAAAATTAAGGAGCTATAATTTTTTATTTAAAACTCCAGAAAATTCATCGAAATTCCTGCTTGTTTACCGCTAAATTTATCTCATTCTATGTGATAAAACGCTTTAAAGAAGAAAATTGAATCAAAAAGACGTAGGAACCTTTTTCCGTTTAGTAAACTCAACGTTATCATAAATCTATATTTTGAAAATTTGTAAAAATTCAAATTTGAGTGCTGTAAAAAAATTTTTTTTTCAATTTCACTAAAACCGTTAGACGAGTGTTCATATTAGCCGGATTAGATGGACATTCTGGCAGATGCCTGTGTTTGCCTCCTAGGAATTGTTGTTCTGACAATGATAAAAGGCAAACTCTACGCAATTCTATTTTATAGTTACTAGTTCAATTGAAACATGCGCAATGAAAAAAGTTAACTCTCATGGTCGTTGAAAGTTTAATCATTTTTATATTTTGCTTAAAAAATTTGCACACGAAATTTCGAAGTGATACGGTTATTTTTATGTTTTCTCTTATTTAAATATTTTTTTTCGAAAGAGCGCAGTATTAAATTTTGATCTGTAAAAAGTTGCATTTCCTTTTATACGTTCTTCACTTTAAAGCATCGCAAAAAATTGTTTTTAAACCAATAAATTAAAAAAAAAAAATAAAAAAAATTTAAAATGAGTTAATCGTAACGGGTTAGGTTGCAGATTTTGTTTAGTTATAAATGACTCACGACATCCTAAATGTATGAAAGATACAAGACATCCTATTTACACCTTATGAATCTGAATTTCCCTCAAAATTTTTCCCTTTTGGGGCAATAGACTGCAGCAAAATATGTCAAATTTCCTAATATGCTTACTTTCCTTTGAGTGCTATAATACTTCCGTTAATTTTGATTTTTGCAGCAGATATAATTAAAAAAAGGTCAATAAAAGTAATGGATAATAACCAAGAAATAATGAAAACATAAAAATTAATATTTTCACAAATTTATTTCATGTTAATAAAAGTATTTAAAAATGAATTTTCATTTTTTATTCTAAAACAACAAAAAATTAACTTTCCTCTTTTATTCTAAAATAATGTATAGTATCTATTTCTGGTTATGGTTAAGTGGTTATTAGTGCCACTACGCAATGCACTATAACAATATGCCGAACACACCATATTAATCGCAATGTAATTATTTCAGTATCGAATCATAATTATTTTAACATTTCATCAAAAAAAATGCAATTTTTGAAAAAAATTAAAACAAAGGAAATATTGCTCCTGTTTTATTTTTAAAGCACAATTTTTAAAAAAATTTATATTAAAGAGGGAGAGAAAATAATGACTAGATTTCTGTATGAGGCTTTCGTTTTAGAATATTTATAAATTTCATTTATAGATGGCGCTACCGGACTGTCTTGAGCTTTTCCCTCTGTATGAAAAATCCATTCTAAATTTTCTGGTTACGCCATCTATCAATGAAATATATAAGCATTCTAAACAAGGATGTCTTATATCAGTCTAACTATTGCTGTTTTAATTTTTAGAATGTTTTATAAAAATGAAAGAATCAATGGTTACAAAAATCGTATATTTTATGGCAATGTTAATACTCAAATAATTGGGCATATCTTTCTCTTTATACTCATTATCTACTTGAAATATTTTTACATCTTAAAATGCATAATAGATATTTTAGAAATATGCTTTCTGTTATTTTCCTTATCATTTAATTATAAAATTTTATTTTATTTATTTATTTTTTATTTATTTAAAACATTTTAGCGACTATTTTTATTTTTTATTTCACTGTACATGCTGTACAAGTTTTTATTAGTTTATCAATGTATCTGTATTTCATTTGGTATCTTTTTACATCTTAAAGTGTATCAGATGTATTTTGAAACATATTTTTCTATTAACATTTATTTGAAACTTTTTAAAAATTATTTTAATTTTTTCCTTTAGAAAATATCTATGATATTTGCACCCAAAAATAACTCATTCATCTATACATACAAAGTCCAGTCACATTAATGTGACCACCACATACTTTCGCCGTCAACGTGAAATAACCAATCATAAAAGGCAGGTGGCAGCACATTGTAGTGGAGTGTATATAAAGAATTCCACTTAATATCACTTAATACCACATTCCACACTTCCACTTAAAGCCAGAATATACAAGAGTGTATATTCTGGCTTTTGACAGGTAGTCACATTAATGTGACTGGACTGTGTATTTTCGCCCTCACATATATATGATACATTTTAAATTGGAAAAAGACGCCAAATAGCTCATGAGCATGTGGCGGTATTGTAAAGGTTGCGTAGTGTTATTGAAATCCAGACGGCAAAAATAAAAGACGATAATCAATTTTCACAATTACGACATGTTTATTCTACTTCGAACGCTTACTACGTTCTATTTTTATTCTAACGGGAAAATTCCCTTTTTTTAACAGTGAAAGTAGAAGTCGTTCAATTTGTATTCCATTTTACATCAATAGGTGACGCTACATCACTCCCCTACCAGTAACAAAGTTACGTTACTTTGAAAATGGTAGACGAATTAATATATCAATACAAATATTAGCGAACAAATACACATTGATACAAATTTAAATTGCACAAAATAATTACAAATACAATTACATATAAACATTTACATACAATAAATCAAATTAATTTTTAAAATGGAATGGATGAATTATAAGTTTGAAGAAAAGTCAATAATGTCATTGAAACGAACAGGAAGTTTTACTTGTCTTCCACAACGTGTTGTTGTATTGGGTTGTGCAACTTGCTGACTTGGTATAAATGTTTGTTCACTCGGCACAGATGTATGATCATTTGATGACGTTGGATTCAGAAGTTCATTAGGTTGTAACACATATGCCGGTTTTAATCTATCCACTGAAATATTAACTTGTTTATTTTTAATTGATAGAAGGAAGTTTTTCGGGGATCTTTGCAATACCAAGTAGGGTCCTTCATATGGGGGTTCTAATGGTTTTTTAACTCTGTCAATTCGCAGAAATACATGTGAGCATGTGTACAAATCTTTTGGAATGAAGATCTTTTGTTTACATTTGTTTTTGGATTGGTATGGTTTTAAGTCAGCCATCTGTTTTCGGAGATTGCTTACAAAATTATCATCAGAGATTGGCAATCTGGATTCTTCAAAGAATTCGCCTGGTAATTTAATAGTTTTGCCATAAACCATTTCAGCTATTGTATACTTAGAGTCCTCATGTAGAGCAGCTCGCAAACCCATAAGAACCGTTGGTAATGTGTCCGTCCAACGAACGTTGTTATGACATCTAATAGCTGTTTTCAAGGTACGGTGAAGACGTTCAACTTTTCCATTACTCTGAGGATGGTAAGAAGACGTATGGTTTACTTTAACACCACATAGCGCAGCTAAACTTCGAAATAGTTCTGAAATAAATTGAGTGCCTCTGTCAGTAATAACACAAGTAGGTACACCAAATCGGGTAATCCAATGCTCATAAAAAGCTTTTGCTATACTTTCTGCAGTGATATTTGATAACGGTACCACTTCCATCCAAGAGGTAAACCGATCAATACACGTCAAGCAGTATGTGTATCCATTAGAAGGTGAATAAGGTCCAATTAAATCTATATGAACGACACTAAATCTCTCATCTGGTGCTTGAAATTGTGAATATTCTGATTTTGTATGTTTAGTTATTTTATTTTTCTGACAGTTAATGCAAATTTGAGTCCACTGTTTAACATCTTTTTTCATATTTGGCCAAATGAATCTTTTAGTTATTTCTTTTACAGTAGTTCGAATTCCAGAATGAGCTAAACTGTGAATTGTATTAAATATTGTCATTCGAAAATGTTTTGGTATGAATGGTCTGATACTGGAAGTAGAGGTATCACAATACAAGAGCTTTCCTGATGGCAATTGGTGTTCTTTAAAATGTAATGATTTGGAATGTAATTTCAATTGTTGCAGTTCATCATCATTAATTTGTGCATCAGCTATCAAGTCATAATCGACAATAGGTGAATCGATGTCCTCAATTCTAGACAGTCTGTCTGCTACCACATTGTTTCGACCACTGATATGGTATAGGTTAGTAGAGAATTGTGAGATATATTGTAGGTGTCTTAGTTGTCTAGGGGAGGCTTTATCATTGTTTTGCTTAAAAGCAAATATTAACGGCTTATGATCAGTATAAATATCAAAATCTCGACCTTCAAGTAAATGCTTAAAATGTTTAATGGATAAATATATACCCAAAAGTTCACGGTCGTAGACGCTGTAATTTTTCTGAGCATCATTAAGTTTTTTAGAAAAAAAAATGCAATTGGCTTCCATCCATTTGGTTCTTTTTGTTGAATAACTGATCCAATAGCCCAATCAGATGCATCTGTGAGAAGTGCCAGAGGGTAATCCGAGTTGGGATATGTCATTAACGCTATTTGAGCAACATCTTGTTTGCATTTTTCAAAACTTTGTCTAGATTCATCGGTCCATGGTATTTTGCGTCGATCTTTTTTTGTAGATCCTTTCAAAAGTTCATGTAGAGGGGCTTGAGTTTTTGCAGCATTATTTATATAATTACGATAAAAATTGATCATTCCTAAGAAGGAACGTAATTCATGCATTGTTTGTGGCAATGGATATTCTATGATAGCTTTGATCTTTTGAGGTTGAGGTAGTGAACCTTCCGCAGATATTTGATAGCCTAAAAAATCTATTACAGGTACTCCCAAAACCGATTTGCTGATATTAATCCGTAGACCATATTTATCTAAACGCTGGAAAACTAGTTTAAGATGTGAACGATGTTCTTCCTCGCAAGAAGAGGCGATCAACACATCATCTAAGTATGGAAACACAAAGTCTAGACCATAAAGAACTTCATTTATAAACCTTTGAAATGTTGCAGGGGCATTTTTGAGACCAAAACTCATCACATTGAATTGATAAAGTCCAAAAGGTGTGATGATGGCAGTTTTTGCCTTATCTTCATCTGCTACGGGAATGTGATAATATGCTTTAGCAATGTCAATTTTAGAAAATATAGTTTTATTAGTTAAAATATGCTGAAAATCCTGGATTCGAGGTATGTTATATCGATCAGGTATAGTTAAATCATTCAATCTTCTATAATCACCACACGGACGAAAAGAACCATCTTTCTTTGTTACTATATGTAATGGACTTGCCCATTCTGAGCTAGATGGACTAATAATGTTATTGTCAAGCATATATTTAAATTCTCTATTAGCTATTTCCAACCGTTTTGGATCTAATTGTCTTGCTTTACAATTTATAGGTTGTCCTTTAGTTACAATATGATGTTTTACATTATGTTTAACATTTGAAACAAGAAAATTTGGTTTTGTTATATTGGGATACATAGAAAATAAATCAGAATATTTACATAAGCTGCTCGTTGTATTTACACATTCATTAATAGAGATGGATGCAATGTTACCATAAACTGCAAGGTTAGTTACACCATCAATTAATCTTTTATGCTTTATATCAATTAATAAATTGAACTTATTTAAAAAATCTGCACCTAGTATAGGTTTACTAATTTTGGCCACAATAAATGGGAATTGAAATTCTCGGCGTAAACCTAGATCAAGATTTAAAATTTCTGTACCAAAAGTATCGATTGCAGTATTATTTGCAGCATATAATTTATAGTCACTAATAAATTTGTGTTTAGAAGTATAAGGAATAAGACTTACGTCCGCTCCACTGTCAACCAGAAAGCGTAAACCCGTTTTTTTGTCGTTGACAAATAGACGGTATTGACGGCAATGTTTTGTATTGTCAGCAGCAGAGTCTGCCGTTAATTCTGTTGCTGATTCTGGTTTTCCGAAGGATTATTTTTCCATGCACATGGAGCTTTGCATTTATCAGGAAAACATTTTTCTCGAAAACGAAAATGGTAATAACAGTATTTGTCAGAAGGATTATAAGAGCGATTGCGAGACTTACTTCGATGAGAAGAAGAGTATCGACCGCTATTTGTTGTTTGGGAACGAGAGTTCCTTGTGACACTCAGTTTTTCAAGTTTATTATCCAAAGATGCAAGTTGTTGTCGTAACTCAGTTATGGCCTCTGATCCTGGTGAAACATTATTGCTTACGCGGTAAAGTTCTTGTTTTGGTTGCATTTCAAGAATACGATCCGCCATTAATGCCAGTGTTTCAATTCCTTCATCACTAACTAGTAAAATATTCCTTACAGAATCAGGCATTTTTGTAGAAATAATGTTGTTAGTACCTTATCTGTTATTCCATCAGTAGCCAGGTTTCTCATTTTTTGTAAAAGTTGACTGGGTGTAAGATCTCCCAAATCAAGTCCTGTCAGCAGTCTTTGAAGACGCTTATTTTCGCTTTCTTTAAAAGTATTCAGTAATCGTGTTTTAGCAGCGGTATATTTTGTTTTATTATCATCATTTAAAATGTCCCACAAACTTTCAACTAATTTCGGTTCTAATTGCGAAACTAAGTAGTTGAATTTTGTATCCTCGGCTGTTATTCCACAAATTGAAAACTGTGCTTCAACTTGAAAGAACCATATTTCTGGTTTTTCTGCCCAAAAAGGAGGTATTTTGACACTTACCCGCGCTACTTCATCTTTTTTCGCCGATTCATTAGATTCATTCATTTTGTAAATAATTCACTGTTTGCAAACAATTCACGGGTCACCAAGTATGTGGCGGTATTGTAAAGGTTGCGTAGTGTTATTGAAATCCAAACGGCAAAAATAAAAGACGATAATCAATTTTCACAATTACGACATGTTTATTCTACTTCGAACGCTTACTACGTTCTATTTTTATTCTAGCGGGAAAATTCCCTTTTTTTAACAGTGAAAGTAGAAGTCGTTCAATTTGTATTCCATTTTACATCAATAGGTGACGCTACAAGCATAAACAGAAAGAAATCCCGAATTCTTGTGTCAGTACTTCATATTGCATTTCCGAGATAGTTGTTATATAGATTCATACGAAAATAATAATAATAATAATAATAATAATATTTGACAACTGCAAAAAAATCCAGTTAATATCTGTCATATATATTAGCATGACAAACTCTCAGACCAATGTAAACATTTCAATAACTACCTTTACATTGAGGATTGAAATAACTCAATAAATTAAATTCATGATCTAGAAAAGTTTTCTTATGTAGTATTAGTACGTTAGCATCTCCCCAAAAGAGGAAATCCACCCGACATTGGTCGACAAAAAACAGTATCGAATGAATCTTGGGCATTTTTTTCTAAGGTCCAAGATCAAGATTTGTAAATACCTTATGGTAGTTGTATTACGTTATATGCGTAGAAAGATTGTACATCGAAATAACAGCCACATCCGTATTCACAACACAACATTTAATTAAGAGAAATTAATATTTACAAATAATATATAAATAAAGGAAATTTTGCAAAAATAAATTATCTTAGCAATAAAGTGAGCTACGAATTGATGTTCCCTTCACGATGTGAATAGATTGTGTGACCAAGTTCTATAATGATAAGCTTAATTGTTTCTTAGCTTGCAGTGCTGAGCAAAAAAAATTATTCAAGGCTTACTTGCTAGACACCACAACCTCGTTTTGATTCTAAACTGAGGTCGGGAGAAATAATAATAATAATAATAATTTTGTGTTTGCGCGTTAAAACACTTAATAATATAAATAAAGATTTCATTTTTGAATGTATTGTAAGACATCTACTATTATAATTTAGCAAATGTCTTTGATAACATAAAATTGCTATAAGTATTGTTTAAATCCTGTGAATTTACGAGGCAAATTTTTGAATGATTATTTTGTAACTTCAACAAAAACGAATAAATTATCTTTTGTTTTTAATTTAGAACTTAGTTTTGTTTATCACTAAAAATATGCTCTACGTCGATTACTATACGATAAAATATTTTGGAAATATAAATTTCTTCTAAAAATGTCAAATTTTTTAAAAAATTTATAACATTTCAGTCATGAATATTTTTCAAAATAAACATGTGCGTAACACACATGTTTTATTCTTTTAAAATAAACATGTGTGTAACACACATGCTTTATTCTTTTAAAATAAACATATGTGCAAAATGATTTTTCAAAAAATCAACAAATAAGTTATTCAATTCATTTGTAAGTTATATTTACTTCAATTTAAAAAAAAAAAAAATTTATTACAATCGCTTTTTCATACTCTGAAGGAGAATGCAGGGTCACAACACAGGAGGAGGGAAAATTCAGATTAGATAGGGAAAAACGAGGGAGCATTTAGACCCTGTTGAGCCTTTCCTGTTTTGTTTACTTATATTTTCCGTTCGGGGCATGCCAGTAGAACGTGTTTCGAACTGTTGGTACCGTGTCTTTAATCGAGTATATTTATTAGTTCGAACGCCACTTTGATACGATTTAATATAGTAAATTAGTTTACGTGTATTCCATTTTCTTAAGGTAAAATGGTGACTGTAGCTGGAGGAATGGAATCAGATTTTTCTGACACCGAAGATATGTTTTTTTCATATGATGATATTAAGAAAAATAAAAATGAAATTTCTTCTGCTATTAAAGATACAGAAGGGACTCCAAACGGTTTAAGTGTGAGTAGTTTAAACTTTCCGTTCTTAAGTTACTTGGTTTCAAATAAATTTTCTATAAATTTGGCGGTTTTTACAGTTGGGAAAAAATTATGTTATTTTAATCATATGTTGTGCAATATTGTTTGTTATGTATTACTATGATTGTAAAATTATCTATTTTAATATAATTCAGGTTTCCATTATGAAAAATAAGTTACTAGGTCCATTTATAAATTCCTTTTTAACTCACCGAAGAAAAATATCTTGAAAATAGCTAGTAATATATAAATAAAACTAATTCTTTATTGAAAATTAAATTTTATGAACTTTCATCCCGTTTAGAATGTCTCTGATGTAATTAACTGCTAATCATTATCCTTTGAAAAATTTTCAAAAACGAAAAATTGCTCATAGTTATATGTTATTTTGGAACTACGTACAGATGCAAATAATTATTTTCATTCATGTAAATTACTGTTGACAATCCACTTCAGTAGTTGATTGAAAATTTGAAAAACTGTTACAAGCTTTCTGTAACTGATTTGAATCTAAACGTTATAGGCTTAGCCATGTAGCTGTCAATTATATTCGTTTCACCTTATTTTAAAAATTTATAGGCTTATATCAAGCATTATAGCTAAAAGTGGATGTATTAACTATAAAATATTGGTGACCTCTGTCTTAAAATAATTATTAATGATGTTAAATTCTTGATAAATATTATAAGCTATATAATTCATAATATTTAAATTTTATGAGCCTGTATTGTTTAATAATAAGATTTAAGAAGGCTAAATTTCTTATCGATTAGTCAATATTATTTCTAGGAACAAGTATTCAAATGGTTTTCTTTTTATAACAATAATTGAAATATTTATTTTGTATATAGTAAATTTGGACATATATTGTTTAACCATTCTTTTCATGTGTATTATCATGATATAATTTATTAGATTTACTAATTCTTTTTCAAAAAAATACATATACGCTACATATTATTAAATATACTGATAATTATTAAAATATCATGACTGCATTATCTAAATGATTTTAACTTTTTCCCATGTATATTCCACATTTTGTATTTGCATTTTATTTTATTTTAATCAATACACTAGTGTTACTATCATAAATAAAGAGACATAATTACCATAATTGATAAATGCATCTCTTTATTTATAAGGATAACACTTGTGTTTGGGTTAAAATAAGATGATGTAATTACCATAACTTGTGAATGCTTAGTCATATTCAACAAGTTTATAAATGAATTCAATAACATTTGATTTTTAATGATGAATGCACTTGCCATCATTTGTCATTGATAATATATACTTAATTGTACACCCACATATTTTCATATTGAACTATATAATTATGACTTATAAAAAAAAAAGACCTACAAATTTATTAAAGAATTTTGAATTTTTTTTCATATTTAAAGCATATTTCATTTTATTAAATTATTGTGTAACAATATTCAATAAAGCATGAAATGATATATTTATTTTATTACCTAATGTTTAATATCTACTGGGTAGAATGATGAAAATTTAGTTTAATTATAAATAAAGATATAAAAAAAGTTTAAAAAATAAATTTAAAAAAAAAAGAGTATTTAGGTACCTCATCAAAATGAACAAACAAAATAAAATCCTTTTAATTGATATATTTTTTATATATTGATAAAAAAATATTAATTAAAGGATTTTATTTTGTTTTGTAAATTTTGATGAGGTACCTAAATATTCTTTTTTTTTTTTCTGTTAAATATATTTAATAAATTGTTCAAAAAATAGTATTGTTTGTAACTGATTAATTTTAATGTGCATAGATAAAATACCATAAAATTTAATGTAGTTGGACCTATTTATCCTAAAGTAAACCAAAAGAGACATTATTAAAAAAAATCAGATTCATCGTATTTGCTAAATATTGAAAACGTATGTTAAATAGTATGTTGAATAATTTTTGACAGATTTTTATGTTAATTGTAATTATTTTGCGACTTTCAATTCTATTTTTTGTTAATAAAACTAATCAAAGTAAATTATATTTCTTCAAATTTAATGTTAAATATTCTTGTTGTCTTATGATATTAATTTATTAATTACTGTTTTGAAAATAAATAATATAGTTGTTAATAAAATGTATAAAAATGCTAAAGATAACTTTTTTTTAATTGAAAAGAAAATATATTTTTCCAGGCTCTGTTTTTTATTTAAAGAGTAATTTATTTAGAAAACTAATTAAAATTTTTGATATGTTATGTATTTCTTTTAATGTTTTAAAAAGTTTTCTGAACTGTAATTTGTAAGAATATCTGATTGAGCACTGAAGCATGAAAAGTTAATCCCTTCATAATAACTATCTCGAGCATTTTAAATTCTCTTAAAAAGTGTGTCATATCACAGTATTTTTATCATAATCTTTGAAGGTGTTTTTTTGTGAAATCTTAAACCTTTATGGTGTCAAAATTTTAACTTCCTAATATTGATATTGATTGACAGTTACATAATAAACTCAATTTAGAAATAGAAAAAAAAAAAATTTTTTAAGAATTTTTAAAAAAATTTTTATTGCAGTTTCTAGTTAACTGACATTTAAAAAGTGATTATTTTCCTAAGAATCTTCTTTTCTTTCTTTATAAAGATATATTTTTAAAACAGCTTGAAAATATTAAATTATATATATGCAAGTTAAATACAATTAATTTCGTTATTTTTAAAGGCAAATTTATATTTATAATCTCTATTTTTTATGAATTGTATTGCAAAAAATCTAAAGAAAAAGTGAATTTTGAGTAGGAAACAAATATTAGGTATATATATATATATTAGAATGTTTTGTGTAATACGTTTTCAGGATCAAAATTGGCGAAAATCACAGAAATGGGTTCCTCATAAAGATTCTTAAATTAACAAAATTTGATTTAAGAATAAAAATTAAATTTAAAATTTGGAGTAGGAAACAAAAGTTAGAAATTAGATATTAATATATATACATATATGTATATTAGAGTGTTTTGTGGAATACGTTTTCAGGGTCAAAATTGGCAAGAATTGCAGAAATGGGTTCAAGATTTTTAAATCCAAAAATATTTAAAATTGGTCATATTTATAAACCACTGGAAATTCTAATTTTTAATCAGTTACAATGATCATAACTTAATTAATTTTTTTTCATTTGCATTGCTAATTGTTTTTATTAATCAATAACAATCCTTGCCATTGATTGGGGAACTTGATTTTTCTTTTTTTGTACCCTCATTTGTTTTCTGTCTTGATGAGAACGCTTGCCGTCGTTGTTACACAGTATTACTTGGCACGAAATCAATGCTCCATTGCCAGCTACAAATCATGTCTGGTGGCTCCTTGTTAGATTATGAATGAATGCTATTTTTAATAAAGGTCAAGGAGGAGAAAAGAAGCATCCAATAAACAAAAATCCAACACTTCTAGTGTTGGGATCAATGAGGGAATCTACATATGTACTTTGTCTGATTCCATTGTTATTTGATACTGGGGATGTTCTCTTGTTGATATCGATCACACTGCTGCTTTTTGCTAGTTGTTTAGTATGATATGTATATTTTGTTAGTTAATAAAATATTTAACGGAAAATTATCGAATGAAATTGTGGGTTTTTTATACGATTAAATCGAGACGAATGAAGAAATTTTTTAAAAAATTTTCTGTCCGTAAGTTTGTGGCTTCATTCGGTTTAGGTTGCTGTTTAGCAACGAAAGTGAGTATATTAATAATGTTGTAGTTTGATAAAATTGTTTTTCTTTTCAAAAAGATAATTTAATGTTTTATTTATATTTTTATAAGATGATTGAATAAATTTTCTTTTTATTCATAGAAATAGAGAAATGATTGATTTCAGTAACAAGGAGCATTTTAATGTAAAGGTTATTTATATTAAAAATTGGAGAAAAGCATGAAATTTTAAAATTTTTTTGACTTATTTATTAATTTTTCGCACTCTGTTGTTCTCATCCAAAAAGGTTTTTTTTTTGTCAGTGTTTTTATAGAAAATATATCCACATATTAATAACGTTTTTTAAATGTTTATTATGGATTAATGGTGTTTAATAGCAAATATCTTATAAGTTATATAACATACAAGATTCCCTTATTTATTTTGTTCAGTGATTAGTACTTTTGGTAATTTTTAATTTTTTGCTAAATTCAATACAATAAATTTTATAGGCTTTTAACTTCATCACTCCATTTTTTTTAATTATTAAATTTACGAAATTAAGAATTAAATGAAGAAGACAATGCTTTATTTTTCATGTAATGTTTCAAAAATGTGCGTATGAGCAATAAAAATATGTAATATGTGGTATGCGCAAATCTGAATAAAGCAAATGATTGTTTTCATTTATTTTTAAAATAAATTAATCACTCATTTATGCTAGGATTTGTTTAGTAAACAACACTTCAAAAATTCCTTTTATAACTAATAAAAGGAATAAATATTACATTTACAATAATTAAAAAATTAATTTTAATTATTGTAAATGTTTGATTTTCATTATCATTAATATATAATTTTTGATGGATAATAGTTTAAATATTTGTTTTCTGAAAAATAATGGTCAAGTTATTTCGATTATATGAAAAAAATGATATAATCGTAACAATTGGATTTTTCTGGACTGGTAACTGGATTTCTTTGTTTAAAATCATTCCATTTTCAAGTAAGTTATTTAGATATATTATTTTCATATTAAAAATTGAAATTTCAAACAAAAACAATTTTTTTTCAAAAGTCTATGTAGTTATAAATAAAAAATAAATAAATCTGTATGGGACTTGCCAAACTAATTTGTATTAGTCTAATTTGTTAAGTAGGTCTTTCTGTTCTTTTTTTTTTTTTTTTTTTTTTTTTTACTTTAGTATTTGTTATAGTTTGTGAGTTGTTGGTTTTTAAAAAAAAAGTTGGCATGTTTCGTGCTTCGTTTGCCAGAAGCAAGTCAAGCTCTGTCTAGATCGTGTTGAAGCATGAATGAAATCGCGTATTGCACTAAACTCTTTTCTAATGTTCTTTAAGATCTAAGAAGATTAAAAGTCTACAAGAATGCTTTTGTTCTTACCGCAGTAGCCAAAGTTTTGTTTTTTCTTACTTATGTTAAATGCTATTAAAAAGACAATGTAAGTTACTATATTGTAACTTAAAATATTTTTTCAAAGTAAAATACCTCGGCTATTTTTTATTATTATTATTCTGTGTATTTTTTATTTGAATATTAGTTAAAAATAAATGAACATGTTCAGTAACGAACTTCAAAATTTGTTAATTATAATGTGTTCTCATCTTTAGCTTTTATAAATAAAGAACAGTCTCTTTTTTTTAAATTTTTTTTTTGTTATTGTTATAATGAAAGTATAAAATTATACAAATATTGAAATTTTATTTGTATTAAAGAATACTGAATCTGAATTTATTTCTACGGATGGTTAAGATTTCACTACATCCAAAATGAATTGTAACATGCTAAATATTTTGAAAAAAAAATTGACATATCTGTTATTGTGAGAGATTTTAGTAATTACAAATAAACAGTAATTATGATTTGAAAAGTGAAATATCTTTGTTTCTCTTTCTTCTCTTTGTTTATTGCCGCAGCCTCTTATTCAAATATAAATTCTTCTGGAATTATATTATTCATGATTACTAAACTTGCTACCTATTCAAGATATTAATGTAAGCTTTCTGCGAAATCTTGCATCTAGTGGTGTTTTATTAGTTATAAATATATACAATGATTACCTTAAATGTTTTCATACATTACGAATTTCAATGAAATGTTATACCAATTAATAAACATTAATATTTTAGTATGAAAATTTTTTAATAATATCTAAAACTTTTTTTTTTTTTTGAAAATCAATAATCAAAAAGTAACAAAAAAAAATTACCTTACAGAAGTCTTTGTTACTAAGAAAAAAAATCTCTATATATTAGAAAATATTTTAATAAATATTACAGTAGGAAATTTTACAACATAAATAACAGTTTATAAACATCTGGACATTGAATTCACTAATTTTTTTTAAATTTCTATATCAATGTTTCTCCATTCTTCGAACATTACTGTTTTTAATTTAGTTTTCCTTTTTAACATCGTGTACTCTAACCGCTAGTTCTCTCCAAATATGTTTGATTGGGTTTAAATCGGACGATTAAGGGGGCATTTTTAGAAGTTGTAAACAATTATATAGACACTAGATGAAAACGTTGAGAACTGTGTACGCTAAATTGTTGAATTGATAAAAAAAAATTTTTATAAGTGGTTTTAAAGTAAGTTTGGGGTTGTTAATTTTTAATTATTTTTTAAAATATTTAAATTAAAAACGTGATTAATTATGCAATCAATAAATACTAAATGACCTACCATTGTTACTTCCCCCACCCCACACAAGGACACCACCGTTATGCTTTACTGTTCCAATGAAGTTCTTATTATTAAATTCCTTATTTTTTTTCCTTCACATAATTATACGCTCATCGTAACCAAAAATGTTAGATTTACGTTCATCTGCAATTAAGACATAGTACCAATACGAAAAAAATTGAATTTCGTTCAAACGACACCTGGCACTAATAAAAAACAAACTGTGAAATTGTCAGCGAAATCGGTCGAGTGTTTTTGAGTCTGCAGGGCCAATACTTCTGAGCATAGCTTTTTATTTATATAGATAATGCTAATTTTATTAATTATATTTGTTTCTATTAAACCAGAAATGCACATATCACAGACCGCATGCGGCTTTCCGATACTTTTCTTGCGGCTCATCCTCATCATGTACCTCTTTTATTTAAAAATATATAATTTTTAATTTCTCTGAAAATTTTTCAGAATTTGATGAATAACTAAAACAAGAAACAGGATCCAACTGTAGTTTAATATAAAAGTAAACATTTAAATATTAGAATAATATTTTGTTTAATTATTTTATTGCAGACTAGAGGATGATTCTTTATCATTCACGTGCTAACCAGGATGCAATGTCTCTATTGAACGTATTTTTTTTTTATATCTATTATATTTATTCCAAAAAAATGTTACATTTTAAAATTATGCTCTTTATTTTGTGATTGTTGCTAAATATTGCATTAAAATGTGCAAGTCTGATTGGATCAATACATATTTGTGAACAAATATTTTTAGGCATGAATATAAAAAAAGTTTAAATAAATCTCATTTAACTCATCAATTTTGCGTTTAGTTACTACAAAAATTGATACTAAAACTTTTTAAATTGAAGCAATATCTTGCATAAAATTCTTTATTATTTTATATATTTTTATTATACGTAAAGTAATAATTAAGATGTGTGTGTATGTCTGAGACACCTTGTCTATGCATCTTTGTATTAAACATATATTTTCATAACTCACCTTTTGGGATAATGGTTTTAGATTGAGATGATTTTGTGTAACTAATTCTTTGGCATAGCTTGGCCCAATCTAGTTGGCAACTGAACAATATCCACATACAATAATAAATGGCATTATATATACTGTTACTCAATTATCTTATTTACTAATGTTTTAATGGCATGCAACCCATATAATTAAATTGAAAATGAATTATTCACGAATATGCATCTGAAATGTTTGAACATCCAAAAATGTAGTCAGCACATTACTATTTTAGATTGAATGGATCATTGTAATAGATATATTTTTTTTTCTACATTTACTGTACGACCAGGTTTTTATTCTACTTGTACTTACTTGCCTTGCCATTGGAAATAAACTGTACGACCCAGAATAATTAACATTGGAACGAACACTAATTCATTCTATAAAAAAAATTCATTGGATTCTAATTATAATTCCATTTGACTGATTCTTTTTAGTCAGTGATAGCTTTGGAAAAGTAATAGAGCATGTAATTAGACTTGAGTCAAACTTTTTTTTTTGCCTTGCATTATTCACTGAGAATTTTAGTAATACTGGGATGTCGAGTTTACATAAACAATATTACAAATTAATTTCGGGGTCATTTTTTTGTTCTCCTTCTAGCATAATTATAAAAATTAGTTGCAAGGTACAAAAAGCTATGAAAAAGAATATAGGGTACTTACGTATTAACGGTACCTTGGCGACAGTTGCGCCAATAAAGAGCACACGCTGCAAAAAATTGCATCTTGTTCTGTTTCTGGCAAATCCCAAATACGCATTTTCGTAGCACTACAAAATGGCGTCAAAACTCAGCAAATCTGCAGCCGTTATATTGGCGCCACTTAAAAACCGCCAAGTCTGTTGCCAAGGTACCGTTAATACGTAAGTACCGAATATAGTTATTGGATAAGTATTTGGAAAATGCAATTCTGTAAAATCCCAATCTTGTGAAAGGAAATGAAAAATATTACTGAAGAAATTTTACTTATTTTCAAACTCGAAATATTTTACTACAAAATAAAATATATTTATATTTTTTCTTATGTAAAATTGTATATCTGCATTAGTTATATCTGTTTTATTTTATATTTGAAATTTTTAAATACAAGTTTTTCATTTGTATGTTGAAGAGTTCCTTTTTTTTTTTTTTTTTTTTTTTCACATATACAGTAGAACCTCTAAGTCGAACTTCAAGGGAGACGCCAAATAATTCGAGTTATAGAGTTTTCTACTTATGGAGGATTTCGACTTACGCGAATTTTGTAAGGAAATATTCGACATGTAGTAGGTTTAGATTCTTTCTAACTTATTTTGAGTTAGAGAGGTAAAATAAATAAAAATTTAAGTTACAGAGGTATTGTTCATGTACATGTTTATTTGCAACTTAAAAGTTATATTATGTACTACAATAAAAAAACAAAATTCCGAAATAATTTCAAATGATCGAGTTGTAAAATCAAACATTGCGAATGTTCGAGATACAGAGGTCCAATTTTTTTTTTTTCGAGCGAAAATATATACCAAAATGGCTTGTTGGGATTGAATAATTATTTCGGCATATAGAGGGTTGAAATTTTGACTAATGGAGGTTTTGGGCTTGAAGGGAAGGGAACAAAAAATGTTTTGGAGGTTTTCGACTTATCGAGGTTCGACTTAAAGAGGTTCTACTGTACATCCTCAAACAAAACATGCAAATCTACAGTTATGGATCAACAAATATACTATACCAGAAAAGAAACAACGTTGAAATATAACTAAAAAATTTTTTTCTTTCTAATGCAGCTGGCAAACACTTAGACAGGTATAAAACTAAAAATTAAAATAATTATTATTTTCGCTTGCTTATAGATGTACATTATAATTCTTTTATGCTGAATTTGATTAGAAATTTCAAACGGTAAATTTAAATGGCTGTTTGGATGTTTAGAACTGTAAAAGAAATCAAAACGGTTTATAAAATAGGTAGGATATATATGTGCTAGACAATGAAGAGCTATGCTATATTTAATACTCACTTCAGCAGACGTTTGCTCATGAAGTCTATTCTTTTTCCAAGTCACGCGTCAATACGTAGAGCTCTTCTTTTTTATGAGAGCTTAATATAGCACCCTAAAGCCTTTATTCGCGTTGCCTCAAGAAATAGGTATAAAAAAGCTGTCGTTTAAAAAGTATATAAAAAAAAAGGGAAAGAAATTCCGGTGACAGTTTTTTCACGATCTAAGTACCTAAATCGTTTCGTGAATTAGTTTGTTCTTTTTTATTGTTTTCGTTATTCTATTGTGTATTCGTCTAAAACGTTTGCCCTTATTTTTTTGTTATGCTACAAGTATACGAAATAGAGCTAGTTTGTACATTACCGCAAAATCAATTCGACGTTTATGTTGGATGTAAGCCAGCTACTTAAAAATTGAGAGCTACTAACAGTTTACGGTTAGGCCGGAGACAGGTAGGTTGTTTTGTGTTTAGGTTAACTCTAGACTAAGAATTATACATATCCCCTCCCCCCTACCTGAAGTACTCATAACAAAAATTGCCCATGTTTTATTTTCAATCTTTTAGACATGGCAAAAACATTGGATAGATTAAAATTCTCTTTAAATCTTTCAAGAATTCATTCAGAACAGTTTAATGGATTTTTCTCATATCACTTAAATAGCCAGTTGACGAATGTTAAATTAAATCAATTAAGAGATTAATTAGGAATAAAATTGGTGAAGGCTTTCTCAAAAAGTGCTTGCAAATATCTATTTATTGGCGTTAAATTCGATACGAGAATGTATTTATTGGGCGTAACATATAAAATAAAAAACATGTTTTATGTCTTGTTGATCACATTTTGAGATGCATTATTTTCATCTGTCTCTTGTAAAAGTCACTAGGTTTAAACTGCAATTGAAACGAATTCTTTAAGCATTAGTATGAGTGACTAACACGAACACTTAAAGCAATGACACGAAACATTTCCAGATTGAGTAATTATTATGTACCTGCCATGAATTTGTCATCCTGTTCCTAACAGTATGTCTTGTTCTGTTCCAGAAATGTATTTAGCATGTCATAGGGAATGCTAAATACATTTGATTGATTTTGAATGGTATTGATTAAAACTGCTGTGTAGATTATTCTAATTTAGTTTTTAAATTATATCCAAAGAATTTCTAACAGTATCGTTTTAATTTGTTATTCGACATTATATTAAAAAGCATTTAATAATTTGTTTAATAACATTCATAGAATTTATACAACTGGCTATCGAAAACTGAAAAAAAAAATTTTTTTGATTACGATCCTACAAAAACAATTTTTTTATATTCTTAAGAAATTTAAATGCAGTTCGAGAAGATTAATTATGGGGAATGGATAAAAAAAAAAAGTTAATTTTGTTCCCCGTTGTTTATAAATAATTTAATTTAAATCTTTAATCTCAAATTTATTACATATCTTATTTTCTTGAACGTAGTAATTATTTTGTAATTCGGTTTTGTTTTTCATTGAATGGTTTCATTAATAATGATCTGAATCACTTAGATAATTACTGTACCACCGTCTTTTTTCTATCATTGCTTGGTCGCTAATGTATAAAAAAATTGATTTATTTTAAGCTTTTGATTAAAATTTTCTCTTTTTTTTTAAATATATATATATATATATTCCAACGAGGACGATTTCATCAACACATTCTAATTCAAAAGAAATCAAGTTCTTTCCCGTTCAGGTATCTGACCTTAACCTGAAAAACAAAATTTTTCACCTAGGCTGAATTAGTTATCTAATTAAGAATATCTTTTCTTTCCCTTACAAATAAAAACAAAATATTAGCTTCATTTAAAATATTTCTTGTTTATAAAAATTTATAATCTACAGATTTTCACTTTACTTCAAAGGACAGACAAAAATGACTTTATAAATGTGAAATAACGTCAAGTCACTGTATTTTGGACCCAAATAAATTTCAAAATGTAATAAAGTAATGGCAGACTAGAAATATGATTCTTCGTACTTGATTGCTGTTTTCAATTTAAAATATTTTTTTAATACATTATATCAGTGTTAATATCGATGAAATTCTGAATATTAATACCTGTACATTTTTTGTCAAAATCGCAAAATAGGTTCTGTTGGGATTTGGCAACAAAAAAACCTTTCGTCAAAGTGCGATTGGGTTGCAATTGTAAGTGTTGTGAATTGCAAACAATACAAGAAACCCTTGTCCTAACATTTGGCGAGTTATCGCCCGGTTGCCGCCACAAAAAAGTCGCCGAATCTCAATTGTCCTTTTTTGTGATTTGGCCCATTCCTTTTTTTTTTTTTTTTTTTTTTATAATAAATTTTAATTTTTAAATATTAAAAAATATCGCATTTATTTGTATTTATTTTTTAAATTTTACTTCTTGCATTTAATTTTAAAATTTTATTATTTAAATATTTATATTTATTTTTAGCATTTTTTAATTCAATGCTTTAAAGAAATTCTTTTAATAAACGTTAACTGTTCAAAGGAAGTAGATATTGAAATTTGAAAATGAGATAGTATGATTTTTATTGGTGTTGTTAATAATACTCATTCTCTTAAAATGCGTTTATATTATTAACGCATATTAAATGTATGTTTTCATATCTAAATATTTTTATATTTCAGAGTAACCAAATTAGAAATGAACCTCAAGTACAACAACAGAGGCCAACATATAACAACGAGTCTCGGGTACAACAGGAGAGACCGACATACAACAATAGGTACAACAATAGCAGAGGATTTACCAAATATCGTCCACATAATCGAAATAGATATCAACAAATGCAAAATAGGAACACATCTCAAAGTCGCCAGTGCCTTGATTATCAATCGAATCTAATATTAGATGATTTACGTTATGCCGTTCTACAAGGAAATTTAGAAGCTACTAAAAATATCATATCAAAAGGTTTGTTAATATTAATACTTTATTTAAGAATTAATAAATTTCCATTTCTTTATTTTATTTTTCAAAAAAATTTAAAAATATTTGGTAAAATCGCAGAATAGGGGCCGTTGAGATTTTGCGTCAAAAAATCTTTTTACCAAAGTGCGCTAAGAAACGGTTTGCGATTGCAAATGAAGTGAATTGCAAATATTACAACAAAAAATCCATTTTACCACATTTGACGACTTATCGCTCTGTTGGCACCACATCCCAAATGCCCCTATTTTGCGATTTGGCCAAACATTTTTTTTTTCATTAGAAGTTACATGATTTTGTATTTTAATAAGATATGATAAATTCATTCATATATATATATATATATATATATATATATATTTTTTTTTTTTTTTTTTTTTTTAAGGAAAGAATGAACGTATTTGGTGATGATATAAGAATAATGAAATTACATTTTTTTATTTAATTCTGCTTTTCGACAAACTTTCTACAATGCACATCATATAATTTTAAATAATAGTTGCTATTCATGAGTTCCTGGATCGTGATCTCATCAGTAAATTCGAATTTTTTGAATATGAATAATTGAACACATTTTTTTTTTTTTTTTTGCTTGATTTTATTTATAAATTTGATAGGCCTTTTACAGATTTTCATGAACTTAAGGTATAAAAATTATCTGTATTTTATATTCGAAGGTGGAAAAAGCTTAAACAAATTTTCAAATTAAAATTATAATTTTACTATGTGATGCTATTTTAAAAGAAGAGTTCAATGAATTTTAATTTCAAAGTGTTTTTCATAATAAAATATGAAGTCATGGGAGTTACCTTAACCTGAAGAAATAAGTTACCCGTATTTTATTTAATAAATTCAATTCATGTAAACGTTTTGTCTTCTACAATGAAATTTAAGAAATTGTTATCATTTAAGCATCTTCAAATAACATCAGATCAGCATCTTCAATTAACTCTCAAAATCAATATAATCATTTTGGTGGGAAACATTAATGACGCAATAAAGCAGAAAAGATACCTTATATTGTCTTATTTTCAAAATAATGTGATATTTTTTGCTATCATGGTTTAATGTTGTTTTGATTTTGTTGTATCTAAACTTTATATTTAAAAAATTAGTATTAATTTAGCCCCCCAATATAGATGAACATTAAATTTGATCCCTTTACCTTAAATAATCAGCTGCATGTTTGTTTGTTTGTTTTACATTTTTTGATAAATAAATGTAATTTTTTTTGTAAAGATTTCTCAAAGAAATTTATTTTCCATTAAAAAAATGTGTTCCAAAAAAGAAATGTAAAAATGTGTTTAAAACTTTCTTAAAATATCTGAAAATCTTTTCCATATTTAAATATTTTTTTTTAAAAAGGGACATATGATGAGGTAGACCATGATCTGTGCATCCCTGATTTAATTTATTTTAAAATGTACAAAATATGTTAGTTTGAATCATAAATACAAAAATAAAACAAATTATCTTGAAGTGTTCTAGTTAGTGGAAATCATATTTTATTTAAACTGCAATATTTTGATATTGTAATAGAGATAATCGCTTCTACTAATTAATGCTTAAATTATGCAGGTATCTGTGTTGATGCTATATTGAAAGCTGGTTGGACTGGACTTATGTATGCCTGCAGCTCTGGTCAGGCAGAAATTGTTTCTTACCTACTTGAACAAAATGCAGATCCAAATTATCATAAAGGTAGGTTAAAATTCTTATTATTTGCTCTTCACTGTTTAATGGTTTCTAAAAAATTTAGAAGTGTTTTGTTAACACGATTAAAATGAAATTTGTTTAATAACTTTAATATAGTATTAACATAACAAGCTAGTTGGAATTCAAAATATTAATGGGGAAGAACTTTTGAAGGAGTGCATACATATTTTCAGAGTGCATAAAAAGCATTATTGTTGGTATTATATTTATTTTGAGTAATTTATGTATGGAAATAGTTTTTAAATTTTAAACCTAGTTATAGGGTTATTTGGATCATAAATGTGTACAGTGATATTTTATAAATATTATACTTCAAATAAATTCTTCAGATTTTTGGAGAATTGTTGATTATTTAGAAGTATATTTTTCATTTAATTGATATATATATATATTGAACTTAGAAATATTTTTTTTTTAAATTAAGATTAAATTAAACTATAAAGGATATTATTAAGATTAAATTAAGTTTATTAATATTTTTTTGCAGATATGTTTACTCCTTTAATGGCTGTATGTGCTTCAAAGAAGTCAGAAGTGGATTTAATGAAATGTTGCTCACTGTTATTGCAGCATGATGTTAAAGTTGATGCACATGAACGGTAATTAGAACAATTAAGTATTTATATACAATAAGTATGTATTCATTATAACTGAAACTAATTGCTTGATAGTTTTCTTTTCTGATACTGTAATAGAAAAGAAATATTGAAGTTACCTTTTAATGACCAACAATAAATAAGTTTCAAAGTAATAATGAATGGTATTTTATTTTCTTTGAAATTTTTTTTTACTCTATTTATAAACCTGTTATTTTTGATAGGACATCTCCAGCATACAATTTTTTTTCAAAATAAGAAAGCATCTTGGGTTCCTCTGTAAATCTAGGTGGATATTTTTATTTATTTATTTTGAAAAAATCTTGTTCATTATCCTCTTTCTTAGCTAAGATTCAAATTTTGGCAATGCTAGTTGAACATTCAGCATTGAATATTTCTTCAGCTATTTTTGAATTATACAAGCAGAGAAACCATACTCACAATTACAGTATTCATATTATTAATTTACATTAATTATTTACTCACAATATTCGATGCATATGTGAAGAATTTTATTCATCAGAAAATACTGACACAATTCTGTATCATCAAGCTAAATAGTTCATAGTGTTGCAAATGAAATCATCAAGCTATTGAATTCAATTACAATGGGAAAACGCCTTAAAATGCTATTCTTGTAATTTTATTTTGTTACTTACCAATCCAATTTCATCTGTATTTAATAACATTACAGCTAATTACATTTCACATGAATTTAAAAATTTTCTTCTCAATAACTTGCTTCCCACCCCAATTAAAATATTTTGATTCATAATAGTGGTTTGCACTTTAAAAGCAATAATAAAACAAATTTCGTTCCTTTGGAAGCATACATTTTTATGGAAAAATGAGAAATTTTAATATTGTATTATTTTGAAAAATAATACAATATCAAAATATGTATCCTTTATACCAAATACACATATGATTAAATTTCTATGGGCCAGGAATGGTAACTGTGGTCACAGTCCATATTGTAAGCATTGCGTGGAACTAGTAACAGTCATGAAATTTTTTTCTTTTCTCGTTGGTTGTGTAGTTTCCTTGAAATGATTCCTATGTTTGCAACAAAGAACTAATAGATGTAATGAAGGTTCTGAAATAAAAAGGCAGAATCAAATAATTGCACTACTATTCCAAACTTCCCAATAGACTGCACTCAATGTTCTTAACATATTCCAGCATACCTTCTATCTTAAGGTACTTAGCTCAAATGAGATTTACAGAAGCACATGGATTTTACTCATGATGCATCTAAAGATAGTAGCATATCCTTAGTCATCATGTGTACAACTTTTAACGGCTTGGCAATATACTGATAGTATCTAATATTAGTTGTTGTCAGTCTTCATTTTCTAATAAAATAATGCCTAGCCCATAAGGCTCATTTTTCTTGGGACTGTCTCAGTGCTGTTAACATCTTTACTTTGCTAGAAAAGTTATCAGTACTACCAATTGAAAATGGTACAATAAATTGTGAATCTGGAGAAAGAATTATGAAATATATATCGCAGGATGAGATTGGAAGTCTTTATTACTCCTTATATAATATAAACAAAAATATATTACTTCCATGGGAGGTTTCACCAGTTACTGACTTGAACATTCAATATATGATTATTAAGTCAATTTAAAAAAGCAAAGAAATAACATGTAATAACAATTTTAAAATTTAATTGTTTTATAATTTTCAAAAATAATAATAATTAATAAATGTGAAATCTTTGCTTGAGAAACTGATTTAAAATATAATAAAGTTTTCAAACTAATTTGTTATATATGTAAAAAAAAAAAAATTATAATGAAAATGAATAAATATTTCTGAAAAAAGCATTCTAGCTCTTTTTTCTTATTTTAAAACATTACAATTTTTGTGATTATAAGAAATTTACTCAGCTTCACGAAATAAAGTGTGTATTATTAATTTCCCTTTTTATTATTATCTAATTAGTATTTTTCTAATTTATTTATTATACATTATTAACTAAATTGTGACATACCTTTAGGCATTATACCACTCCTTTAATGTTTGCTGCTAGAGAAGGTTATGCGCTTATTTGTAAAGAGCTTCTTGATCATAAAGCTGATCCAAATCTAAAAGACAATCGCGGAAAAACTGTAAGTAAAATTCCATTTTAATTTGTTGAATTGCTATAATATTTTATTTTCTGTGTTGTACTGATGATATAATGAGGATTTAGGATATATAACTGAATTATATATAACTAAAAGAAAGAATTTTTAATGTAATAAACTTTAAACTTAACAAATACACATTCTTACCATATTTTACTGATCTTCTATTAATGGTACTGATTTTCATTGAATTTTTGTTGATTTGCAGAGGGAGAATTTTTTTTTTATATTTTTGTAACATTTGAGAATTTTCAAAATTATTGCCCGTATTAAAACCATTTTGTAATTTTTTAAAATTTGAATAAGTGTCGGAAACAACAAAAATTTAAAAAATTAGTGTTTATGTCTTACAGACATTAAATGAATGTCTGTAAAATTTAACATTTGTGTGCTGTAGTTTCAAATACAAACATTCTCATTTGTTGATATTTGCATAAAAGAGCAAAAAAAGGGGGAATTAAGTTGCAAAAATTTCTTAAATTCTTTGATAATAAAAGCTAAAAAATCTAGAAATAAATTTAAACACATTGGTGTTATGAATTAGCAAAAGCTTTTTCACATGTCAATTGCTTATGCATCATAAAATGTTGTGAAGTTGGCAGATAATTTATAATTAATTACATGGCTTTTTTTTATATAACTCTTATAAATGATTTTGTTACTATTTATTAAAAATACAAAATATGTATGTGTAGCAATATATGTATGTGTAGCAATATATGTATGTGTAGCAATATATGTATGTGTAGCATTAAGTTATATGTTTTATTTATCTTTTTTGTTTACTTACTTATTATTTTGTTCACTTACTTATCACTTACTTATTACTTATTATTATTGCTAACATAATTGATGATCTTATTATTATTAATTGATCATTATACTGCATAATACTCTTATAATACTGTATGAGATCATTATCAAGTTGTTTTATTATTTTAGTAATAATAATTAATGACATTATTTACTGAAAAATTTTATTTGCATAGTATATTATGTAATGATAAAAAATAAATAATGAAATAATGCTGCGTAAAATGAGATTTTAAAAATTATAATACTCAAATTTTATTTTACAAAATATAAAATAGTAAAAGTTTTGTAACATTTATCAAGGTTACGTTCCTGAATTTCAGAAATTTTATATGTTTATTTTTTTTTTTTTTATCTTTTAAGTAAATATGCTTTAAAAAGTATATATGATTACTGTAGGTAGTGATAAAAATAACACATATTGTGTGCCATGTGATATTTTCTTTCTAATTTTTACAATTTTGATGGAAATCTGGAGGAAAATGCTTAGTTTATTTCATGCAAAATTTGTGAAAATTTCAGAGGTTAACCACAATCGCCCCTGATAAATGTAATATCCTATTTAGAATAAAAATAATATCAAAAATAAAGATATAGATATTAAAAGATTAATAGAGGTAATAATTTAGAACTAAAATGAAAATATAAAAAAAATAGCACAATTTTAGATTAAAGCTCTTAAGTTTATGTTATTCAATATTCAATTTTTTTCCAATTAAATGTTATTCAGTTGAAAATTATTGCAACCAAGTTATTATATGATCAAAAATTTATATATTTTTATTCCAATACAATCAGTATTTAAAAAATGGGAAATTTTATTTTTATAAAGCAAATACTTTTTATTGAAAAGGATATTTGATCTAGCATTATCCTTAAAAATTATTGCATATGAACATTTTTTTATAAGATTTATTTTTTATAGGCTTTAGCTTGGGCAGCATTTTATGGTCATGGCCAAATAGTACGACTTCTAATGGAGAATGGTGCTGATGTGAATATAATTAATGATATGGGACAATCTGCTGTTGACCTTGCTTATGAGAATGGACATACTGAAGTAAAAATGATATATTAATATGTGTAGTTAATTTTCTTTAATGTGCACAATTTTTTTTTTCTTTAAAACTTTTGTATGAAGTAATTCTGAAATTATCTTACAAATTATATTACGTGTTTGAATAAATTTTAATTTTTTAATTACATTGAATACTATTTAGGTTTTATTTAGTTTTATAATAATTGTAAGTTATTTAAATTTTTGTTACTTATATGTAAATAATTTTAAAGAATTAATTAATTAATTTAATTTTTAAATTATTTAATCAGCTAAATAATCTAAATTAGTACTTTTTTTTGTTGGAATAGTTAAATTCGATCTTTCATATAAAAACAATGTTAACTTATTTTCAGGAAATGCTATAAAGTCTTTGATTACATAACCTTTTTTTTTATTTTTTATTTTAAGTAAAAAAAAGGTTATAAAAAAAAATTTATGTCACACCTTTTGAAGCCTTTTAAGTATTCATTTTGAGAGAAAATTATATATATAAAAAAATACAATAAATAAATCCTATAGTGTGCCTTTCTGTATAAAAAATACTTCAGTTATGGTTTTTTGTAGTGTTAATATGTGTAATCACTATTTCATTTAACATAATTTGGTAGATTATTATTTCAAAAATATCATAAATTATATATGTCATTTGATAAGACAAATCTATTTAATTTTTTTTTCTCAATAGTTCATAAAATTTTGGCTTTTATTTATTATTTTTTAAGTTGTCAAAATTGTATCATGTATCATTATTTAATGCTACTATAAAATTCACACTCATTCATTTTGATATACTTAAAATTCTATAATATATTCATTATTTTTGACTAGGATCTTTTTTAACAATGTACTGTATTGAGCTATAATTCTTAATGTACAGCTACTGTGTATTTAATTCAAGTTTATTATTCATTTTTATCTTGCATTTTGTTGAAATTTTTTATATTTTTAAGAATTGAGATTTTCTTCAAATTTATTTCTTAAACTGGTCTGTAAACATAGGCATATATAAAACTAGGGGTGGAGAGTAGGCCGAAAAATTTTCAACTCAGAATTCGTGATTTAGTATTTTTATATCTATTAACAATTCCTAACTTCTGACTCTTTCCCATAATTTAAATACTATAATCTTTACTAATATATTTAGAAGAATCTGTGAAATGAATTCAATTACTTTTATTGAATTTGTATATTTATAAAACAGTTTTTTCATAAAGTATTTTTTTACATCTTTAAAGGTCTAGTATTCAGTACATTCCTATACTCTAGATTTCTTTATAAAAAATACATATATCTTATAAAAGCTAATAGCACTAAATTAACAGGTACCAAATTATTATAAAATAGCTTAACACAAGCAAGAGAAAATTGCACATAAGCACAAAGATGCAACATTTATAATATATAAGTTAAATCTTTTTTGTTTTTAAAAATGGAATTATTTCTATAAGATCATCTTTGATTGTTGATCTAAGATAGCTTTTTTATAAGCCTCAGTGCTGAGAAAAGTCTCTCAGCTCTTACTTGGTATGCTGCTAAAGCGGTAACTGTCTTTACTACTACTTGTATTATTGAAGGATACAATTAAATTACCTCCTTAACATTTAATTTTAACATTAATTCCTAGAATTTTAGAAAAAAATTATTTTACAAAACAGGAGTCAGACTTTTAAACAGACTCCTGACTGTGACTTCCCACCTCAGTATAAAATAATATAATTTATAATACTTTATAGTATTATATATTGTTAATTATCTAGTGTACAATGTCTATTTTGCATATTTTTATGGAACAAAGAACATTATTTAACAATTGAAGTCAATAAAGCAATTACTGTAAATGATTATCAATCTAATCCAGAGCATTTAAAATAATTCTTACTATCAGTTATTTAATTATTTCCTCTAATGAAAACAAAAAGTATATTTGCTGATAAGTTAATAATAAATCTGAAAATATTCTACAAATATCTATAACCTCTAATTTATAAATTTGTAGATTTTGATCAAAATAATTTATTAGTATTAAAACAAAGAATGTTTAATAAAAAGGGGTAATGAAGTTTTAATAAAATTAAAAATGATCTCGCAATTTATAGAACATGAATAAATTTTAAATAGAATAGATGAATTAAATGAGATTTTATTTTTCCTGATTTAATGTATAGCTTATATTTATATGCATCTATGTAAATAATTATAATATGCTATTTGTTTTCATTTCAACAATTTTAATTTCCAGGTAGCATCACTTCTTCAAAATGGCCACTTCCTAAAGCAAAACTCAGGAACTGAAAGTTGCACTGATTTAGTAGCAAAAAAGGAATCTGATTTAGTTGTGAAAGAAATGTCCAAGTTAGTTGAAGTCATTGTTTTCGATTTAATTGAGCAAACCATAAAATATCTCCTTAACATTAATTTATTAATAATATTCAATTTTAACTATTTTTTATTATTCTTTTTCTTAAGCTATATATATTTTTGCAGCCAAGGAAACTCAAAAAATTATGCCAAAGTTGGAGAATTAGACTTGTTTTTATCTGGTGTAGGTTTTCCAGAGCTTATTCCTACATTTTTAGAGCACAAGTTAGAATTCTGTGATCTTCTTATTATGGATGATGCTGAACTCGAAACGGTAATATAATATAAAATTAAGAGTAATTCATCTAATAAAACTAATTGTTAACATTATTTTAAGACATTAATGTTGCAAATAAATTATGTTTTAATTCATGAAAAAATATTTTAATTATTTTATTACCTATATAATAATGTACGGAAATGATATTAAGTTTACAAATTTACAGACATATTACCACATATTAAAGATTAGCAAAACTAGCTAAAAAAAAATAAATAAATAAATAAAAATGAACGATTATAAAACTTGGTCAAAATAAGTTTTTTGAAAAATATTTTATTTTTAGAATAATAATTTACAAAAGAAAGTTCAAATTAAGAAATGTGTTCCCAATGTGGTAGGAAGCAGATCTACAATACCAATAAAGGTGCTTCATGCTTTAAGAATAGTGTTAATAAGCTCTATTGGGAGTAACATTAATTGGTGTTACAAAGCTTATACAAGTTTACTGGAGGATTTTTAAATACAGCAACAATCTTCCTACGGTTTTGCAGAAGTGCTAAATTAATCCAAATCTAAAGATCAAGTGACCTACTCTATTGTTGAATATATTCTTCCACTAGTCCAGGGTCTCTTGAAGAATGTATGGTCATTATTCTTTAAAATATAAGATTTTAACAGATATTTACTAGAAAAAGATTTAATCATTGCCACTGCATAAAAAAAGTACATGAGTATCAAGGATATTGTGTCTATACCTTAAATTAGACCCAATTCCATGATAAAAAAAACCCATGGAGGTCTGTAGATCTCCAGATTTTTACATGTAATTACATTCTCCGAGATTTTTCCTCTGAAAATACCTTGAAAAAAATTTTTAGCTTAATAAAAGTTAGAACAAATGTACTTTGAACTCATTTTTATATCCAAGAATCTCCTGTAAGAATGTTTCAAAAATAAATGTTGGGAGTCCCACATTCACTTATATCAAATAATGCCTATGATAAATATGTAAATTTGAATCATCTGTGAAGAGAGCAAATTTCCTTTGTTTGAAGTCTAATACACATGCTATCATGCTCATATCAAATGCTTCCTAGGTGACCAGAGGTAAAAGAGAAACTGACAATCTCCTTGTATTGACGATTGATTGATTTTCGATTGAAAGTATCAACTTTATAGTGGCTGTACAAGAGGAGAAGACCTTTGCATTTATATGCAGTTCCTGCTCTTTGAGCACATATACTTTTGGGTAGAAATTTCTTTGAACCATAATATTAACCTTTCTATATCATTTTTTAATTTATTTGTAGCTTTTTTTTATTGTATATTTTTATTGAAATAAAAAATTCTATAATTTGTCTTACATTAATATTATTCTTATAAAATTGAGAAAAGAAAAAACTTTAATTATTTATATAGAAAAATTTGAAAAATAAAATCTTATTTTAGATTGGCATCACTCAAGTTGGTATTCGAAAAAAAATATTAGAAGCTTGCAATTCTGTTCATAAAAAAGAATGGAAAGGTTCTAGCTTACCTAATTTAAAACAGAAGCATTTTATCAGGTATGAATAGATTATATGAGATAATAAGGATTATATGTATAAATACTATTGCAACAAATTGGTTTTCATTATGTTCTTTTTTAGTTGTCCAGATGCTGTTGCAATGATGGCAAATATAGCTAAGCATCTTAAGTATATATCTACTTCTGTCATTTATATACGTCAGCAAATTCAGTCACAACCTAGGATTTTGGAGCTTTCACAAGTCAGTACTTTGAAAAAGTTTATTATAAATGTTAAATTAGTATGATAATTAAAATTTTTAATGAAATCTTTTGTCCTTTCAATATAGGAAATTATTTTACATTTTTTAATTAAAAATTAATTTATGAATTGATCTCTAGGAAATTTTGTTGTGTAAAATCTATAATTTAATAAATATAGACAAAACTAAGATATAAAAATTGAAATTGTATGACAAAATTTGTTAGAAATATGATTATTGAAATTTAATACTGTATATTTTTTTTAAAAAAAATGTTACATTTCTATGGCGACAAAATTCTTCGATCTTATTAATTAAATGTAAGCATGTCATGTTAGTTCATGTTTATGCTTTTCATATTTTCTTTCTTAGCAATATTAAGATCAATGAATATTAAATTATTTATTGCAATAAGTCATTATTATTAAAATACTTTCTATTGTTTTAAAAATGATTAATTTTGATAATGGAGTTAAATTTTCAATATATATGTTTTAAAATTTATTAATAAAAGTGAATTGTTATTAAACTATATTTTTTTGTGAAAATGTTGATATTTAAACATGCCTATGAAATTAAAAACCTTGAAAACCATTAATTATATTTATTATTGTTTAATTGTTGCTGTGAGGTTTTCGTTAATTTTATTTCGATGTTTTACAATTAAGCTGTTATACATTTGTGTTTTAGGATGCTGCCAATGTTCATGATTTGTTAGATGAAATGGATGACAGTTTGAAGAATGTTCGATATCTAAATGATGAGTTAAGATTCTTAAAAATGCATCTGGAAAAGGTACATAAAATTTGTTTTCTCTACATTATCAAATTTTAAGCAGAGATTTAACTTAAAAGAGAGAAATTAGTATGTTAATTAGATTTTTCTTCAATATATTTATTTTAAAAAGGTAATAAGCAATGATTTTAACTTTTCTTGTATGTTGTTGAGATTTTTTTTCACCTGATGTGTAGGATAAGTTTCATCAGATATCTGTTTTTCATTTAGTATATCATCTTTTCCCCTATGTCACTTAACAGAGAAACAACAAAGTAAAAAAACTGAATTCAATATTTAAAGTAACTAAAAAAATATTTTTAATTTTCATAAATGGATTAAATTTATTATCATAACAGCATTTTAATTATATAAATGAAACAACTGGGATTTATTATTTTTTTTAAAGTGATATTATGAATAAAGAAATTTAATATATGTACAGCCTTGTTCAGAGAATTAAAAAATAAATATGTATGAAATTATGTATCTGCATTTTCACAATATAAACAAGGTATTTGACTCTTTTAATAATGAAGTTCGCAATTGCACTTCATTATTATGAAGTGATTGTCAAATCATTAAAAATTGTTTAATTTTCATTTGTTAGAAATTTAAAATTCAATATGTAATTATAATGGTTATTACATATATATATATATATTTATAACTCAGGTTCAAGACAAGGTACAATGTATACCAGCAGATTTAATAGTACAGACTATACCTACAAATCAAGGTCAAAATCGTGTAATATATATTGCTATTGGAGTGACTGTCTTTTCTGCTACTGTGGCTGGTATCCTATGGAAAAGTCATAATATTCTTGACTTAATTCCATCTTATATACGAATTAAAATTCCTTATTTGTCATGATAGTAATTGTTTTTAAATTAAAAATAATTCATGTTAATTATCATAATTCATATTCAGAGATGTATTTTTTTCATTAAAAAATTTTCATCAGTATTCGAGTTATTATTTGCAATTTGTACAATATTGTGCAAGTAATCCATTAAACAATTCAATATCACTAAAATAAAAAATACTCTGCCAAAACATAGTTGAAATTAAGATTTAAAGGTTTTATTTTAACACATTTGAGAATGCAGGTTGTTTTGAATTTTTAGTAAAAATGTTTGTTATTCTCGAACAGCAGTAGGACTTTGTGATTAAAGTATTTCATTCACCAACAGCTTTTGCTACATAATTTTAATGAACTTTTTTTATGTCCTTCTCTTAAAAGAAAGAATTCTATTATAAATTTTTGTAGGAAATTATTTAACTGCTTTCTAAAAAAAGAAAGTATTGGTACTGTAAAAAAATTACTTTTGATTTTAGAGCGAAAAATTTTTTTAACATGATATGGTTTAATTAAAAATACTAATAATAAAATGTTAAAAATGAAATGAATGTTGCCATTACATATAAAAATTAAGGAATTAATACAAAGAGAAAGTTAGAAAATGTGCTTGTAGGAAAAGTAGAGAAATGTGCACAAAATATTTAAAATGTATTTATTTTATAATGAATAATTAAAATAGTTGAAAATATCACAGAAAGTTGAGAAATATTTGAAATAATTTATAAATACAGAATGTAAATTGTAACATACATAAAATAAAATATAAAATAACTGAAAAATAAATGCTCATCAAAAAATATTACTTTAAAGTTACAACTTGTTTATGTGTATTTCATTGAGCAGTTACAGCTAATTAACTTTCATGTAATGCTAAATAATGACTAGAATAAAAAGTTAAAATAGATAACCAATGTAAAATTTGTTCAACAAATTGTTTTCAATGAAAAGGATAATTTTCTTTCATTCAAATCTTACGCTATAGATGTTGAATTTGATATTTCATTTAATTTCAAAATCTCTTTTCTATGATGATACATTGAAGATTTTGAAAATTCTGCCTGAAAAATAAATAAAAAGTAATAATTTAAAAATAATTTTTATATAAAAATAATTAATATTATTACAATTTATATACAAATACAGTACTACAAAATATAAACAATTGTTCTTACCAAATAAAATTACACATAAAATTCAGTCCATTAAATACTAATTAGACTGAATCAATTGAAATTATCATCAAGATAATATTTTCAGTAAAATTAATAAACCACAAATTTAGCATTATAGTTTTTGTGAAACTGGCAAAAAGAGGAAAAGATAACATTCAGAAAGAAATAATTTATGTTAAACAGCTGATTTTTAAATAAATTATTACATTACTAGAAAAAGATTATTGGAATTATATAAAAGAAGAAGTTGGAAATATGAAGAATATCCAGAATCTTTCTACAGCATAGATATTTTTCCATAAGTAAAATCAGATGAAAAAAAATAATGAAATCAATAAAATAAATAATAGTCAATTATAAAACTTTGTTTTGTTTTCTTTTTTCTCATATATTCAAAAGCCAGAAGTATTTAAAATTTTTAATAATATTTCTTATTCATAAAAAATTATAAAATCCATTAAAAATACTGGCTTCAAAAATGAATGTCTTCATTCAGATAAAAAAAAATAATAATAATAATTGTGTGTATTTTGATTATTAGCAAAAAAAGAAATTTTAATGAATTAATTTTAATTTTACAAATTTTGATGGGTATAAAATTATTTATTTAGACCTCATTGTAAACTTTTATGCTAAAAGATTTATTCAAATTCATGACAACAAAACTTGAATATATCATTTCAAATATCTAAACATAACATGTAAAATTTATAATAAATATTCTTTTTCTGAATCCAAGTTTTATGAAATATTACAATAATATTAAACAATTACTTTTAAATCAAAAGAATATTTAGAAAAAGTAATAATATACATACCTGCTTATCATTACAATCCAATATATTTTGTATGAGCAGCTTATCAAATCGATCATCTATTGAGCCACTTTCCCATGTTAAATTTCCGACATCGTTGCTTATTACATCTGAAATTTCATTTTCTATAACTGGGAGGGTTATTTTATTTCTATGCATTGTCAAAATATGTTTCTCAACTTTATCAGTAGTAATCTGTGGTAAATGATCAGGAATTTCAGTTTTCTCATGCAACTCCATTTTAGAAGAATGTTGTGCACTTAGAGAACATCTTTCAGGTAATTTTTCTCTTGCATAGTTAACATACAACTCTTCAGCTGATTTTGGTGGATCAATTCCACAAAAGTATTTTGCTTTTGACATCATTGGAAAAAATCCATTTCTAATACCTTGCCAATTCTGGAGCCTGGACTGTCTGATTGTATAAGACAGGTTGTTCAAGATATTGAATGAATTTTCACCTCTTAACTTCTGAGGATTAATGCTTGGAGTACTTCTGGAACTTACAGAAGGAGAAAGAGAAGTGATCTCACTAGAATTTGTACTTTCTTTGAAAGTTTGGCAAAAATTTACAGGTGCATTTTTGGATGGCATGCTAACGAAAGGGGTTTTAGTTTTTGAATTAATTTGACAAGAATTATCCTCAAAATTTTTATTAGGATGCAACAATATTGGAAAAATAGCATGATATTGACTGTTATCATTGCCATCTCCATTTCCATTTGAATCGGGAACAGTTTTAATTATGTCTGAAGATGTATTTTCTGTAGTTTGACAAGTTTTGATTTTTGAACTGGTAACTTCCATTGATGATAATTTTAAAAGAGGCTTATGTTTATCAGTTAAACTTGGTGTACTTCTACTACTGTTCCATTTTGAAGAATTTAATCTGAAAAAAAATAACATTTTATTTAATTCGTTATTTATGAAATATTCAAGAAATATTAAAACCAATATTAAATAGCAAATAGTTAAAAATGCTAATCCAACATGAATAATTTGCTTAACTCATAGCAACATGCATAGCTAGAGAGCAGGAGGAATTTGAATATTTTTGCGAATTTGCAATATTTGAATTACCTAGGAGCATTGTTGTAGTCACTAATTGCCGAAATGAGAAGATTAAATGGTGATTATAACGTGATTAAAGCATCTTGCATCAATAGTCATGCTGTCTGGTATGAATTTTATGGATGTTTGCCTATACAACACACAAATATGGGGCAGTTATCTCTCAGAAGGAACTGTTCTCCCTTCATCACACATCGGTGAGTTGTTCATGATATACATAAGTGGTACATGAAGCCCGCCAATGTTTAACAGACGAATATAAATTATAAATACCAAATCATGCCCTACATTAAACCTATTAAAATCTTTAGTGTAGCAACCTTACTTCAAAACACATCTTCAGCTAATCATTTAAGTCTCAAAAATGCGCGATCTGAGCCGTTGTTAGCTAGTTTTCCTACTGATTCGACTGAAATTTGGTTTGGAAGCAGTTCTGGTGAATATATTTTGATTAGAATGCAATCAAATTGGGATGGTTTTAAACATGGCTAACTTACGTTTTTATCATCACCTGACAGAATAAATAAATATTTTGAGTTTAAAAAATGCTTTGTAATTATTATTATTAAACCATGAAAATATAAATAATTAAAAGAGAATAACCACAAAAATTAAAAAAAATAGTCTGAAAAAAGAAAAAATAATGAGAAAGAGAAAAGTTATTTGGAAGAATGTATAAACAGGATAATAACAACAAAAATTTAAATAGTTAATAAAATTCCTTACTAAGAATATATTTGAGATAAAATATGCTTTTTCTAAGTGATCATCACAATAACAAAATTGCTCTCATAAGTTTCTTTTAAATGCTCAGAGATACACCAAATTCTGTTTTTACTTTAAGATATGTTCCCGAAGAATGTGTTTTAAAAAATATATTGCATCTGGTAAAATAGAAGATTAGTTCCAAAAAATAATACAATGTACCATGAGTTTTCATGTTAGGATCTTAAACATTTTATTTCATAAAGATTGCAAAAGTGTTTACCTTTGAAATCGTCATTTAAAAAGGGGGAAAAAACATGTCATTAATTAATGAACACAAAATTTGGTGGTATTAGGAAGGATGGATCTTTGTTTTTAATACATTCTGACCAAACAGCTTTCAAACATGTATTCAAAGTTGATGGTCGTAATTCAGCTAGTACTAATTTAATTTTATTCAATTACTGCTAGTATTTCATCATTCAGTTTTATCAAAACAGATTGAAATGTTTGCTTTACATAGTATGTTTTAAATGCCATAATTATACTTTGATTTAATGGTTGTATCAAGCATGTAGTAGTAGGCGGCAGAAGACGAAATTGCTCGTTTGCATGTTCTAAGATCGGATGGCCGGGTACATTGTCTACAATCAAGAGTTTTAAATTCAACATCCTAGAAAAAAATTCCTTTCTACAAACATTGCAAGTTGTCCAGTTGTAAGGCAACTTAAAATATGAATTTTAATATTCAAAGAGATTGCTTTTCTTTTTCCTTTTGTTATAGGTGAATTATGTGATACTTTGTAAGGGCTACCAAAAAATATTTCAGTTATAATTAATAAAACAAAGATTTATAAACATCAAAAAGGTATTTTTCACTTTGAACAGCAAACTCAAAATGTAGAGAAAGCAGACAAAATTCCATATTGAGGTAATAAAATTTGGAGAATTTTCATAAATGGCAATAGCATTACATCCCTCGTCTTCAATGCCACAGTTAAAATGAAAGTAAAGCAAAATTTGGGTCGACGATGTTAAATAAAAAACATTTGTGTAAAATGGAAATTAATTTTTTTTTTTTCTAATTCATGTTAAATAAAAATCATGTAAAAACAGAATTGAGCATATTAATGGTGTAAAGAATAAGTGTAGTTGGCATGAGAAATGTTATTTATTCATATAAAAGGGATTAAGTTTAATTTTAAAATAAACCATTACAAGTGCAAAATAATTTTTAATTTGAATATTATAGTTTTCAATTGCACAAATACACAACTGGTTTAACAAAATAAAAGTACTGCTGCCAAATCAAAAAAAAATTTTACAAATGTTTTTATAATCATTTATGAAAGCAATTATTGATTATTTATGAAATTCATAATTAAAATAAACTTTATTTTTGAAAATGTTCCCATATTTTTTTTAAACTTGACTTGGTTTTATAAGGTGTCAAAATTTATGCTTTAAACTATATCTCAAATTATCCAAATGTTATGCACATAAAACAGACATGATGATGAATGATAAATCGTAATCAAACAATTAAAAGTCTCAAATTTTTTTAATCCCTTTATTTTTTTATTATTCAACTAATTGATTTAACATAATTTCTTTACTTACAGAGAATATTCAGAAAGAGTTGAGTACTTTTTTAATAATGCATATAGGTAGATTGTGATGAAAGCATAACAAGCATTAAAATATCTTTAATATAACTGAGAATATAAACTTTTAAAGAATTTATTTATTTACAACACAATTGAATAGCACAATTTCTAGTGAAAAAATGAAAAAAAATTTTATGTATTAAATCTTTTATAACATATTCCCAAGAACTAATTAAATTGGATGAATAAAAGAGCAAATCATAACTTGTAATATATATGTACCTTTAATAAAATAGACATTAATACCATTAAGGGGAAAAAAACTTATTCAAAATTATGCAAATTTTAAAAATTAGTGGCTATTACTATCGTTTACAAATTTATTTCCACTAAAATATCCTGAAACAAATTTGTTTTTAATGAATATTTTGTGAATTTAGTTTTCATAATTTTGGTACATAAAGAAAATAAACTAAACATATTCTTAATAAATTTTTCATCTTGATTCATTGAAAAGAATTTAGTGAACTACTTACTTTATTGGTGGTTCTTGAAGGAAAAGTATTATGAATTTTCGAATAAAATCATTCAACAGTAATTCTGTAACACTCGGTCGTTTATCAGGATCCGGGTCAAGCATGGACGAAATTATATTGAACAATCCTACAGAATATTTCCTTGGTATTGAAGGAATCTGGAAATTTAGCATTACGGATTATTTAAAATAAATACATAATAACATAAAAAAATTAATAAAAATTTAGCTTTTGATTTTTATGCTGAAAAATTGTTCTGATTCATAAAAATTCAATACTAGGCATAGGCTGCTCTGCAGTTCTGGTATTGGTCTTTTTCTTTAAGAAGACTATTGTGGAAGTTATTCATCCAGATTTATTTCAACTTATATATATATATTTTTTTTTTTTGGAACTTTTAAGATTCATACAGAGAGACAGGCAATTTTTTTTTTTTTTTTTTTTTCCCCATGTAAAATAGACCTTATTTTCTCTCTATCTTACTAGTCTGTGGAGCATTAAATTATTTTTAAGTAAAATTTAGTATATTCGAAGATAGATAATGAAAAGAAAAGAAAAAAATAAGCAAAAATATAAAGTTTAGTATTTAAAAGTAAGAATTATTTCAGGATTGAAACTTAAATTAATGAATAAAGGAAATTTAAAATTCTACTCTATTTAAGACTCTATTATTATTTTTCAATAAGATTACTTATTAAAAAATGGTTTTACTAAATTCTTTATGAGTTTTTAAAATAAATAATTTAAAAATAAATTAATACCTTTCCTTTAACTAATTTTTGCATGTTTTGAGCAGCAAAAATATATTCTAATGTGGCAATTTCATACATACAGCAACCTAAAGCCCATACATCAGTCTGTAACAAACAGACAAGATTAATATGTAATACAGTAAAAGACAAAAACCAAATTAGTATTAATTTATTTATTTTAAAAATATGTATAATAACTACAGTAATACACAAAATAAATAAATCTATACCTCTTCAAAAATTTTATTTTGTTAACTGCTTAGGTGGCATATTAAATGTCATGTATATTATTGCATTGTTATGCAGTCAGTTATAAAAAAAATTAAAAAGATGAATGAAATAGCAGCGGAAAATATTTATAATTATGATCATTGGAACACTTAAAGCTTTATCTTATAATATGCACAGCTGATATGACTAAATTTAATTTAATGCAAATCTATTCAGATTTAGCTGAAAAATTTCAGACATTCATTTCGCTAACAGGTAAATTAATCATAATTATGGAAGATGATCTAGAAAATTTGAATGTCCATTATGATAAATTAGAACCTCCTATTCCATTAAATTCAGTATGCTAATTTTAAATTAATTATAGAACAACAATATTAAAAAATATATACATACAGAGAATATTTTTTTTAAAAATCTATCATCATACTTCAAACTATAATTATAAAAAGTGCTTGTAATTATTATAAACTCTCATGAATGAAATACAAATAATTTGTTGAAAAAATCATTTTATTTATTTCCTGATTTAAAGAGGTCATTGTAAAATTAAAGTACCAATATGTTTACAAATATTTAATAATAATTCAAAACTATAAGAAAATAAGCTTTTTAAAAATATAATACTATTGTAAAAAAATGTTTATGTAAATGTACTATTTCAAAGGATTATAAATAAAATACCTCATGCCTTATGAATACCTTTTGATTATAGGGCTTGCCAGATAAAACCTCAGGATTCATATAATAAGGTGTGCTGGTAAAAGTAGTGGCCATTACTTCAGCTGCTTTTAAAACTTGAGCTATACCAAGATCCCCAACTTTAACTAATTTATTTTTTGTCAGGAATATATTTTGGGTTTTCAAATCTCTGTGCAATATTCCCTTGTCATGAAGATACTAGAAAAATAAAAATTTAAACATCAGAAACATAAAATTCAAGAACTGAATAATAAATATTATGTTTCAGTTTAAAAAAAAAAAAAAAAGAATTATATATATATATATATATATATAGGATCATTCCTTAGGAGAAATAAATTGAAAAATGTACCCAATTTATTTACTTACATCTAAATATGTTAATTTATATACATAAAAAAAATCAACACTTAACTAATATAAAAGGTACAACTAAATAAATTGTCAATAAAGATAGTCATAAAAAATTGTAATCTTCTTAAAAGTGAATAATTTTATTAAATGAATGAGTTTCTTTTGAATACAAAAGGGTAAATCTAATATATTTTAGAAAATTTTCAATTCAGTAGCAAGATTTAAATTATATTTTAAGGAGTTTTCCAATTAATTATCCAAATGACTAATTATATTCCTTTTTTGAAAGAGATTTTCTTATTTAACATATTTATAAAACTATTTCTATTTAATCAAATAAATTAAAAAATTCATTTCTTAAAAAATACTTTAGATTTATTTTGACCCTGATTTTTAAAGCAAAATATTTAAGAAAAAAAATGTAATGTTATTTAGTTTTCACTAATAACAAAAGTTCGTTTGAAATTGAGCAGCACTTGGATGAACTGTGACCAAACAAGGTATTTTGTATCAGAAGTTTTAAGATTTTAGAGCATTAGTTAAGTTATTAAAGATTTTTTTATTTCTATCTCTCCTTTTTTTAACCTTGTATATTACTCTACATATGAATTTTAAATAATTTTCTTTTTAAATTTTCAAGATATTTCAGCAATTAAAAACTCCATTTAAATATATTGAATAATTTGATTATGAAGTCTTACTGCAAAAATAATATTTTCAAAATATTTAATAAACTTCAAATTGCCACTATATAATTTGTGGTGATAAAAAAACATAAATAAAAAAAAATACAGAATCACTGAATATAATAAACAACTAATTACAATTTTTTTAAAAGATATAAATCCTTATATTGTGGATAATAAAGTAGGATCATATAAATAAAATTTATTAACTAGTGCAGCATACCTTTAAAGCCATACAGATCTGAACAAACCAATTAATAATTTCCTTCTCTTCAAAATAAACACCATTTCTTTCCTTAATAAATGAATGAAAATCTCCACACTCACAATAGTTCATAACTATGAAGAGATTTCCTTTACTGTTGTAGAATGAATCCAAATATGTCACAATATTAGGATGCTTTAAAGTTGATAAAAGTTTAGCTTCTAAGTAGGCTGCTCGCTGTTCTCTCTTCGATGAATGATGCAAATCAAAACGTTTCATAATAAACTATAACAAAATATTTACATGGTTAATAGTACATAGATTTCAATTTTTATAATACACAAGATTAATTTAAATGTATGAGTTAACAATGCATATTCAATTAATATACAGATAATTTTGAGTTTATAATATTGTAAATTTGAAAAAAAAATCTAAAAATTTTATAATATGTAGTTTTAACTGACAATTCTGTGCAATTTTAAAGAGTACCGGAAATTCAATAAAATCCAATCAAATTAAGAAATAAACAACACATAAATATTAAAGTTGTTACAGATAACAATTTGTTTTAAATGAAATTTGGAAACACTTTTAAATAGATAAAAGGGTTTTACAGCAGAAGGAAAATAAAAATAGAAATGTAAATTACTTATTTGAAAGCGCATATTAATGCATTGTAGTTTGAAGTAATTAGCAAAAAAGCATTTTATTAATCAAGGCATCATTATAACAAAAAAAAAAAAAATACATGGATTCACCTTTAGATACATGATTTATTTTAATAAAGAGAATTACCCAACTATCTAAGAATTGCAAGTGATTACTAATAATCGATTTATATCTAGTGTATATAGTTACAAAACTCTTGCTATAGAAATTAAAAAATATATGAAATATCACATTAAATATAATAGATATTGTAAACGTAAACTTTCAATAAATATAAAACTTAATTATTTATCGATTTTTAAGTACAAAATAAAAGTATGATTTATTAAACAAATCTTACTTTTTTTCTTGTTTTTGAACATTTCATGAGCCATATATCGCCATAATTAGATTGTCTGATTTGTTTGATGAACTGGTAGCTGTCCATTTACGTATTTTTTGGACATTTTATTAATACTTTTTTATTAATTAATAAGCGTCTGCTACATCCAAACAGAACGAAAACAAATGCACATTTCGATTTTCAACTGCCATTGCCAGATACATTAAAATAAAAACATTTCGAAGAATACTCCATTAAAAATAGTATTTAACTGCTTGAAAACATTATAAAAACATAATGATTTTGAAATATGAAAGATTTTGACCATTCTTTCCATTTTATTTATTTTTCTTTTGATTAAGACAATTTTTTATTTGAAAGCTCATATTGCCTATTTCAAGATGCCCGACTCGTAGCTTAGTGGTAACCTGCGCCGCTGGTGAGTATTAGAGTTGAAGTTCATTCTGCTGGCGGCATTTGTTGTAGGCACTGTTTCAAAAATGAAGAGTTTATAATGTTCAGCATCTTTCCACATTAGTCAGACTACATAGTTGTAGTTTTCTGGGTTTTCTCGCATGCGATACACAAATGCAGGGTATTTTCCTCTAAAAGTCCTCCTGGAAGGCACTGTCCTCCTTATTTAGCTACTGGGTGCCAAATCAAACTTCCACCTACGGTGCTCCATTACAATAGAAGCTTTCTTCTTTTCTTCCATCCATGAGGTGTCCTCCATCCTACTCATGAGGTGTCAGTTCCACGCTACCGGATTAATCATAATAACAACACACAACAACAGTTTTCAAGATGAATTTGCTTCCTAATTTTTATTTATTTATTTAGGGAAGAACCCAGAATATTAAAGATGACCTGAATCTGAAAAGTTTTTTACAAAGAAAAATATGTCTGATATAGGAACATGGAAATATACAACCAAATCAATCCGTCAATTGTCAAATTTTAATGATGATAAATTATAGAAGAGGGGTTAAAACAGTTTTCAGATGGTAAGTCTGATTAAAATGTTAATTATACTGGTGATGTTTAATTTGCAGATATGTAATATTATCTGAAATAAGAAAAAGGGTAGAAGGTAAATCAACTTCTTGTTGTTTAAAAAGGGAATATATATATGAATTTTGGTACGATAGGCTTCAGGTTCGAAACCTGGAGGTGGCATGGAGGTGTGTTAGTGGTTCGGAATCCATTTTAAACTGTAGGTTCCGGTCTAATTAGTCTAAAATGTGCACAAAATGATCATAGAGCGACAAACCAATCAAAGTTTTTGCCTTTGTCTTACAATTTCCGTAAATCATTCGTTTCCGTGCTTTGGACATTTTCTTACATTTCATCTAAGAAATTAACTTTCACATAAACCATTCATCTCCCCACGCTCTTAATTACTTGACAAGGCGCTGAATACTTGAGACTTGTTATACATGCTGTTGATTACTTCATACACACAGCAGCGGGCATAAATTACCACACTCTGAAACTTCACTCATTAATTACTAGTTGTAGTCAATAATTGAGTTACTTTCTTAATGGTCTCATCATATGGGGTTTCCCAGTAAATAAATGAACATATCTCTATGGGATGTAATAAACAATCAGAGGATTAATGATTCGATTTTTTATCTAAAATCAGCTGCACTGTCTAATTCTTTTACCCCTTACTATATTTAAACGGAAGGAATATTGTCTCCTCCGTGTTATTGAAATAAGTCACTAAATTTGTTTGAATTTAATCCTGTCATTTAACCAGAGGAAATAACATGCTATATCATATTAATATGTCAATATTTATAATGTTCTAAATATGGCTTTCAAGTTTATGTTTTTACATAGTGGTAAAAAACTGATCACAATGTCGCAAGATAATAACAAATCATTAGAAGGCTCTCAACTCCAAATTATTCAATTCGACTCTAGTCTTGGAATGATTTTTTTCTTCCTGGATAAAATATTTTAACAATGAGTATTCAGAAAAAGAACTGGGCGATGAATATAAACAAAACATTTTAGTAACTATCTTAAAAGTCACCACGTTGACAGTATTTATCGATTGTTAACATATTAAAAAATCTGATGTGCAATATACAATTTTAAATGAAAAATTTTTCTCGACCACTTCCGTTTCTTTCATTAATTTTATATCACATCGCTGTGAGTTTCATAAAGTTCTTGATGATATTTTCATAAAAATTGAATTCTGGAAGGCATTTAAATCTGTCTAATGATTTGATAGTTGAAGTCTTAAAAGATGGCTTGCCTTTCTCAATGTAATCATTAATGATATTTTCTCAACCATCCAGTTTGATTCCAAATGGCAAATAAATTTTGATTAAATATAGAAGTTAAATCAAAATAAACAAGTTTCAAGCAGCAGAAATTTTAGTACATAATACATCATCAACTCTATATCTTCTGGATTGGTATAATCAACGGGTATCAGGCTTTCAGGCCCAGACTTCTCAAAATTTCCTAAATATCCACATATTTGAGAAATCACCTAGGTTTGATCGGCTAAGGCCTCCTCAATCTAGAATTCATTTTAATGAAAAACAATTAAGGGACCTGATGGTCGAGTGTCTGGCCCTCGGTGCTACAGGTTTCGGGTCCGAGTCGTGTCCGTGCCATGGATGTTTGTTGTGGCTAGGAATCCATTTTAAATCGTAGGTCCCAGTATAATATGACTGTAGGGCTGATTACTTTATCCCGTAAAAAGAAAACATCTTATGTTTCGGAATTTTCCAGTAGGCAGTCGGTCTTGGCCCACCATGAGGAGATTGCGGGATTGAAGAAGAACAACAACAATTTATTCCATCCCCATGAAAACTATACATGCAATGAAAATTATTAAATGCATATCATAATTATATAAAAGGAAAATTATTAAATGCATGAGTATAAACTTTCCCATTCAGGAATTCACTCTTAGACCATATATAAATCTAGACAATCTAATTATGATCTTATTCCCAGAGTTATGTACTCACATCTTACTACCTCTAATAGAAGTATATCTGAAACTCCATGACAATTACTGGCAATAACCTGATATATAACACTAAACCAGAGGTAAAAAATACGTTGATTCTGTGACAGTGGCTCGAGTTTGTCTTTAATTCCACAGAATATAGTCAATTTATTAAATAAAATCTATTCTACCTTTGTTGAAAAAGTTAATGTTGGGCTCAATAGAATTTCAGAAAAGTAAATTCTACTTCGACAACAATAATTTGACCTTTTATTTTCCTTTAAATGCAAAACACACAGGCCCGTATGTTAATCGAAAAATAATAAGGCACATAATACGTAATTAATATGCAGAGAAATATCTTCACTTGAATCACTTCTTATCTCTTGATGAAATGAGGGAACAATTCAGCAATTGTATAGAAAATAATATAGCACTTTTGAATTTAATTAAGTTCTTTATTATTTTGATATATTCTTTTTTTTTAATTATACCAATTTGATGATTTTGAATAATATTTGATATAGTATAATATTTTAAATAATCATTAATTTAAAGAGAAAAAAATCTTTTTATATAACCGAATATTAAGAAAATTAAAATAAATAAATAAATAATAATAACAATGAAGGACTTCATTAAAAATGAATTTTAAATTAGTTAAAGTGTACCAAAAATATAACTTTAACTCAATTTAAAAGTTTTATATTTAAAATAAAATGTAGATCACATAAATGAAGAATTTTTATCGTCACATTAAAAATAAATATTTTAATGCTTAAATGAGTTTACATGGAATTCTTTTACTTTGCTAGAATAAAAATTAAGATGATTTTAAGAGATGAAGGATGAAATTATCATTTTAAAATATTAATAGAGAGTTTTTGAATACCAATTACAGTGACGTTAAAACTACATATTAAATCTATGTATTTATTTGGTTTGCTGAAATGTATGAGCAATAAAAGATAAGTATGGATGGACAAAATTTAAAATATATCAACGTGCCATTGTAATAATACATGAAAATGTATTTATAATTTAAAATTCTATCCTAAATTTCTAATATTTCATTACTGATAACAAAACTTTTGCTATTGATCACCGCTGTTAAATCTTTTTTTTTTTTTTTTTTTTTTTTTCTTTTTGGGTAGAGTAAATTCAGTTGACTTTAATGTGTGTTTATTTTTTTTTTTCTTCTCCCAAAAGATACAGAAAACTAATAGAAACGGTACTGAAATATTAACCAAAATAATTAAAATTATTTTTTAATATTTTTTTTTTTTTTTTTTTTTGCTTACTTATTAAAATCTGTAATTCTTGAATTAGATTTCATCACAATAATGATGAATAAAAAAGGATTAGTGATAAATAATTAATGATAAATCTAATTAAAGAAATTACAAATAAACTTTATTAATCTAATTCTAAGAAAGTTTTTTTTAAACTATTTCATGAAACTACAAATAAATTTTATTTTTATAGTTCGTTTTTATCACAAAACAATTATATTTAAGTGAAAATCATACAGAAAATACAAGATTTTGATGAAGATCGTACAAAAAAAAAAATAAATAAATAAATAAATAAAAATAAATAAATAAATAAATAAAATAAAAAAATAAATAAATAAATAAATAAATAAAATAAAAAAATAAAATAAAATTTTTTTTTGAAGAATATTTTAGAGAAAAAAATTATCCTTCATTCTCAAATATAATATATTGATTTATTTTTGGAATTCTATATGTTTTGAATGAAAGTCATATTTTGTAATACCTATAAATTAAATTTTATAATTTCAATTAATGTATGTAGTAAAAGCTATTCACTTTTAATTAATGAAAACAAATTCTCGAACTGTTTCCTTAAGCATAACTATTAGGTTGGTAGACATTTTTCGGGCTTTTTTTTAAAGCCCGAAAAAATTAATTAATTTAATTCTTGTCATTAATTTAATTCTTGTAATAGCGAATTTTTAACTCAAGATACCTAAATTCTTACTTTTTTTAAAAACAAATTTATGATAATAAATTAAGTCATAGAATTTTAATAAATGAGCTGAATCAGAAAATAAATTTAAATCTAAATTTAAAATTAAGCAATTTAAACTAAATAAACACATTTTCTTTAATACTTAGAATACTTTCATTAAAAATGGTAAGCATAATAAAAATAATAATCAATTTCATTCATATTTACAAAATTCATATTTTTTCTACAGCTATGTATTAAGTTTACTGCAAAAAAATAAAATGCGATAAATCAAAATTTTTTTCAGAACTATGATTTACTCATTATTAAAGTGTGAATATAAACAAAGATACAGCACACGAAAGAAAATAATACTATAAATTGAAATATGGAAATTTTTAAAATGAAATTTAAAAACTAGCAACTTATTTCACAATTTATTTTCTCTTAGAATTATAAGAACTTGAAAATTTCAAGTACTCAAAAATAATTTTGTAAATCCCCGAATTTTTAAATGTTAAAGAATTTTTTCAAACACCTTTGATCATTATGAAAAAAGTAGGCTATAACTTCATTTATTCTTCTTTTTATTTGAAAATAAAGTTTCTAAAAATTTATTAATTTAATCAATGAATGATCAATTAATATTAATAATAAAACTACTTTAATTGCAAGTCAACTTTTAACTTTCTGGGATATTTATGTGAAATAATTACAAAAATTAAATAATTAATTTGACATGGAGCACACACACACATATATATATATATATATATATATATATCGATATGAAATATGGTGATACTTTTTAATTAATTATTATTAAAAGAATTTTTTAAGTTCTTTATTTCTTTAAAAGACTTTTTAATTAGAAAATTAATAACTATACAATTAAATTAAAACTATACAATTAATCAAATTAATTAATTAGTTAATTATTAATTTAAATGTAACAATTTATTTTTTATTTATTTCTTTATTTTTTTTTAATTTGTTTTTTTATTTCTTTTAATAATATTTAAAATAATTAATTATTATTAAAAGAAATAAGTCTTCTAATATTAAGTGCTTTGTATTCCTTTTAAAGTAACGAATTCATTATTATTGTCCCATTTAAATTGTTATTCTAATTATATAATGTTTTAAAAGATTAAAATAGAATGAGGTAAAAAAAAAAAAAAATTTTTTTTTAATTTTGAGACACTCTTTTTAGAATCCGTTTTGATTGCACAGATTGTTCAGATTGTTGCTTTATTGTACCTTCATTTTAACTTTTATGTACATTTCAGTACATAAATCATAAGTTTTTAAATGTTTTACATTTGGTTATGATTTTGATTAATTACCTTTTTTTTCTCTTTACATTTGTACTATTTCAGTAAATTTAAATATTTGGCGAGAATCTATTCACACTAAACTATTAACATTCATCAGACAAAGCAAGCTGTAATTAGCTTCAAATATTCTTTAAACAGCGGAGGATTCAATGATAAAACGAAAAAGTGCTTCGCTAATTACCGGAAATACTGAATACTTCTTTCTTTTTATGATTTACTATTCGTGTTTCACTTTTATAACAGCCTTGTTATTTATTACGTGTTAACTTGTAGCTGGTTATCTCGTTATTGTTAACATCAAATTTTACTGCAAATTGACTATTAAAGAAACCCCTATCAATGAGTTTCTTTTCTGAATAATAGACCCTTCTCACGAACTGCAAATAAAAATGCAAAACATGAAACTGTTGCTTTAGCATTCAAAAAATCAAAGCAGTTGTATGTAAACAATCGATAAGAATGTGACTGAATCTCAAAATGAATTATTCATCAACCGAATCCCACTATTCACGGAGCATACCCTAGGTGAGAAACAATACCCAACCCGGACAATGATACAATGATAGCTGATTATGGGGTTTTGCCCACTGTCCCTTCTCATTTGCCACCAACTCCATCAAGATAAAAACGCTTGCTCAGCCATTATGTTAATATTAGCACCCCATCTCTCTTGCCACCATTGTGCTTATCTAGAGACATCGGCCCACCAGTTAGGCTATACAGTCCACCTGGCTTGACAAGTTAGTGGCTTATCTGGTGTGAAAATGGACACTCTTGAGTGCGAGATAGGGGTCTCGCAGGGTGGCAGGAAAGTGGAGACGCCATCAATAAAAAAAACCGTGAGACAAGACCAGATCCATTGGATGCTCTGGTGGACTATACATTGCGTGCGTCTAGTGTCGCTCACATGACAATCTTCCTAAAAGACTCGCGTGATTGCCATGGCAATTAAAAACAGTTCAATCCATTGCTTCAATCCATTGATGGAAAGGTGAGAAAAACAGTGGACAATCTGATTGCTGCTAATCAGTGGGTCTTCTTGCCCAAGGGCGTGGAATGGCGGGTAGTAAAAATGTCATTTCCATCTTTCGACGTTGAATGATATATAGACCCATCATCGTTGAAAATTTTTATTTTTTCTCATCAGGTCAGCAGCTGGTATTGCAGCTTAAATGAAGAATAAATTGTTTTAATGATTTCCGACGTATCTTTCCTTCTTGCATTTAAATAGTCGTAATGTTTGGGCGCAAGCAAATTATATGGACGAAAAGAAGTTTGGATTGATTTATTATTGGGAAAATTGTCGCAGGGGTCTGATGCCAAGATTAAGATGATTTACGAGGTATTAATGCGTTAATGGGTGTCTTTTAATTTCCTGGTATGCTTAAAGAATGATTCAGAATTTGGAGGTTAGGGATCATAATGTTTTCTTTTTTGTTGATCGACAATGTTTGCCGTCTTACATCTGGCACAAAGATATGCGAAAAATTGGTGATTAATTATAGTATAATTCTTTTTTTGCATGAAAAAATGCCTGGAGATAAGAGAATAACATCTCAGCTGCTCTCTCATAAATCATGATTTCTTAGAAATCGTATAATTAACATCCATTTAATTAAACGTTTTTACTATTTATCTTGAGAATTAAAGTACACATAATGTTTTTTTTTTTAAATATCAATATGTAAAGATGGAAAACTTCTAAAATAATAACAAAATTTATAATATACATATTAAAAAATAATTGGTCAATGTTTTTGTTCGTTTCTTAAGTGTAAAGCATTTTAGTATGCTATGCAATATTACGTATTTATTACGTTATTACTGTATGTTTTTTCTGGTGGATTTTTATTTTGAATTTTAATATCTTAGTTTTTCTCATTCTTATGTATAATTTAACGTTTGAGAATGCATCAGATTTATATGAATAAGTTAAAGTGGACTAACTATTTATAAAACATTATTGCAATTATAATATTATTGGATTATTATTGAAAGTAATTATTATAATATTTAAGTCAAAAATATTAGCATTTTCATTTCTGTTAAACTTATTAAACTATTTTGCGTAAGCATATATGAATGCAGCGGGGCCTAAAGTCCGAGTGATTAGCGCTCTGGCGCTGGGTGCCACAAGTTTCGGGTTTGAGCCCCGGCTGTACCATGGATGTTTGTAATGGTTCGAAATCCCCTTTAAACCGTAAGTCACGCTCTAATATGATTGTTGGATGAAGAGCTGACAACCTTACCCCGTAAAAAGAAAACAACTCCTTTTTCGAAATTTGCTAATAGGCAGACGGCGTTGGCCCACCTAGGAACTGTTGCATCAATGATGATGATAGATAAGTACAGTGTCTTCTAACTAAAAAGTTAAATTATATTTTTCTTTTTTATAAACCTATAATAGTTATTTATTATTTTTTTTTGTTATACTATTGTTTTTACTAACAATATTTTCCATTTAAGTGTTAACTTGGAATCCATATGCATATGTACATAATTATATTTAAGATTAACTAACCAACCGAAGATTCTAAAAATGTAATTCTTATATAAATAAACTATTGCCATTTCGTGTTTTTTTTTACTTCTCTTTTGAATGAACGTAAATAAAAAAAAATTACTCTGTACAAATTATTTTCGAAAAACTTTTTTTTTTTTTTTTTTTTAAACAAAAGACAGAATGACATTGTTAAATATAATCTTATAAATTTTTTATGAGTTTTACACATGATTATCTATATATTTTTAAGATGCAATAGGTAAGCTAGTAGATATTTTTTTTTTTTTTTTTTTTTTTAATTCGTTCAATCTAAATTGAAAAAGAAACGCTAGAGAAAGTAAAATAATTGTTAACAAACTTCGTTTCGCGAAACAAACTAATGCAAGAAGTGCTTAATATGAAAAGTATCTTTGTTCAAGTTCAATTTGGAGGCGGCCCCTCCAACTGCAATACTCTTTGTTAGTGTCGGTATTAAATGTATATCTAATAACTTTTAATCTTGATGGTTTGGAGGCCGACTATTCGCTGGGCCTCGCATCCGGTTGCTGAACTTTCCCCTCCCAGCTTTCACCTTGCTCGGAACCCATCGAACCTGGCCACTCGTCGGCCGGCTGGCCAATCATCCGAGGGCACAGAACAAGTATAATTTGTCTGCTCATGGATTTGAAGAATTATTCCGTGGACCCTCCCCCTAAAAACAAAAAAAGGCCCATCATTTACAGTAATGCTGACTTTGATCTGTTGCGTTTTTTCATTGTTTATTTTTTCAGTCCCATGTAGAAGGGAAAGTGTAAATATGAAAAGTTGTCCACTCTTTCAATTGAGAGTAAGTTAAGTGTTTGTGATTTTTAATTTTGGAAATGTTTCATTGTTTTTTAGTTTAGTCGTTATAATAAATCAATTATTGTAAAAATCAGGAGTTTTTGCTTTGATGACTGTAATGGAAATTACAAAGACAAAACTTCATAAATGAGGACTATCAGAAGATATATCATAAAAATAATATTTCTTCTGGTAGTCCTTGATAGTCCTTCTGGTAGTCTTTCTTCTGATAGTCCCTGATAGTCCTTCTGAAAGTCCTTGATAGTCCTTCTGAAAGTCCTTGATAGTCCTCCTGATAGTCTTTCTTTTGATAGTCCTTCTGAAAGTCCTTGATAGTCCTTCTTGTAGTCTTTCTTCTGATAGTTCTTGATAGCCCTTCTGATGTCATTCTTCTGATAGTTCTTCTGATAGTCTTTCTTTTGATAGTCCTTGATTGTCCTTCTGAAAGTCCTTCTGGCAGTCTTTCTTCTGATAGTTCTTGATAGTCCTTCTGATGTCATTCTTCTGATACTCCTTCTGATAGTCTTTCGTCTGATAGTCCTTGATACTCCTTCTGATAGTCTTTCTTTTGATAGTCCTTGATAGTCCTGATTGTCTTTCTTCTGATAGTTTTATCTTTATAATATGTAATTTTCTCTTAATATGAATGTATAATGGGCTTAATTTTGTCCTATGACAAATAGTTCTTAGATATTTCAAATTTATAAGTGAAAAATATTTATGAATGTCTAAGCAATGCGTTGGAAGAAGAAACGTATTTATAAAATTAATCAATAAAAGTTTCGTTCCTTATTTCAAATTTAAATGCATAAACATTTCTCGTCAAATACTAAAGGAAGTTAATAGGATGTTAAGCAACTATCATTTAATGTAAAGAATAATTTTTCAAAAGAGAAAGAGAGAATAAAGAGTGTATAACAAGGTAATGCACAAAAAAGTAATATATTTTCTTATGTTAAAACTAATAAAATTAATTAAGAACCATAGAATTTTAAAACTATCACATAGGGAAAATGAATAAATGAAGTATTCTTCTTCTTCATTGGCGCAACAGCCCCATGGTGAGTCAAGATCATCTCCTACTGGCATATTTTTTATTAGGAGAGTTTTTTTAAGGATTGTCAGCCCTACACTCAACGGTCTACAGTCATATTAGACCAACTGTAAAGGGGCAACTCAGCTAATTATCTAAAACAAATAATTTTTCTTCAATATAGGAGATATAATAGCAAGGTTGGAGAAACAAAAAAACTAATAGGTAATGGAGACCGTACTTGGTAAATTAATAAAATATTTTATTTTTGTAAATTTAATCTTCTTCGATTGAAAAAGACCTACCTACTGTCATTTATCTAGATTCAATTTTGATATACACGATTTTTTATAAATGCATAAATGTTACTAACCATAAATATTGCATCGATTGTATTGTACAAATAGTGATTTAATCCACAAGAATAGGCCATCTTAAATTCAAGGGATTAACCACAACATATAAATAAGATGTGTTGAGTAGTCTTTTCCCAAATAAACATTGCATCATTTTTTTTTTTTTTTTGCCTTTTTTTTCTCTTACACAAACCAAACCAAACCAAACCTAACCTACCTGTGAATATGACGAAGAAAATAAAAATAGTTGGGGATTCATTTCCTTATAGCGTAAATCTTGATGTTAGACTAATTTTCAGTGAATATACTTATTTTACATCATGGAGAAGCAGTGCGGCCGCTTAGAATAATGACATCATTTGAAAATTTGGAGTAATGACTTACAATCCATTGCAAAAGTCTAAGTAACTCACTAAGTAACAAACAAATCAAGAAGCATTTTTGAAATTAAATAAAGCGTACATAGTATACAATTTTACTTTATTGAATGATAAGTACTAATTTCTAACCCTCCGGAATATCCTAAAGAATTAAAGTAATTTGTTTATTAAGTAAAATTGGCCATCATATTTATGAGATCAGCAAAATTATTAAAATTAAAGTAATCAGATATACTCATTGCTTCTTTAAAGGAAGATCTTGTAAAAGATTAGGCATTATATTTTAAGTTTAAGACACAAAGTTTATTAAATTACATGCTGAGGATAATCACTATAGAACAGTGATTATCCACAATATGTATAATTATTATAAATCCGTGCCCGACTCGTGGCTCAGAGGTAACGGGCACCGCTGGTGAGCATTAGGGCTGAGGTTCAATCCGCTTTTGGATTGCTGTAGACACTGTTTCAAAAACGAGAAGTCTCGTGGGTGTTTGTGATGTTCAGTAAGTTGCCGCGTCATCAGACTACCTAGCTATAGTTTTCTGGGTTTTCTCCCATACTATATGAAAATGTGGGCTAGTTTCAACTAAAAGTCTTCCTGGAAAGCACTGGCCTCCTTCTTCAGCGACTTTTAAGCCAAGTCAGACTTATATCTGCGGGTGTTCAGTTACAAAAGAAGCTGCCCCCTTTCCCACCAACCATGAATAGACTACTTATAATCCTCAGTGTCCATCCTGCGCTGATGGACACTGAAGATTAGTCACGACACAACAACACTATAAATTCGCAGGAAGGAAAGTTCTTTCAATGGATTCGAAATGATGGCGAAAAGGCTGCTTACTCCCAGATGCAACCTTGAGAATGTTCATTTATTGCCCCCTTCCTATGATGTAATCTAACTAACACTGAATTTGTCACGTATTTGCCACTGTATTAACAAATCACTTCAGGTCAAATGTCGACATTAGAAAAAAAAAAATATATCAACCTTTTTGTTTTTGTATTAATTTTTATAGACAGGTATGGACTTATAGATGAATAAACATTCATTAAGTTGATTTTTGTGTGTTATTTTAAAAATGTGAACAATATTGATAACGTTTTATTTCGGAAATTAAAGAATTTGAAGCTAAAAGAGTAACGTGAGTTTTGAAAGCTTGTATAAATTACTAAGTTAGTAAAAGATACTAATAAAGAAACATTGATTTAAATTAAAACATCATTGTAAAATAAAAGACTAACGCGACATGCGAAACAAAAGGCTAAAAATCATTTAATTAATAAGTTGCTAATTTTTTAATGTTTGTTTTTTAATTCCAAATACAATTAAATATTTGTCTTTCTTGATTAAAATTTTTTATATAGCGATTTATCTATATATTTATATGTAAATGTTCGTATGTTTGCGTGCGTTTAAATGTGCGTATGTTTGAGCATAACTTAAAAACTATAAAAAAAAAGTTCAATTTTTTTTTCTCTGAGTTTATTATTTCTTTCCAAACATACGTAGCCTAAAAGACCGAAAACTTTTGCATTAGTTATTTTTAATTGGATAAAAACCTTATTGTTGACTTTAAATCTTCAAGCCACCGGATGACGCGGACCTTAAAAACTGACAGGCATTATTAATTAATTTATTGTAAATATAATAAGGTAGAAAATTTATAATATTAGTTTTCAATATATTTTCAAAAATTAAACGCTAACAGATTAAAGGATACCTGATGGCAGAGTGACTAACACTCTGACGCTTAGTGCTTCTGGTTTCCGGTACGAGTCTCAGCAGGGCCACGGAATTTTGTAATGGTTCTGGATCCATTTTAAGCCGTATATCTCGATCTAGTTTGACTGTAGAGCGTTCGGTGTAGGGATGACAACCCTAACCTGTAAAAAGAAAACGTTTCCTGTCTCAAAATCTGCCAGCAGGAAAGCGACTCTGTCCCTTCATGAAGTTGTTGCGCCAATGAAGAAGAATAGATTAAAGGTGAAAAAGAATTATTGACAATTCTTAGATAAGAATGAATCATTCAGCCATTTTATATTATGTAATGCGAATTGTGACTTTTAAATCTGAACTGATATTGTTTCATAGTAAAATTTACCAAAAATGTCTGTTATTTGTTCTCAAGCAAAGCCAAGTTATGTCTGCTAGTTTTTAATAAACTTCATTTTTATATAAATCGTGATGATTTAGGCTTGCCTAATAGATACTTTATCTAACTAGCTAATTCCCTGGTACTACACCCTGGCCATGGTGGGCAAACCACATATTCTTACTGGCAGATTTCGAGACAGGACATGGTTTCTTTTTACAGGGTAGGGTGACCAACCCTACCTCCCCCCAACGCTCTACAGTCATATTAGACTAGAATCTACAGCTTAAAGTGGATTTCGAACCACTAGAATCATCCATGGCATCACCAGGATTTGAGCACTAAATACTGTGGCACCAAGAGCCATAGCGCTAGTCACTCGGTCATCAAGCTCCAGATAGTTGATGAACGAATGAAAATTTGAAACTGGATATTACATGAATCCATTTTTGCCCCGCCCCTCTTCCCATTGGGTGTTGCGGCTTTTTCGAAATAAATTCCAGACAGTAGCTCTGTCTCTGGTTTGTAATTACGCTCAGAATTCCCTTGAGAACCATTACAGAGCTACAAACATTAATTATGAAGGGAAAAAAGCTCCGTCGCTTTTTCCGAAATGAATCATTTATAGCTGACCTACTGCATTCGAGTCCTGCATTACAATTATAATTTTAACTCTAATGATAGGCTGCGCGGTCAAACAGATGCCTAATTTTTTAATGAATCGGATCGCTTTTCAGAAGGGAAAATTATTCTACTTTCCTTCTTTTTTTTTTCTTTTTTCTTCTTTCTTTTCCTTCGCTTTGGAATGGCTCCCCGTGCATATAAATAGATGTAACTTCGGAATTAATGGGTGATGGTATCATTTTTGTTTTTAAAAGAGGCATTTTTTTGTTGAGGTAATTAAATCTGTATAGTTAAATATATATGATTAAATATTAATATTTAGAACTAAATGTTTGGCAACGGAATCGGTTACTAATGATTTTATCAGAATAAATTATTTAGGGTGATAGGAATGAATATTTATAATATTTTTATTTTTAATCGAATACTGAGAAAATGTACATGCTCAACGCCATTTTTTTTTTGTCACAAGAAATTTAAACATAAAAATGCCATCAATGGGAAAAAAAAACGCGTTTGATTCATGGCTCACTGTTAGCATGCACAGCTACAGTTCAGATTGGTTTGATTTGTCGCTCTACTGTGATTTTTTGCACATTTTAGGCTAATTAGACATGGATGTACAGCTTAACGTGGATTACGAACCGCTAACAAACATCCATCCACAGCCAGAATTCGAACCTGAAGCCTATGATACCAGCTACAGTTCAGGTTCGAGACCACTGGCGACGTCGTTGTAGCCACTGCTTTTAGAAATTCGAGATTTGATTTGTCGCTTTATGATTATTTTTGCACACTTTAACCTAATTAGACCGGTACCTACAGTTTAACGTAGATTCTGAACCACTCACAAACATGCATGCCACCGCCAGGATTCGAGCCTGAAGCCCATGTTATCAATGGCCAGAGCGCAAGCCAATTGGCAATCCGGCCATCAGAAATTCGAGCAGATTCGATGATGATTCTCGAAACGTAAGTAAAGCTTTTCTTGTTGATAGTCAAGCTGTCTGATGGGAGTTTTATGGTTATCTCTTATTCGACACTCAAATTTGGGGATGTTACCTCTATCAGTCTTACTGGAAGACAATGTCCTCACCACAATGCAAGTTACTTGTAGCACACATCAGTAGCAGATGAAGTCCACCAATGATCAACAACAATAAAAAAATACATAAGCAAACACACTTTCGAATATATTAAAGCAATGAAACAAATAACTTGCTATGCAAGCAATTACATTTTTAAATTGCAATAAACTAACATGTAAATTCACTTAAATAATTTGATCAATCTTTCCAAGTATAAAAATTGGATATTCATTTATGAAAAATTTTGTAATAAATCGAAATTTGTTGACTCCACATTTTTTTATGTAAATATTTGTGGATACTAAGGGGTTTTTGTATCTGAATCTCTTATATTTGTTGTTCTTTTTATAAAAATTTATAATTTTGCTGATACAAATTTAAAAAACAAATTATTAAAAGGATTTACACTTTTTCACGATTAAAATATGATTTCCTGTACGTTGTACGTTACACAAATAATGCATAGCTTTTTTTAACTTTCAGCAGGTCGTCAACACATTAAAAGTTCGGATTATTTATAATAGTTGATAGGTTTTTATTTTGCAGTTACTGGGCTGTATTTTTTGTCTTACGAAAGGCCTTTAACAAAACAAAAACTTACGAAAGCTCATTATTTTTTATTTAAGAACTTTATTACATTATTTAGTATGTTGTTGGGGAAATGCCAATGTTTTCAGGATATTAAATGACCTTTTATTATTTTATTTTTAATGCATTACATTTAAAAAATAATTTTGAAAGGGAAGAAAAATTTCTTAGAGCCTTTATTTATTCATATGGAATTTTTTTATGCTTTTGCAATATGAAATACGTAATTTAATATAATAAATGATTCATTGAATGAAAGAAAACAAATTTTTTGAGATAAAGAAATTTTTAAACTTTTTTACTTTTATATTTGTTGTTACTTCTTATCCCACTTGGTGAATAGCAATATCTAGACCAAGTCCAAGAACCCTTGGAAAGTGGGGGCAACCTCTGTTGTGATGGAGCACCCGTAGGTAGAAGTCTGATTTGGCTCCGTGATGCTGATTTTTTGTGAAGTATGGTTGTCAGCCTCCCGGCGATGCCATGGAGGTTTGTAGTGGTTCGGAATCCACTTTAAACCGTAGGTCCCGGTCGAACACGATCGTTGAGCGTTGTGGAGAGTGACATATTAAAAATAAGGAAAAACTAACTGTTCATATATATAGTGATTGGGGATTATAGTCCTTGTTGCTTCACATCCCTATATACCACTTCATTCATCATCATCATCATCATGGTTGTCAGCCCTACGCTCTACAGTCATATTAGATAGGGACCTATAGCTTAAAGGGGATTCCGAACCATTACAAAGATCCATGACACCAACGGTACTCAAACCCAAACCCAAACCTATACTCAAACCCAAACCCAAACCTACCATCAAGCTGTCTGATGGGTGTTTTATGGATTATCTCTTATTCGACACGCAAATGTGTAGAAGTTACTCTAACAGTTCTACCGGAAGGTAATGTCCTCACCTCATTGCAAACTGCATCAGTAGCACACTAAGGTACACTCAAACCAAACCTCTACTGAGCGCCAGAGTGCTAGTCACTCGGCCATCAGGCCTTCACTTTTATATTTTAAATTCATAAAAAATCCAAATATTTTTCTATTATATATAGTTGTTGTCATTTTTCTGATTGACACAGTCAAGTGACTATGTCAATAAGAGAATTGTTGTTTGATTGTCGTTTTTTTATTGACTAAGTCATTTATTGTTATTGATTTTTTTCTGTCCTTTTTTTGTTATATAGCCTTTTTTTATCATAAATAAAGATCCCGAAATCTTCAGAATAGTACTGTGTACCTCCCTTAATTAAACTTTTTATTTCTCACAAAGCATACTTAATGTTATTAAAACCTATAAAATACATTACAAATTATATTCGTCGATAATTAATACATAGAACATATCTTTCTCAAGAAAAAAAAAATGATCCCGAAACTATGTGAAGTTTTCCCACATATTTTCATCATAGGAAAAATAAGAAACTTTTGTCCCCAATTAAAAATATCTATTCACCAACCAATGTTTAAATGCATTTCGAATAATATATATACTGATACACACTTTCTGGAAGGAAAAACGACCCTGAAATCCTCAAAATCTTCCCATTTCAAGAAATTGCGTAATTATTTTAATCAAAACTCAATTCACTTTCTCCGACATTGAACAGATCCCCTCCGCTCTAAGCCCAAAGCAGCATGCTTAGCCAAATACAGATTCGCTGCTGCTTGTGTCTTATAACCTTATTCCAGCACCTTTGCTTGAAGCTGCTGTTATCCTCTGCCATGCGTAACAGATGAAGGCCTGTTTATTACAAAACTGGCGCAACAGCCAAGGCTCTTGGAGAGAGAGAGAGATAGAGAGTTGATAGCCATCGCTCCAGGAATTTCAACAACCTTCCTCGAGCGATAAGTGTATCGGTGTCCGACGGCTCCCTCTCTCTACTGGCTGCTTTCATTAAAGGCAATTCTCGTCTTGGCCAATTCACTTAGGCGCGTGGCGCTATGCAAATCAAAACATGACCGCCTTAACTTAATTTGAAGCAGCGGATAACTTAATAGTGGGAAAGGAAGGGGTGGGCATGCGTGGTTATGTTAGGGCAAGGAGTGGATTGGTTAGATCGGCTCTGGTTGTTGGGCCGGGGACGTGAATTGACTGCAAACTGTATTTAGGTTTATTGTAATGCCTATTCGAATTAGCGTTTGGCTGATAGGGTGGATGGTGTTTTAGCGCCTAACGGGTCTGGTGCTTTACATGGTGTTAAATTAATTAAAGGGAATTGACCTTTTGGTGAAATGAGGTAGACCTCTTCCGCGGCATCGTTCGTTTTGTTTCGCGTTTTATGAAATGAAAGTAAAGTAATTATAAGCAGTAAAATGATGCAAATGACAAAACACATTAATTATTGACATGAAGTTTATAATGAAATCACTGAAAAAGTACTTTATAGAACAAAAATAAATTAGTAGTAAAAGGGTGAATGATGAATACGATAATTAGGAATCGTATGTAAATTACCTATTTGAATATTACATATTTTGTTACTTATTATTTTATTACGGCAAATACAATTGTTTGCAATCAACCCTGCTTAATTATATTCGCATATTTTGGGGGGGACTCAGAGAATGAATATTTTTTTGTGGAATATGTAAAAATAATACTGACTTGAAACGATTACTATAATAATATAGCCGCTTCTGAAATGCATAAAATTTAAGTTCTGAACACCAGCTCTTCGAAGAAAAAATACTTATTCCTACTAACAAACATAAACTACCAAATTTATTAACGGACGGACGGAAAACGGAATTAAAAAATGAATTCACATGATATTTCAAATGCTATCGTAGTTTACACATCCCTTTGAATAATTTAATATTTTACACTCATTCCTTTATTATATCACCATCATCATCATCGGCGACAGTTTAGGGTGGGCCAAGGCTTTCCTTTGAAGAGATTTCCATGTATTCCTCTGGGTGACAATGGTCCTACAATTCTTCACCTTCAGTAGAGCAAAATCTTTTTCAACTGCGTTTATCCATCTCAACTCGGGTCGTCCTCTTCTCCTTTGTCTGTGTGGCTTTGCCAAAACGAGCCTTTTTACAAGGTTTAAATCATTCATCCTAAATATATGAGCAGATCAGTTTAATCTATTCATCTTAATAAATTTTATAATATCTGGGTCTTTATAACATTTATAAATTTCTGCGTTGTACCGTCTTATCCAACAATCACTTTCAGTAACACCTCCAAGAGTAGCCCTTAAAATCTTCAGCTCAAATATACCCAAATGGGCCTCATCAAATCTTGCAAAAGTCCATATTTCAGAGCTATAGATCAAAATAAGTCTAATCCTCTATTCTATACATTTACATATTCGTTAAAAAACTCTGATTTAGGAAAATCAATACAATTAATATTCCATGATAAAGATGCAATTGTCATTTATTATCATTTTTTTTTTGTTGAATTAATTTAGCTTAAAGTATTTTAGAAAAACTTACCACCTTCGTAAAAACTTCGTCAGTAAAACTTTCACTTGACTTCCGAATCAACTTTCGAGAAAATAATAGACTGGAAAAGTCTTATAGAAAATGAAATGTAAGATCTCCTTTATAATGGGAAAAGAAAATAATGAACCCTTGTCTTTTAGCAACCAATCAGAATCCTTTCCCTTTTTTTTTTTTTTTTTTTTTCTTTCTTATTGTTAGAGTAGAAAAATATTTTCACATCCCAAATGGAAAGGTAATTCTACGTACATTCAAGAAAGTTTTGCAGAGGACAATAAAAGTTGGCTGGTATAAAAATAGATTATTGTACTGGTATAAAATTCGTTTAATATTAATTTAAGTTAAAATATTAAAAAAAGCCATTGCAATTTTAAACTCTTGGGATTGAATAAATTGAAATTTTTGCACAAAAAGAACGTTGATCACATCAAAAAACAAAATTTTGCAAATTTAAAACAGAGTAACATTTTAAATTTACACAAAATATTAATTCTTAGGTAATGACAAATCGTTACCTAGCTTCACATGCTTAAGACCCAACCAATCCCAGTTACAATAAAAAAGGAATTATCACTTTAAACCAATTCGAGATTTGTTGCTGTTTCTTATCCCACTTGGTAGACAGCAACATCAAGACCATGTTCAAGAACCAATGTGGTCTCATGGAAGGAGGGAAAGGGGCAGCTTCTGTTGTGATGGAGCATCCATAGGTAGAAGTCTGATTTGGCTTTGTGACGCTAATTTTTTACGGGGTAAGATTATCAGCCCTTCGCCCAACAATCATATTAGACAGGGACCTACGGCTTAAAGGGGATTCCGAACCACTACAAATATCCATGGCGCCGCCGGGGCTTGAACCCGATTCCTGTGGCATCGAGCACCAGAGAGCTAGTCACTTGGCCATAAGGGTGTGTGTGAATTTTAAAGAGCACTTTCATCAGTTCTGTTAATAAAATACAACAATATCTCACCCTCCCTTCTTCTTAATTACAGTTATTTTTAGTTAATATTGAAGCTTTAAGTTTTTAATAACTTTTTTTTTTATCTATATGAAAAACTACATTTTCTTTGCATTCATTTCTTAAGGATTATTTTCTAAAAGCTTTTCGCTTCCTTTTAATGAGAATGTTCAATTTTTAAGAAGTTAGCTAAATTTATAAAACGCACAGACCACCAAAATATTCAACTCATTCGAAATAAAGCTACGTTGAACAGATGTCAATATTAATGAATAAGTATAAAAAACTAATTCATATTAATTATTAACACTGAAATATAACATTAAAGAAGACACAAAATATATGTCTGAGTAAAAGTTAAGTTATATTTATTTTACAATTTTTTTTTAATTTGAAGAAAACCAGTGTGTACTTTAAAGCAAATAACAAATATTCCATAAAATTCGAACAATGTATAAACTAATATGTATTTCAGATTACCGGGCGTCGCATGCCTTAAGACCCAATCATAACTTTCAACCTCCTGCACCCGTTACAATAGAGAAAATGAATTCTCACTTTAAAACAATGCGAAATTTATAATCACCGACCACTTTCCTCTGCACCTCCTAATAAAAGACTTAACAATCCCCCCTTCTGCAAAGCCCCCCTTCTACAGCAAGACCAACCCCCTTTTCTCGACTCCCCTCTATATTTTAGAGAAAACAACCCCCTTAACGTGTGGCTCAAGGATTAGGCAAACATTAGATTAACGGGAGGCACCAAATGGAGCGACGAAAAGAGCACGGGAATAACAAATCATGTTAGTCCATGTCTTCTGTACCGTAATACGAACCGATTACGTAAGGAGGGATTAATCAAGTTAGAACACCACCCCACACCTTACACCCTCAAACAAAGTGCAGTCTTCGGTGCCAAGAATTAATCATTCGCAGTCCGCTGCTACAATTGGAAAGTGATTTCGAAGAGATTAAAGAGACCCGTGGACTTCCAATCCTGGTCATTAGAAATTAACACAAACCCGTCGCACTAATAGTTGGACGCCGTTTCTCAACAAACCCCCCCTTTTACTCCCTTAATACTTTCATTCCTTCGGATGGCAACAGCTGGTCGCCCTTCCACGAGGAAGTTAGGGGGTAGATGGTAGGTGGGGGTGGACAGAAAGGGGGAGTCGAAGAGTTGAGTTGAGCAAGCACAAGCAGTTCTGGTAGTGTGCAAAGAGCCCCCATTTTGTATTTTCTTTTGTAATGAACTTCGTCAGCAGTGGACGTGGAAAATATGATTACGCGTTTATGAAATTGTCGAGGAAAGCAGGGGAAGGGAATAGGATCTGTAAAGTAGGTGGACAATAACTTCGTTATTATTATTAGAGACGCCGGTCTAATGAACAGTTCCTTAGAATGTCTTTTCTGGTAAAGGAGGGGGGAGGGAATTCTTCCGGGATATGCCTCCTTTAATCCGTAATGCAGTCTATAAATGCATTAGGGGGTGATTTTCTGCCTTCTATTCGATTATATTTATTTGCAGTGCTTATTAGATAGGCAAAGCCGCTTCGTAGCCCGGAATTTTATTGCAGCCGCATTAGTGGCCGTAATCAAACTGCAGTAAAACAAGAAGTTCTCTTTTGCGTCAGTGAAAAAAAAAAAAATACAGAACGAGTGGCTACTAAATCAACATTTAATGGGAGAGGAATTACTTATGTTTAAATAAAATAGGACTTGTTATGAATGGCATATATTTTTTTTTTTCCTTTCTTCTTAATTGATTGCTCTTTATTTTGAGTCATTTTCTTAAGTGCAATTTTAATTGTTCCACATTTTTATAAAGTAAAATTAAGATGAATAAATAATAGTAGGTTTGGGATATAAACTTTTTGCATTGATATATGTTTTATATATTTATTCATATTAAATATTTACATATGCATAAAAAATCCACATTATTATATCTTATCACTAAGTGGTCTAATGAAATTATCAACCCAAATCGTGGTTCAGTGGTGATGCGCATCGCTGGTAAGCATTAGGGCGAAAGTTCAATCCGCTGTCAGCTTTTTTGTAGACATTGTTACAAAAGGCGAGGGGACTCATTTGTGATGTTCAGCATCTTGCCTCGTGAGTCGGACTACCTGGTGGGATTTTTCCAGGTCTCCTCTCATACGCACATGCAGGATAGTTTCGTCTAAAAGGACACTGTCCTCCTTCTTCAACCTCTCGGAGCTAAGTCAAGCTTCTACCTATGAGTGTTCCATCATCACAACGGAAACTGTTTGTTCTTCTATAAGATCACACGGGTTTCTAACTAAGACTATCATATTAAAGTTCATCACTTTTTTTTTATGTCCGCATTGTAAAATTAAAAACTGCGAGTAAATAAATCCTTTTCAAGGCTTAGTTTTGTTTTAATAGATTTAAATTTACTAAAACAGACATATTTATAACCCAATGACAAAACGCTTGAGCAACCGTACAACAGAAAACAATTGAATTCCTACTGATAGAGCTACAATAATTACTTTGTAAAGTTCTGTTATTATTTCTTATCCCAATTGGTAGACATCTTGACCACGCCCATGAACCTGTATGGGCTCATGGTTGAAGGGAAAGGGGGACAGCTTCTGTTGTGATAGAGCATGCGTAAATAGAAGTCTGACTTGGCACCGTGACGCTCTATAGTCATATGAGACAAGGACCTACGGCTTAAAGTGGATTCCGAACTATTGCAAACATCTGTGGCACCGGGGGGATTCAAACCCTAAACCTTTGGCACCGAGCGCCAGAGAGCTGGACTCCCGGCCGTAAGTCCTCTAGGGTGAGAGTCTCGGTGCCAACTGACGATTTCTTCTGTACGACGCAAGGGGCGCTCTTGCAGTGCGTAGGAGGAAACATGGTTGCGTAGGTGGAACTACGGTTACAGACTAATATTTCAGGGGTAATGGTTTCTTGGGAGGATTGAGTATTCCTTTTCTTCTATAAAATTTATTAAATTGATGGTTTTACATCTGGTTCATGAGTTGTAAATTATATTTTTGTGTTATTGATTACTATTGATTACAAAATCATTTAAGAATGAAGACAGAAATCTTGACAGGAGTCAAAATGCTCCAAGTTAGCATTCGTAAAATTTGTGTAGATGAATACAAAGCATTGTATACGAGAAGCTAATTATTCAATTATTATAAACTCCAAAGCGTTACTTAAAGAAATTAAAATTAGTTAAAAAAAACTAATATATTTCATTTTATTATATGGAAGAAGAAATTTTGTGATGTATTTAACAAAATTAAAATCAAATTTCAATATTAGTGCTAATATATATATTTTTTTTCATCATAAGATTTTATTTTCAGGCTATTTTATATTTTTAACAGGGGGAAGGAGAAAAAGAAAGAAAGGAAAATATATATACATAAAAATATTTTTTTCTCATCTTTTTTTTAAATTTCACAATTTTATAAATCTTTTTTTCAATATAGTTTATGAAATTTTACCTAACACATATAATTTTTAATTAGTATTTTAAATTATTAACTTTCAAATTCCAAAGTTCTACTTTTAATTTCATATGGATAAGTTTAATATCATTATGTAATGGAAGAGAATTTGTAACAATATTAAAATAAAATAATATTAAAATCGAAATGCAATATTAGAGCTGAATATTTAATTTTGTGAATTTTTTTTTTTTTTTTTTTTTTTTTTTTTGTTGTTGTTGTTGTTGTTCATCAAAAGATTTTGTTGTCAAGGTTGTAAAGCTGAATATAAAAATAAAATAATATTAAAATCGAAATGCAATGTTAGAGCTGAATATTTAACGCGAGTTTTTTTGTTTTGTTTTTTTGTTTCTTTTTTTGTTCATGAAGAGATTTTAATTTCAATGTCATTTTTTAAAGCTCAATATTAAAATAAAATAATATTAAAATCGAAATGCAATATTAGAGCTGAATATTTAATTTTTTTAACTTTTTTTTTTCTTTTGCTCATGAAAAGATTTTATTTTCAAGGCCATTTTTTAAAACTATATTTTTTTATTTCCAACAAGAATAAAAAGTAGCTAATCTGTAAGAAAAAAAACAAAAGAAAAAAGAAAAGAGTGAGAGAGAGTTTTTTTTTTCTCCTTGAGAAATTTTTCAAAGCCTAACAATTTAAAAGGCCAATTTCGTAACACAGTAGACTTTATTATTTAACCACATAATTTTAGTGATCGGGCCACTTATTAAGAAAGTTACACGAAAAACAGTTCGGTTTCCCGCCGTAACCATGGCCTAGGGTGTGGCTTTAATGGGCGGAGCATAATCTGTAAATGATGATGACTCCAAGTTAGCTTTCAACGAGCAGGTAGGACAAGTGTGACGTCATCAAATGGGCGCACCTACAATCAACGAAGAACCTTTTTTGTTCGCGCGATAATGTATATCTGTGATCTGGGACTGTATCTAAATGCGTTAACTAATATCTGGAGATAAGATATCTTAAAAGTAAAATTTTATCTCTAAACTGGGTGCATACTTGCCATTTTTATTTATATTGCAATTAGCGAACATTAATTTACATACTGTAACAACATCTAACGTTCTTATCTTGTTGGATCGTTTTCATGTGCCTTAAGTTATTGTGGTGTAATGAGTGGAAAATAAAAATGATTACATTTAACCTCTTTGAAGTTTATGTAATAATTAGTCCTAATTTCATATTATTTAAAGTACATTGTATAAATTGTGTTTATTAAGCGTGTATGGTTAAGTATTTTTATCTTTTTCTTGATTTTTATATGAAATATTTAATCATATTTTTTTAAAAAGTTGTTCCATAGATAACAAAAGAAACAAACAAAAAATCGCGATTAAACAGAATTAATAAAAAAATGGATTTAATTTGATATTTGATTAAATAAAATTACAAATGGCTTCACGCAAAAACAGAATTTCATTAAAAAAAGGAAAAATTTTCCATTGTATTTTTGAAATATATTTTTATAATCACTGAAACAATCTACCAATTGGTATAGGTATTGTTGTACAACAGGTATTGCTGCTAATACCTGTTTTGACATAATAACATTAAGGATTTCATTAAAAAAAGGAAAATTTTCCTTTGTATTTTTGTAATATATATATTTTCTTAATCACTGAAATAATCTGTTAATTGATACAGGTATTGTTGTACAACTGGTATTGCTGCCAATAGCTGTTTTGGCAATATAACATTAAGAATTTCATTAAAAAAGGAAACATTTTCCATTGTATTTTTGAAATATATATATATATATATATTTTAATCACTAAAACAAGCGGCCAATTAGTACAAGTATTGTTGTACAACAGGTATTATTGCCAATACCTGTTTTGGAAATATAACATTAAGAATTTCATTAAAAAGGAAAAATTTTCCATTGCATTTTTTAAATATATATTTTTTTCAATTACTGAAACAATCTACCAATCAGTACAGCTATTGTTGTACAAGAGATATTGCTGCCCAATATTTGTTTTGGTAATACAACATTAAGAATTTCATTAAAAAAGGAAAAAAATTTCATTTGATTTTTGAAATACATATTTTTTAATCACTGAAATAATCCTCCAATTGGTATGAGTATTGTTATAAAATAGATATTGCTGCCAATACCTGTTGGCAGCAATACAACAATGGCAATATGACCTTTTGGCAATATGACATGTAAGAATCTTTTGAAAATTGCATTAAAATGCAGATTGGAGGACTTAAAAGCATTGAAATAATATAATTAATAAAATAAATAATACGCATTAATAATAATTATAAAAATTAAAATATGATAGTGCCTAAATAATTAATATTGAATAATTTGTAATTGTAATACAGTACTTCCATTTTGCTTTCGGTATAAACATCAATACTTTTGAAAACATATGGCAAGCACATCGCAAAGGTTGTACACCTTAGCACTTTACCACACACTCCAAATTTTTTCCTTAAATGCATTCGTTACTACGAATCAACATCTGTGACGAAAACCTCCGAATGCTCTAGGTCATTGCTATAGCCATATTTTTCTGGGAATATAAATCCGGTACTTGAATTTTCAAGGTCAGTCTCACTAACCCCGTATATTCCTAAATGCGCTACCCCCTTTCACAATGAAAGAGAAAAATACTGTTTTAAGCGGTCAAAGCTCCCCGCCAGGAAACTGCAATGCTAATTATTCCAAATAACGCCAATTCTACAACCAAACCTCCTTTGCGACTCAAGGATGCATCTAAATATAGTTTTTTTTTCCATCCACTCATCCATTCAATTCGGGGAATTTTTTCTTCTTTTTTTTGGCAACACTCGAATCACGCATATTTCACAACTACAAAATTTTTCACCGACCAAATAGAAAAAAGTCTTATATAGTTTGTTTGAAGAGTTGGCAACAACATCTGGTAGACGTTCGATCCATTGCACACACGTTCTATGAATAAAACATGGAATGAAAAAAATAGAATTTATTCCACTGAATTTTTTTTTTCTTTCTTTCGACCAAACGATTCAAACAACCCGCATGGAAATATATAATAGAAAAAAAATGTTGAGTTTTGTTGAAAGTTAAGTTCTTTTTTTTATATATATGTGCTTGTTGAAGTCTCTTTTACCGGAGATGGGATAAAAAACACCCGATTTTTTGTGTGAAATGATAAAAATTTCAATTTTTTTCGGTTGTTGCGTCGAGATCAATGGTTGTATCTTCTACATCAGTGATCTCATTGACATGAACCGTAGCGCCTCGTCGGTTCTTGTCAATCAGCTCCCATCTGGGTGAGGGGGACCCAGGGGATGCAGCCCTTTTCTGCATAAAAAACAGAGCACCCCCTTTGCACCCCCTTCCCCCCCACACCCTACAAAAAGGTACAGTTTCGATGTATCCCACAACATATTCACTTCGTCAAAAATCAGAAACTGTATTCATTCACTTTTTGCACAGAGTCTAACAATTTTTTTACCTTTTTTTTTTTTTACTTGTGTGAAAAGTTGCAAAGTTAAATTTTATTTTATCACTATAAGAGAATATTTTTATTAGAGAAAATTATAAGATCTTAATAAAAATCCAGTAATGTTATTCAGTATTCCAAAATTATACAGATATTTTTTTTTTCATCAAGTTCCTGTAAGTTAGGAGCTTACAATTATTATTATTATTATTAAATGACTTTAATTTTAATATATGTGTCTTTATTATTATTATCTTTAATTTTTTAAAATTTATGACTTTAGTTTTGTTTTTTTAAATAAATATTTTAAGGCTGTTATATTTATATTTTGCTAGCTTTCAATTTGTAATAATTTTTGTTTCATTTTCCTTTTGGCAACATTTTATGGATGGAACTATTCGTATTTTTTCCTCAGACTTCAGAAACAATATTATATATATATATATAATCTAAATAACAACTTTCTAACGTTTATTCTTGAAAACTTAAAATTTAAATTTTAAAAATTAAAAGTATTTAAGATATTTGCTTATATTTAATTGTGAAAATAAAATGTAAAGATACTTTTTACAGGTAAAGGATTATAAAATTTTAATTAACTTTATTGATTAATATTATTAACAATAAATAATGATATTTTAATTACATTTATTGATTAATATTATTAATAGTAAAGAATGACAAACTTTTAGTTACTTTTATTGATTACTATAGTTTCTAAATAATATTTTAATAAACCTGCATATTCAGCATTTTCCTTTCATTATCAGAATGTTTTTTTATCAGAATGAAATAAAATAGATTGATCTTAATAAATGATGAAAATAATATATTAAGTGTCAACTATTTAAAAATTTACTTTCCAGACTATTAATTAAATATGATGTTGGAAAAATCTTGAGAATAAAATTTCGAAATTAAATAGTTATTCTAGTTGTATAGCATTTAAAACGGATGAAATTTATGACTCAAAAAAATATGAAAAAATCTTTTTGTGATTTATATATTTTAATATGTAATATCAATAAGCCCTCTTTATTATAATTTATCAAAATAAACTTAAATACAATTGCAAAAATAAACGATATTAATGAAAAAAATTAGCCATTTTAATTTTTAATCTCAAAATAAAACTTTAAGAAAATGAGCAATTTTCCAAATTTTTTTCTTTATTCTTCTCGTGTCGCCAGACCCTCACTTTAAGATACTGTGACCAAGAGATCACTGATCTCAGTTCGAGAATCACTGATCTAAGCATTTTTGCCCTTCTTTATCGATAATGTACTGTAATTCACAAACCTTTTCAACTACTGAACATTCTAACTGAAAAATATTTGCAACCTAGTAAACAGAGACGAAAACAGAACCCAAAAACGGTCTGCACCTAAGATAAAAAACGGTCCCCTATTCACATAGGAGCCACCCACTTAGCCATACAACAAAAGAAGCCCCTAAAGTTATCTGTTGCTCCCTTCAGAGCAAGTCAAGTGTACTCTGTTGTACTGGTACTGTCCGATACTTTCATACGCTCCAGGGAGTTCAGATGGGTGGTCGACTTCTCTACCTTCCCTCCTAATTTTCAGAAAAGCGATGAAAAGACTATTTTGTCGATAAAACGCCATGATTGTGGTAATGGCAGGACTGACTGAAAATGGTAAGAAAAGGGTATATTGTGTTCTTTATCTGTTTTTTAGCTTTTTGAAATGGCTAGGTTTTTGTGCTTGGTGATTTGCATCAAAGTTTTTCGGAAATGAATGCTGGTAGATAAAGTATTAATCATATTTTTTTTTTGTGCGTATGTGTTTCTGAAATATCCAATATTTATTAAATATGAATAAGTTTTGAATAGTTGATTTCAGAAATTTTAAAACTCTTACTTGTAAGCTCATGTTGAAAAGATATAAAAATTAATTTTTTTATTGTTAATGTCATTTAAAATACAGTAAAATTAAAATGAAATTAATTAAAATAAAATCATTAAAAATATAGGGGTAGGGGGAAATGCTAAATAAAGTTATAACACTTATAATATGTAATCGATTAAGAGAAATTTTTTCCTTTATAAATTTTTTCGCTTTCAGTTAAATTAATAAATAAAATACTAAAAATAATAATATGTGGTAATAATATAACTTAATATGTGGTAATCTATATAACAAATGCTAAACTTAATACCAGTACAGCTATGTGGAAATATATATAACTTGGTATGTGCTAATATATACTTCCTCTCGCTATAGTCTAATAATATTAGACATTGAAAACTGAGATAAATCATTTGATTTATTTTCTGCAATTGAATAACTGAAAATTATAAGCATATTTGGAGACTAAACGAAATATGGTTGATGATGGTTATGCAAGTTGAAATGTGCAGGTTATGCTATGATGATATTAAAAATACTAAACATTTTCGCTTTGTATATTGGGGTGTTGTAAAAAATGACAAGCATGTTCGCAAAAAGAAATTTTCAATTAAATTGGAATCTGTCAACTTAACTTTTAATGGAAATTTTTTAGACTTCTTATTTTCTCATATAATGACCATTGGAGTCGACATCGTAGGTACACAACCTAGGTGATCTGGTAAACACATTTAAATGTGTACTATTATAGAATTTATTATATATACTATATATATATATATATATTATATTATATTCCAGTTTTGTTTCTCATCTATTTTGTTAGCAAATATCTTCAACAAGAAAGGTTGACAAAGCTATAAATGCAAAAAACTCATTTTAAAAATATGAAACTTAAAAATCAATTTATAAATTTTCTGATTCAGTTTTTTCGGATATAAATTCTGTTTGTACAACAGAATTATATGTATTTTCTTCTCAAGAAAATTTAACCATTAAACTTTTAAACAAACTAATGCCAAATAATGTGTATGCCATACAAATATAGTAGAAAAAGGAAATGTCAAATCTATATCAAAACAATAAACATATAAACAGTTTAACTGAATGAAAACTAATTATAAAATGAAATAAACTTAAAGAATAAGTTTACAGATATTTCAAATAAATCAAAAGAAAATTAATCTAAAAAAAATAATAATAAAATAAACTACATAAGCAAAGAAATGTCTGTTTCAGATAACTTAAACGAATAGTTTCTGCAACTGTTTAGAGCTCCCATATTTGGAAGAACTACAGTGAATAACAGTGAGGTTTTTTTTATTGTTCTTAATTACTTGACCTTCCTAAAAATTTATTAAATATACAATATAAAACAAAAGATTTAATTGACGATTGGTTTTGAGATATTTAAAATATCTGTAAAATAAAATTATAATATTAATTAAATGACGTTGTTAATGAAAAAATGAGGTGTTAATCAAGAAATAAACTACATGAGAATTTTTAATTCCTTTTCATATCATTAATTACACCATCAAATATTTGATTCGTTTATTTATAACTAAGGCAAAGGGCGTGAAATTTTTGTAAATTTGTCATAACTGATATTGCTTTTTGAATCAACATGGGATGTATTAGTCATTTCTGGAATATCTGATTTAATTAAGTATATAAGATTAAAAAATTTTAATGTCAATGTTTTGAAAGGCTATGAATTAATAGCCATACTAATTTAGCATTTGTTTGAAAAATTAATACTGAAATAACTAGTGAAGAAAATAGTTTCAAATGACACGAATTTTGCATTGTTAAATATGATATAAATCCCATAACGTTACACATTAATTGCTGTATACAAACAATCCTATATAAAGTGCTATTAATTAAAAAAAAAGTTCAAAATAAACAAACAAACCTATATAAAGTGTTATTAATTTTAAAAAAAGTTCAAAATAAACAAACAAACCCATATAAATTGTTATTAATTTTTAAAAAGTTCAAAATAGCCAAAGTGTGAATCAGTACATATAAAAAAATATGTAAAAGTCTTGAGTACAAAACAATCAAATTACGAATCAGAACATTCAACAACACAAATACCGATTTTAAAATCATATTTACACTATATTTTCTTTTAAAAAACACACGAACATGCATTGTAAAAAAAGATTAAACTTACACTAAAAGAGGGAAAAAAAAAGTTTTCATCACTTTTATGGTAAGTGTGGCATCCACAAAGTACATCCGGTACTTTTTTTGGGGAAAATTGAGCTAAAAAAGAAAGATGACAGATTAAAAAAAAGAAAAAGGAGGTAAGGAAAAAAAAAGAAAAAAAAAAAAAAACTCGAACAGGTGTTGCGGGTTATTTTCTTCACAACATCACGGCTTCCACAACTGGGGTAATTATCATCAAGGCAGGATGATCCTAATTTACATGCCTTGGCGTGGGAGAATATTGAGGAAAATAAAACCGATTTTTTTTCACCTTCCCTTCTATGTATGCTAGGCGAACCTTAGCAGCGTAAATCAGTTGCTGTTCTGTCGAAGAAACCAGACGTTGTTTTCTTACCCAGCAATGGATGTACAAATTTAAAAGGTATTGAATTGTTTTGTGCAGCATTAGTAAATTAAAATCAAATAGGATAATATAATATACAATACAATAATTTTGTAACTATAACCGCCAAGATGGTAAAATAGTTTTCTTTTTCATTACTTTATTTTGAGGATTTTTATTCACAACAGGTAAATCTGAAGTGTTTTATAATGGATCTAACAATTTAGATGGTAATGAAATGGTATATAAAGTCTCAGTATGTAAAAATATGATTGTGTAATATATAGTACAATCGTTTTGTAATTATAACTGTCAAGGCAGTAAATTCTTTTCTTTATTATTCCTTCGTTCGGACGATTTTTATTTATAACAGGTGAAATAACAGGTTTATTTATAACATATGAAATATTTTTAATGGATGTACACATTTGGAAGGTATTGAATTGTTTTGTATAGCATTAGTATGCTAAAACCAATAAGATAGTATAATATACAATGCAATAATTTTGTATTTATAATAACCAAGATAGTAAATCGTTTTCTTTTTCATTCATTCTTCCTGGGGATTTTTACTTATAACAGGTAAATATAAAACGTTTTACAATGGATCTAGCAATTTAGATGGTATTGAAATGGTATGTAAAGTCTCAGTATGTTAAAATATGATTGTGTAATATATAGCACAATAATTTTGTGATTATAACTGTCAAGGTAGTAAATTCTTTTCCTTTTTATTCCTTCTTTCTGAGGAATTTTATTTATAACAGGTAACTATAAAATGTTTTACAATGGATCTAGCTATATGGAAAATATTGAAATGTTTTGTAGAGCATTGGTACGTTAAAATCTATATGATAGTTGTATATAGCACAATAATTTTGTAAAAGCAGTAAATCTTTTTCTTTTTCATTCCTTCGTTCTGAATATTTTTATTTATAACAGGTAAATATGAAGTGTTTTTTAATGAATGCAGAAATAGGGAAAGTATTGAAATGTTTTGTAGAGCATTAGAATGTTAAAATCAATATGATAATATAGCACAATAATTTTATAACTATAACTGTCAAGGTAGTAAATCATTTTTTTTTCATTCCTTCGTCCTGAGGATTTATTTATTACATGTAAATATAAAATGTTTCTTAATAGATGTTGAAATTTGGAAAGTATTGAAATATTATGTAGAGCATTAGTAAGTTAAAATCTATATGAGCACAAGAATTTCGTAATCTACAACTATCAAGAAAATAAACAGTTTTGTTTTTCATTGTTTGGTTTGGAGGATCTTTATTATAAAAGGTAAATATAAAGTGTTTTGATTCAACAATACATTTCTGTTAGATATAGGTAAAAAATTACAGCAGCATTGCCATTTTGTAATGGGAATTTTTATCACCGTGGCTAACAGGAATTATGATAAAATAGTTTTGCAATTTTTGCCACTGTTTAAATTTGTGAAAAAAAATTACAATAATTTAATTGCAAAATCATGCATTATTGCAATGATTTTCTTAAATATATGTATTTGTTTTTCCAAAATAAAAAATAGGGTAAATAGTAGTAATGAAACACTACACATCTATTTGTTGAACTACACAAGTTGATGTTAGTTAACTACGTATTTGTTTGTTGAAAAGATAATGTTAACATGCTAATTATTAAACAAAATAACAATAAAAAATAAGTACACTGCATACACAAATCGACTAGAATGATGTCTTATTTAACAATTTTTGTGACTTGAAGCCTGCTTTGCAACTGTCAATCGCCTCTTCAGTGATTGGCGACATAGTCATACTTGTCAGAGCATAGTTTTTCTAACATTAATTTCCGTTCTTTGCTTTTTCTAAAATAAGAGTTTTGAAAAAGGTTTTTGTTTAATCGCTATGATAAGCTTAATTTAAAATTTTTTTAGGACTTACATCTTACATCTTTTAAGTTAGTCAATCGAATTGCGATGCTAGATTGGAAAACAAAATGGCAATTAATCGTATTGATGACTATCAAAAGTTTCTTAAAATTCTTTATAATGACATCTTAATGGTATGATTGAGTATAAAATACGTTTAGATACAGCATTACGCGATGGTAAGATATTTACATAATTAGATGCCCATATTTCAATTAAACAGTGAACCAATGTTGTCTATTTCACTGCCACATTTATTACGTTGTTATTTATTAATTTATGTTTGCTTAAATTACATATTTACTAATTAGTCAATGTTTATTTACTTCACTTTATTATTAGTATTCAAACTTACCTTTTATTTGATTATTTTTTGTTATATTTTTTATATAAAATGAAATGTAATTGCAGTATTAATGTGTCATTATGTATATCTTTTATTTAAAAAGGCGATTAAAACTTTTTAAAAGATTCAATTTTTAAGCCCTTCTTGTGATAAATGCATTATAAATTGGAACTTAGTATATATTATTTTATAAATGACATATATATTTCTTAATTTAGTTATAGTTTTTATTGTTAAAGGAACTAATATTTCAAAATGAAGCTAGTATGTTTACTAAGCAAAATATTTTTCTAATTAAATACTTGTTTTGTGTTAAAATGATTTCGTATTGTTTATTTTCGTTATTTATGTTAGAATAAGATTGTATTTGAATTTTGAAATGTATAAGTTTATTCATTTGAAATGTTACATGGAATTTCTTTTATTGAACAGCAATTGTACGTCTCTAAACTTTAAATTGAAGCAAAAATGATTGTATGTTTCACATAAAATATAGCCATTGTAAAATTCGTAATCAAAAATTTATTACTGCTGTACTTTAAGTCCAACAATTAAAAATAAGTTTAATAGTTTTAATAGCTAAATAGTTTAAATTTTTTTTCTGAAAAAATTTAATTGTATCTAATACATTTTGTAAGTTAGTTTATACGATAAATTGTTTTGTTTTAAAATAAGATTTTAAATTTTTCGACCTGTATCAAATTTTATGTAAACATCATTGATATGCTATCAATTCAAATGGTTCAAATGGGCGTATTGAAACATTTAATACTTTCTTTCATATGATTTTATAATCAGCCTTTACAAATTCCATCAATTTTCAAGATAAAAATATATTTTTAAAACTTTAGTACAGAGCAGTGTTTAAAACGTTGCTATAATTTTAAATATTGATAAGTTTTATTTTTGTATTTCTCGAAAACTTTTAATGAGAGTCATGTTTTTTGTTACATTTTAATAAATAAGTTTAACAATAGGTTTTTACAACTTAACAAATTTAATGGAAGAATTTTAATCATCGATTACGTTTGTTATATGATATGGTACATGTATGATATTTATTACAAAAAAAATTATAGTAATTTTAAACTATTTGTTAAATTTTAATTTGATAAAAATATTTCTTTGTTTAATATTTGATTAAAAATATATAAATGAGATTAGTACCAAATATATCTATGTATAAAAAATACAATTCTTATTTTTGAAGTTTATATAAATAAGACTTTCTTTAGTTTCTTAAGCAAAATAAATCACAAAAAGTTCTAGACATTTATTTAAAATATTATTTTGAATATTTTTAAATTGTATGTTTTAACAATCTTTCTGTATTTAATATGCCATTTAATAACAAAATGTAAGTACTTAATATGAAAATTTATATGTATTTAATATGACATGTCATGTAAATAGTTATGCAGTAAAATAATGGCACTGTATAGTTGGAAATAACAATAAATTATCCAATAAAATAAAACTGTGCCAATTTTCAAACTTTTATGCAGTTAATACATGTAATATGCCTAAAATTCCTTTCAAATATGGTAAGCTAACATTAATAATCCTATAAACAGATTCTTTCATATAACAACAACAACAAAAAATAATAATAATAATTCGAGCATATCTGAATATATTAAATAAATATATATAAAAATAATGAAATACTGATTTTAACTTTAAAAATTTTTTTTTTTCGTAGATTAAAAAAATTGATCAGAAAAATTAAAAGGAATATTTATTTCTTTTTATTTGAAAATCTGCATTGGAATTACATAATAAGACTAAAACTGCATTCCCTTATTAAAAAAATATACAATCATGAGAAACAAATGATAATTTTCTTTCTTATTTATACTTCACATAATAGGAGTTGCCAATGGAACGAATCACATCATTTCTTGATAGAAATAGAGAAATTATTAATATTTTCGTTTTTAGATTTTCATGCAAAAATTTTTAGGTAAATTAACAGAAAAGTTGAAAAGAATATTTATTTTTGATTTGAATTTTTTTTTTTTCAATTAGCAAAAATTACAATACTAAAAATGCCTTCTATTACAATAACAATTATAAAAAAAATTAAGAGTTGTAAACATCTGTATTGAAAATTACAAGTAAACATGTGTATGAAAAATTACACATGAGAAACATACGATTTTTTCCCTTCATATTTGTGTTTAATACAAATGAGTACCAGAAGCTGAAATGAAGCAAATTACTTCATACTTTCTTGATGCAAAGAAAGAAAAATTAATACCATCCTTTTTATCTTCTCATTTAGAAATTATTATTGGGCAATAAAATGTTAAAGGAAAGTTAATTTGCTTTACACTGCAAATCTGCGGCTACTTTACCAGTAGCACCAAACTTTTTCTAATTTAGCAGAAACCGTTCCATCTTCAGTTATTATGGGAGCGTCTGGGACTATTGTTAAGGTGTGGTGTTGTCTAGAACAGCGACAAAAACACCAATTTCCGAGTGGGCAGACCTGGTTGCATCAGGGGAGGAGACCACGCTTAATAGGTTTTTTCAGAATGTAATAGAATGAGTTTTGCTGTTAGGCTGTCACACATTACAGTGAAGGAAGCATGTCGTGGTAAATGGCATACAATAAAATGATTTAGAAGTGCATTATAATCAATCTTTGGTGGATATTTTTTTGTTAAGTATTGTGTATGGAAGCTTATAATAGATGTTTTAGTAGTAAAATTTAATATTTTTAGAGTAGTTAGTAAAGTAACTCACTTGATATTCATTTACAATTTTGAATTTATGATTAAGTTTTTCACGAGGCTGAATGTAAATTAATTTTTTTTTATTTAAATTTTTTCCAAGTTATAATAAAATCCCATTCTGTTGTAGAACTATTTGATATAAAATTTAAAAAAAATAAATATAAAAAAAATTGATATCAAAATTGATCAATTGATATTTTATTCAGATACTTTTGATATCAAATTTAAAAAAAATTGATATCAAAAGTATCTGAATAAAATTTTGATCAAAATTATTTGATGTCAAAATTTTAAAAAATTGATATCAAAAGTATCTGATTGAAATTTTGATCAAAAAACTATTTGATATCAAAATTTTAAAAAATGGATATCAAAAATATCTGATTGAAAAGTTGATCAAAACTATTTGATATCAAAAGCAAAGAACTTATATTTCGTATTTTTCTCCCTATAAAATATTGTTTTATAATAGCAAATATAATCCGATGTTGCACAGTTTGTTTAAGTATGATATACTAAATTTTGATCTTTTAATATTTTTAAAAATATTTTTAACTTTAAGATTGAAATTAAAATAAGAATTAAAAGACATTTATTTTTAGATTTTATCATCTCTAATGAAAAAGTAGAAGTCTTGAAAATAAAGTATTTATAAATAAATAAGGTATTCCTAGAAATAAAGTATTTATAAATAAATAAAGTAATCCTAGAAATAAAGTATTTATAAATAAATTCCTCATTTCTACATAAATATTGTAACATTATGCTATATGTCGAATTCAAACATTCTTCCAAGTGTCGTTACCAATATTATGTAAGGTGAATTTCTACATTTGCGAAATATATTTTGAGTATATATTTCTTAAAAGTCTCAATAACCATAAAAAGTATAGACTTTTTTTTGTACACTTTTTATATTTTTAAATTTTCAGACTCACTGAAATTTTATCATATATAACTAATAAATAGTAATCAAACATTAAATTATTTAATTTATTTGCCTTTGAAGATGTCAAGACGATCAAACTCTATTAAAACACTATGAACATAAATTGTCGTATATCGTTATTGAATATAATATTCATGAATATAGGAAACATTATATGAATATTCAAGAATATAAATTGCAGTTTTCAGAAATATAACTGCATAAGTTTTTGCTACAAAATATTTGTATTATTTCAATGTAAATATGAGTTTCAATATTTCAATTTTTTTATAAATGTAGTTGTATGTACGAGAATATTCATGATTCAATCTTTTATTCGAATAATTCAATAAACTATTTAGTTTTTTAATAAAAATTGTTTCATGTTTCTGCTTGTTTAACAAATATTTTCCATTTAATTTTTAAACAAATAATCATTTCCCTAATCCCATATACAATTTATTTATTCAAGAGAACATTTTGTCTTATATAGTTAAATTTGCGAATATTTTTTTTCTGCTTATCTAACTGTTTTTATGTTAAAATTAATGCTTTCACTGAAATTATGATGCAAGGAATAATAATCACTACTTTATTATCTTTATGGGTCACGCCATTTCACTTGCAACGCGTTTTTGTGTTTTTAATTGTTATTTCAATTTCAGACTGAGAAAGATTAAAGTTGACTGACCTTATCTTGTAATCTTAGATAAATATTGATTTCGAAATTATCATGTATTCTTACTTTTCTGGTTTTTTTAATTCTTTGTTTTATAAATATATTTACATTGTTTCATTTATTAAACTGTTTCCTTTTATGGAGACAAATAAAATTTATTATTATCGTTACTTTATATTATTTATTATTATTGTATATGTTTCCTTCTTTTTGTATTTTCAAAGTTAAATTGAAATATTTTAGAGTCATCACTTTAAACAATTTGTTATTTATAACCTTAAAATAGGCTTCAAAATTTTTTAAAAAAAGGGGATTCAATCGTCCTTAAATGTTTTCGAAATGGCATTCTTTAAAAGAAAATACACAAATATATATAATTTGTACAAAATACAAAATGATATTTATAATATTATTTATATATATTATAAAAATATTAATAATACATACTAATAAACAAATTATATTTATTGTACTAAGCTAATTTATTTTAAAAGCTGTATGAAATTAAAGAATAAATGTTATTTGCAATCTTTATTTTAACTGTCAAATAGAAACAAGAAATACTGAACCTTTTAGAGTTGTAACACATTTTTTGTAGCATTTATTACATAAATAAATTCATTACAACACAATTAGCTCCAATCGTAATTTTAGTTTTTATATTTATACTATTATAAAAAATAATTATAATTAAAAAAAAGACATTCATTATCACACAAAAAATATTAAAAGAACTGTAGTGTCAGTAAGAATAGTCGAATAATACAGAAAGAACAGGAATAATAATAAAATAAAAAAAAAACTGTCTAAATATGATGCAATATAAAAAAAACTACGAAATTCTAAAATACACTGAAGTGACAAAAGTCATGGAATAGCAATATGCAAATTTTCAGATGGCAGTAGCATCGCGTAGAACAGGTATAAATGCGCAGTGCTTTCGCAGAGCTTTCATTTCTATTCAAGTTATTCATGTGAAGAGGTTTTGACGTGATGATGTCCGCACGCCGAGAATTAACAGACTTTGAATGCGGAATGTTAGTTGGAGCTAGACGCATGGGTCATGCCATTTCGGAAATCGTTAGGGAATTCAACATTCCCAGATCCACTGTGTCAAGAGTGTGCCGAGAGTATGAAATTTCAGGCATAACATCCCACCATGGACAGCGCAGTGGTCGACCGCCTGCACTTAACGACCGAGACCGGCGACGTCTGCAAATAGTCGTAAATTCTAACAGACAAGCAACACTGCGTCAAATAACCGCAGAAATCAGTGTGGGACGTGCAAGGGACTTGTCTGTTAGAACTGTGCGGAGAAATTTGGCTTTCTTGGGCTATTCCAGCAGAAGACCGACTCGAGTGCCTTTACTGACAGAACGACATCGCTTGCAGCGACTCTCGTGGGCACGTGAGCATATCGGTTGGTCCCTAGATGAATGAAAAACCGTGGCCTGGTCCGATGAGTCATGATTTCAGTTGGTAAGAGCTGATGGTAGGGTTCGAGTGTGGCGCAGACCCCACGAAGCCATGGACCCAAACTGTCAGCAAGGCACTGTTCAAGCTGGTGGTGGCTCCGTAATGGTGTGGGCTGTTTTTTCATGGCATGGACTTGGTCCTCTGGTGCGACTGGACGGAACATTGACTGGAAATGCTTATGTTCAGCTACTTGGAGATCACTTGCAGCCATTCATGAACTTCATGTACCCAAACAACGATGGGATTTTTATGGATGACAATGCGCCATGTCACCGGGCCACAACTGTTCGCGATTGGTTTGAAGAACATTCTGGACAATTCCAACGAATGATCTGGCCACCTAGATCGCCCGACATGAATCACATCGAGCATTTATGGGACATCATCGAGAGGTCTGTTCGTGCCCAAAATCCTGCACCATCAACGCTTTCACAATTATGGATGTCTATCGAGACAGCATGGCTCAATATTCCTGCAGAAGACTTCCAACGATTTGTTGAGTCCATGCCACGTCGAGTTGCTGCACTTCACGGGGCGAAAGGAGGGCCGACACGATATTAAGAGGTATCCCATGACTTTTGTCACTTCAGTGTACATTTTGAAAATGTAAAAAAATTTCGAAACTTAAAACAAATTAATAGCTGTTTAATAAATTTGCATGCCTCAGACATTGCTGTCTGCATTAATCTTAGCGCAGCATGCCGTAAAACAACTTTAACGAAGCATGTTTTTGTAATTTCTGCACGGCTGATGGTTCGTTTGTTGCGGTAAACGGTCTAAGTGAGAACGGCCAACTTTTGACGAAGATTTGCGATGACTAGCGATCGTAAACATTTTCGCGATTTTAATATTTCGTTATGACGAAGGATTGACTGGCAGTTAAGGTACATTTTTATTTAAAGATGCATATAATTTTTTAAGAAATTAAATATGGAAAAGAACATTTTTAAAGATTAACATTTAAAAATGTATTTTGTTTTCTTCTTGATTGAATGATCAATAATTTCAAGGTTAAACAATTTTATGTTTTTGTTGAACATGTAATGAGAAAAATGTCTGGTTTAAACATCATTTTTATATGAAGATCTTCAAAATTATTTTCATGTATGTGAACGTTTACTTTTTTTTTTAAAGAAATTGTTTTAACTGAAAAGTATTTAAAACTTCTGGAGTTAAAATCTGTTGTTGACGAGTTAAATCTGTTTGGCGTTGTAAAAACTATATCTCTCAGCAATCAATATAAAAAACTTATTATACATCAAGATTGATTATTATTTTTTCTACATAATAATATTTCTTTGCAGATAGTACAAAGATAGAAGGTATAAACAAATATCTTAAAAGAATGGAATTCAAAAATCCTCTAAATGTCGTGAAGAATTTGTAGAACCAACCTACTAGTCTAGAAAAATGTCAAAAAACCGGTATTTCAGGAATGTAAGAAATATTTTCATTGATTTGCTATAAATAATAAAGTTTGTATGGTGTTATTTTATTTGTTGATTATTATTTTTTTATTTATTATTTTTTTAATAATTATTTTTGTTTTCTTGCTTGCCGATTTAATGTCGATATATATAAACTAAACAAATCTTAACCAAGTAAAAAAAGAATAATTTTTTTTCTACACTTTTAAAAGCTACTCGTGGAAAACTTAATCAAACGGAATATTTTCTCAAAGCTTGGTTAATGGATATACTTATAAAATTAAATAAATTAGATTTTTGAAATTTAATTTTTCCTAACATTTTCTGGAATACTCAATCATTTGTACACGTCTAGATTTTTAATTTTTGAAAATGAAATTGTAATTAGTTTAGATAAAATCCTTAACAATGTTTATTTTAAAATTTATCTTTGGTAAATTATATAAATAACAGATTATTTATTTATGACATCCTTTCAAAAATACTTTTAATAAAATTTTGAATTTCTTAAAATAATTTTGTGTTTCTGTGTCTAAAATAGTTCTTAGAATTTTAAGCTGAGAAGAATTAAAAGAATATTTCTCTGCTTTGTTTGTTAAATATAAAACTTACAAGATGTTTTTTAAAAAAAGCCTTTGATTGACATATATGATCTAGATAATACGTATGATACATATGATCTAGAAAAAATTTGCGCAAGTTAAACTGCTATTAGTTTAAAGAGTATATTTCCTTTCATCAAAGTTTTAATTTGTCAGGGACATTTTTTTAGGATTCTGTACATCGATTTTTGCAAATCGCAAAGGCCAATGAAAAATTAATAGAATCAATTTAGTGATATAATTAAGAATTAATAAAATTAAGCCACATCTAACAAGAAAATTTTATTTAAAAATTAGTGAAAAAATTATTGCAAGTTTTTAAACAATATGAAGACATATATATGTATTACATATGATCTGTAATACTACATATATTATTACATATATATTACATATGATGACATCTAGATAATAATTATTGATTACATTTTAAAATGTATTCCAAATTAATATTTTAAAAGCGAAATAAATAAGAGATTAGAATTTCTATGTAATAGCCACGAATAAAATGATTTTTTTTCTTATGTATACTATTACGCAATTATTTTTTTGTATACCTTTTATTTCAATTATAAATAGTTTCAATGCAAAGTATTATAAAAACTTCAATATTACAAACTTCAACATCAATTGAAATGAAGATTTCTAAATATTATAAATTGTGAATGCTTTTTATCAGAAATTATGTAACACAAATAAATTATTATTTATTACATAAATGTGGTTATTTTGTATAAATAAATATTAACATTACATTTTCTCATTTTTTTTGTCCTTTTATTTAGTGAGCCATGAGTAAATGATGCTTCAACAAAAACAATGCGGAATATACAATATTACCTATTATAATACTAGATATCAAAATTCTTTGTGCTTGTAGCAATTATGCAACGGGCATATATTCTTTTGGGAAATTTAAATATTTAATGTCAACATTTCTGTCACCACAGTGGGTGTGAAAGAAGAAAAATGCAATGAACTTAAAAGCCTAATTTTTCTCGTATGTTAATGGTCATGCATAATTAATAATGCAGTATAAATCAGAAACAAGAAATAAATATTCATAATAATGTGATTATAGCGTTTCTAATGAAATTTAATGTCATTCTCAACAATGACATTAAAGTTTGTAGATAATTTCTTCTAATCTAAATTTATTTAGCAATTGTTTCGATTGTAAGAAAGAAATTTTAATAAAAAGCCTTAACAGTACATTTAATGTACTACTTCACAAATTTTTATGTTTCCAGTTACTTTTCTAACGAATTTCATAAATGCGACTATTATAATTAATAAAATATTTAATCTCATGCCACAGACAATACAACTGAATATAGGAAATTGAACTGTTTAAGTTAACCCAAACAAATATATTTGTATGTTTTTTGAAAAAATATTTAAATGAAAATATAAATTAATATTGTCCACAGAAATTTATCTTCTTTTTATATATAAATTTTAAAAAATGAAAAAAAGTTTTTAAAACTTTTTTGTTTAATTGTATTTTAAATCGGTTTAAATGTTTATGCATATTAAGCCTAAAATATACATAAACAATAAATATACCAGTAATAACGCTACATTTTGGGGATAAAATAAGATTAAAAATAATCCATACATTTCAGAAATACTTTTAATTTTTTTCTAAATAACACACACATATATATTCCTCTTATTTTTACTGCTTTATATGGGTGTCCATTTCATATAGTAAAGTACATAGCCTAAATATTAGAACAATTATTTTAAATTTTCTTTTGAGTTCTATGAGCATTATCCAAGTATTGAAGATAATTATATAATTTTTTTTAATACACATTAATATTTTATGAGGAAATTTAATGTCTTATTTATTCTTTTTAGGTTAAAAAAGACAGCTTAAAGCTTCTTTCAGATAAAAAGAAGTTTATCCATTCTTTGTAACTTTTGCTAAAAAGTGTACATTTGATGAGTAAAGAGATTCTTTTATACTTGATCTCATCTCTGATTGGTTAGTTTAAAACAATGGCTTTTAACTACAAAGAGTTAAAAGGCGAAGAAAACTTCACGCCTTTTAATTGTTAAGTTAGGCTACTTTTATTGATGATTTTATTAATTAGTGAGGCTAGTTTTAATGATGATTTTACTGATTAGTGAGGCTAGTTTTATTGAAGTGTATTGATGTGATTCAGAACTATTCATATTGAAAATTTTACTGTGTCAATCTAAATAATTAGTGTTAAATTATGAAATTTAATATTAATTGCTATTATATTTTTATTTAATAAATTTTTGTTTTAATTTCCTTTGTTACAAATATATAAAAGGATCAATAAATAAAACTCTTTATAAACAAAACTATGATAAAGAAATGAGATGGTTGAACTTAAACAAACAAAACCAAAGTTTTTATTTATTTTTTTGAATAAAATTTACAAATAAATAATGAATATTAAAACAAACCGGAGGTAACTTGGCTGTGAACAGAAATGTGGATTTTTTAAAAACTATTTTAATAATAAATAATTTTTTTAAACTTATACATATTTTTAAAAATTTTAAAATATTTATCTAAAAGTATAAAGGCTTTATTCTTGAAAATATTATTTAATAAAATTTAGAAAATTATTTTTGAAAATGAAGTGTATTTCATAATGTTATGTATGAATGATGAAGTAAAACATTAATATCTATTAACAAATAAATTTTAACTTTATTTACCATAATATCTTTCAGAAGCAAATTTTTTTTTAAAAGACAATAATGGGTCAATTGTTTATAGCAATTTACAAATAAGAAGTATTTTGTATTAAATAAATATCTAAATTTGCATATAAACAAACCTAATTTATTATAAATATTCAATTAAAATTAATTTCAATGAAATGAAAGACATTAAAAATTGAAAGGAATAACAAACAACATTTTTATAGATAAATAATTTAATAAGTATAAAAAGCATGTGATGACAGACTGCTTTTGGAAAAAATACTTTTATGTGAATAGAAAAAAATAATAATAATAAAAACTTTATTTAAGACAATATAGAAAAGGCTTTAGTATTCATTCTGAATGACATTAAAAATAAAAAATATGTAATAATTAAAAAGTTATACTGGAAAAAAATTTGTAGAAATTAATATAAGCTACAATTTTAAATTTTTCATACGAATTCGTGATTTAATAAAGTTAAAGTGTTGTTGAAAATTTAATAATAATAATTATTATTACTATTAAAAGAAAGAAAATTATATAAAAAAATTTAAAAAGTTTATTAATTAATTTGGGTCTGGAAATGCTATGTGGGAGGTTTCTGAACTTCTTATTAAAGGGAATTAAGTTTGAAATTTGCCATCCAATTAAAAATAGAAGGTTATGCCAATAGTACAATAAATCATTAAAATGGCATCATTACAATGGCAATCATTAAATGGCATTGGATTCGTGGTGGAGTAATAATGGTGACCAATAGTTATAGTTTTCTTTTACTTTAACTATTGGTATACTTTTTGGTATTCTTTTCAAATAAGCTGTCCAATGTTGAATTATGCAAGTGATGCCAGAAGAATAAAACCTGCATTGGAAATAAATATTTTATTCAAAGATATTATTTATTTTAATTAAATGTATTCAGGATATGAATTACTTTATTTAAATCCATATTAAATATTATTATATGGATTATAATAATATCTATATTATATATTTAAAAATCTATCTATCTTTCTTATGTATATTATATATTTAAAAATGAATTAATTTAAAATAAATAAAAATGCTTATATTTGTCAATGAAATTTCTTTATCTTACCAAGCACAGAATCTGATGCATCGAATAAAATGAAAACATGATGAAGACAAAAATAATAATAATAATAATAATAATTTTAGAAGTCATGTTAATTTACTGTCATCTATTCTTGGAAGAACCTATATGTGTAACAGAAAAGTAACTGAAGCAGATGAAAATTATACACCAGGCTCCTTCTTATGATAGCTTTGAGTGACCTTTAGCTCTTTAAGTGTCACAACTTTCAAAATAAATGTATTGGTGAAAAGGATCACAATTAAAAAACAGAAAATGTTACATTAAAATACACCCTTTTAATATCATGAGCAACAAAATGTTCGCATTATCCAATTAGTGTTCATTAATAACACAGGAGGAAACCGTATGCTTCTAATTACTGTCCTTTCTAAACTTAGAAAGGATTTTGTTTAATTAAGTTAATTGGCCTTTGCAGCCATTTCTTTAAAAGACGAAACTCGAAGCATTGAACTTAAATTTAAATGGTTAATCATTACATAATTATAATTCCATGATAAACTTGAGGGTTTTTCCCTTAATATTTTTGTTATGAAAGGTGGTGTTTGATTATATAGGGGACCTTAATATTGCTATAATTAGTTTTAAGGTATTGATGCTGAATATTTAAAAAGGAGTTTTTGATATATCTAAATGATTCTTCAATCAAATTTATATGAAAGTAATATGTTAGATTTAAAATCTTTATAGACATAAATATATTTCAGAATTATCAAATTTATGACTGGTCGTGGAAACCACAGTATAGGTGGAGTGCAGAATATTAATAACTGCTGCTTCTCTATTTATGGACATTCTAGAAATATTTTAAGAAAAGATTTGACACTTCAGAAAAGTCAAGTGCCCACTAAGCTTTTGTCAACTTATTAATTAAAAGTCTGCTTTTGTTACCCTTTGCAAATTTGTAGATTCATAATTTTGTTTCTTATTCACTCTTTTACTTATTTTTTTATTCCTCTATTATATTATTACTTGTTTTAAAATTTATCCTTTCTTGTTGTTTTCAAAATTTTGTATTTGATTTATTTGTTACTTACTTCTGTAAACCTCTTGTCTTGCTATTCGAAGATTCTTTGCATATTTCAATAAAAAATTATCCTGAGTGAATTTTATTTATTTTTTTGTTGTAAATTATTCTTAAAGGGAAAAAAAATCTTTGGAAATTTTACTAGGATAACATTTAAAAGATAATACCAAAACAATGTAATAATCTGTATCAACGCTCTGTAAATATTGAAACATTGTAAATATATATCATAAAATAAATTCAAACAATCCTCAACAAAAATATCACAAAAATTTTACACATCAATTAAGATGCATACTGTAAAAATGTAAATAATTAATATTTGCATTGAATTTAAAAACTTTTTTGTAACTTAAACCCTCATAGGCTACACACTATTACATTATATATATACATTATATATATTACATTATATATTGCTGTAACCATTCAATTAAATAAATAAGTAAATTATTTAACAATTATTTTCTTCTCTTTTATTTAAAAATTGCTATATTATTATTGCAAAAACTATTTTTTAAAACAATTACTCATAATTTCTTAATTTTGGTAAATATTAGTTACTTTAAGATAAATTTAATTTAAAGCTGTTAGATTTCACCATTTAACGAAATTTTATTTAATAATCAAAAGCCTTAAAGCATATTTCAAAGTTTGATACACAACACTATATTATTTATAAATGTTAGCAAACTTATTTTGAATTTAATTCCAAGACAAAATTAATTTTTTTTATTTAAAATAAATTAACATTTAACATTCACAAAAATTAATTAATTTATCTTTAACATAATTTAAAAGGTATGACGCAAAATTTAAAAATTTTAATTTAAATCAGTGGCATTTAAAATTAAAATATACAAGAAAAATTGGAAATGATAAATAATTTTTAATTATTGTAATAAATGTTTGTATATATATCAGTGGAAAATGAAAATATACAAGAAAAAATTGGAAATGATAAAAAAAATTTCAATTTTAAATAATTTTTAATTATTGTAATAAATGTTTGTATGTAAAATATTAGAATTGCGGCATATAACAATGAATAAATTTGTAAAACTTAAATATTATTAAATTAATATTATTATTTAATATGCTTTTGTTAACTAAATGTTAAATTCAAATAAGGTATCATAGATTTTTCTAGAAAATTATTTTCGAAAGAAAGTTAACGGCAAAGCATTTTTAAAAAAAATGAGTATTGAAAATAAAAATAATAAATTTTTAAAAGATTTTTCCTTTGAATAAATATTTTTCAGATTCAAAATAAATTTTTGAATAAAGATACTTAAAATAAGTTAAATCCAAAGAAATTTTGTGATACTTTATAAACATATTTTTAATTTTCAATTTAAATATTTCAACTTTCTTTTTTATTAAGATTTATAACTACATAAAATAAAAAATATTGTTCAATAAAATATTTAATTCTAAATTGTTGCTAAAAATTGTTTAAGCTTTTACTTTTAATTTTTATAAAGAAAAGTCAGAATTCTTGAGATTTTATAAGACATATAACAGCGCAAAATAATATTTTTATCCATTTTTGTATAGAATTGTATTTTGAATTTATCTTAAGTAAACAATGTTTAATAGAAAATGTATAAAATAAAGGTACTAATAAAGAATGAAAATTATTTCATTCAAAAATTTTAATTTATTCATCCACTGAAAATTTTTTAAATGACATTTTACAGTGAAATTTTTATGCATAAAATATTATTAGAATTGCAAAATACTTTTTTCTTAGTTTATTAGATGATGTACTATTAGATTATTAAATAACGATATAATTAAATCCCATTAAAGGATTTTTTCTTTTTAAAAATACTTTCAGAAATTATTAATGATAAAAAAATACTTTTTTGAAAGTTATTATTAATTTAAAAAAAAAAAAGGATCTTCTATTAGGATTGAAAATATTGAGGAAGTTTTAAAGAAAATAATAATTCTGTTAAGTACCAATTAAAAAAAGTTAAACTTTTCTTTTAATTTCTAGATACTTATATAAAATGTTTTCTTTTCATTCTAAAAATTTTCAATGATAGATTTTAAAAATAACAGACTCTAGAGATCTTAAGAATGCTTTCATAATCCTCTCCCCCCCAAAAAAAGGAGGTTTTAAATTTTTGTTTTCGCTTACATAATTAAAGAGATGCAAGCAAAAGAATATTTTTAAAGATTAGCCAGAATTTAGAATTAAATTTATCCTTCTTTTATCTTTTTATATATCTAACTTTAAAATTAATTCAAAACTAAATTACAAGCAAAACTACTAGATTTTTAAAAAACACAAAATTTTATTTTGAGAATTTGTTTATTATTTGTGATTAAAATAACGATAAAATGAAAAGCAAGCTTAATAATTAATTACATTTTTATTCGAAAGAAAAATTGACACAAATTTTATTATAACAGGAAACATCTATTATTTTTATTAAATTGTAATTCAACCTTTATTCTATTTTATTATGAATTTAGAAAGTTTTCACATTATTTAAAACCTTTGTAAGATGTATAAATTTATAAAAAATTTAGAAACAATTTTTAATTAAAAGTTTTCATCTTTTCATACGAAGCATTGCATTTACTACTCGATTGTAATTTAGTTTAAATAAGAAATAGCTATTCAATTTTTTGTAATTTGAAAGAAGAATTTTAACGAAATATTTAAAGTCCGAATTATATCATCTTTTTAGAAACCTTGATTTATCTCAGAGAAGAAATTTTTAATAATATTAAAGTAATTTACACTCCAAAAATTTTTCGTTTTAAATAAAAGAATAAGTTTTATTAAATTATTTATTTTATCGTAAAAATTTATATATACAAATATATATAATTTTGAATTATAATTTATACAAAAAGTTTTGTCCAAACTATTATTTAAGACAAAATAAATAAATAAATAAAAATAAAAATAAAAAAAACATGGGATATGTTTTTATGATGAAAACAAAAACATTTTACTATTTCTAAAATTACTATAAAAAAATCGATGCTTTAAAATTTTCAATTTTCTTAAACAGAGTTTGAACAGTAACTGAACTCTAAAACATCTCTGTATTCTTCAGAAGTTCATATGTGTAATAAATTATATTCATGTAGTACATTGACAATATAAAATTACATTTGATTGTTGCATGGAAACAGTTATTTCAAAAGTAGTTTAAATTAATTGTAAATATTATTTACGAAAATACAAGATGACTTGGTGCACAAATTGTTGTAAACAGTTTGATAGACAAATTGTTGTTTTGTGAAATAAAGATATAATATCTTTAAGTCGTTAACTTTTGAACTCATTCTTGTTGTTTTTAAAATAGTATTCTTTAAAAACTTAAAGAATTCATTATTTTCTGCAACAATGAGATGATATTTGCTGGAATGTCACAAATGGTTATTTATATTTAACTATTACGATTACTATAATTCCTTCTTGCAAAACTCATTGTCATGTTCTTAAAGATACTTGGTTAAATATCATAAATGTTTCAATAAAAAAAACCGTGGATTATTAAATAAACCAACATCAATGAACCATTAAATAAACCATCCACAGCCGAATTATTAAGTAAGTAGTATATAGTAGTAGTAGCATATATGTACATTAAGTAGTAAATAACCAAATATATGTACAATAAATAGTACATGTATATTAAGTAGTATATAGCATAATATAATTTTTAGCACACAACTGGAAATTAAATAAACCACAAATTTAGAATTTTTGGACACTTTTTTCAATGTAATCCTTCTTGAAGAATTACGAATGACGTCTCTTAAAGAATATTACAATCCAAGAAAAATTGCTTTTATTTCTCTTTTCTATGACTTTTCCACTAAGACAATTCAGACTCCAGTCAACCACAAACAGTAATCCAACAACACCTGCACCAAAATTTCTGCAAAACTATCAGAGCTAAACACAGGAAGGTACAAAAGTTGACAAATAAGGTTCCTCCCCGCTCCATGGTTTCCTGCTGCTGTTATAAACGATTAAAAAACATGTTTACAGCTTGTAACCATCCTATACTACCAGCGGAAGCACACATATTCACTTTATAGATGCTTTTGGTCAACCCCTACTTGTTGCAACCTTCAATTAAACGAGCTTCTTCCTTAGCATCCTGTAATTTGCTTTTTTCACAAACAACAGCCCATTAATAAAGTAGGTCCTTATTTTCTTTCCCCAGATAGCGACCGCAGACCCATAAGAAGATCTTATTAGGGCAAGGGGATGGATTAGGATCTTGATAATCAGGGATGAGAATCCCTGAAGGTATTTGGTAAATTTTTTGAAGATGGCATCAAGGAATTTAATTTTTAATTGCCTGACTAATATCACAAAACTGTACTTATCTACTTTATAGCCTTTGCAATATTCCTTTGTATCATCTTAAAAAAATTACCAAATGTGTAACAAATAAAATTAAACTTATTATCTTGTTATTAAGTTAAGTTACCTTGCAAACATAATTCATCAAAATTCCAAATGGGAATAAAAAGAGCAATTAACAAAAAATATAAAAAAAATATTGAAATTTTTGAAAAAACTTTTAATTGATAATATGCTGCATTTCTTTTTTAGTGTTATTCAACTAATCATAATATAATTGTTATTTTTTTGAAAATTTTAATATTAAATAATGTGTAAAAGAAAACATTTTGCTATCTCTTTAATAAATATGTGTGCAATTTTTTCCATGGTTTATATATTTTTATAAAATATTAACTATTCTCATCAGATTTCAGGGTTATGAATAATTTATTAATAAACTTAATTATTAAATGAATTTTAAAGGACACTCCATGTTTTTTGGCCGGACAATATCCAATTTTAATTAAACATTTTCATGTAAAAAATGCATTGTATCTTTGTTCGTGGAAAGTAATAAAGTAATGACATGCAACAAAAAAAGAAATATTTTTAACTTAATTAATTTTTAGATAACATAATCATTTTATTTAATTAAAGTTTTTAGATAATTGTTTAACATCTTTATTTTAAATTGTAGAAAAGTACTAACAGCTTAAGAATAAACTTATTTATTTCATTCTTTGAATGCCAAAGAACATCTTTTACATTTTTGTTTCAAAAATGTAGAAAATCACTGAAAATAATTTTTCTTCCCACCTCCTTATCTCTCTCTCTCTCTCCATCTTTTTTCCTTTTGGTATTTTAAAGAAATTCTGTTTAACAAACAAAACTCTTTGTGAGTCTATTACTACACGAAGAAAATCGTCTACTTTTTGAGGAACTTTTCCAATATTTGTACATTATTAATCATTAAATGGTAGAAAAAATGTATGAATTACATTATGTTGTGCCAGGTTAATTGTAAAGAATGTCTACATTTTATTACATTATGCACAATTTAATTTAACCAAGTAGCATTGCTATTTGTTGAACTAATTTAATTAATTAGTTCAACTTTTATTCATCTATGCCCTCACTGATGATTAGTTGACCCATTCTTACATAATGGTGCAGTTATTCCATCTCTGCATACTCCAATGTCGCACCCCTGGATATACAACAGAACATCCTTAATAACTTTCATAATTTTCATTAAATATTTGTAAAAGCACTATCCCTGGAAATTGTTTAAAGTGTGTAAAGGGAAATTGTGCAATTAACAATTAATTGAATTTGTTCAATTAACAAAATTAATCAATATGCTTATTTAGCTGCTAACTCCAAATTTCTGCAATACAGAACTAGAGATTAGTGAAACCGATTTTGTAAGATGAAATTAATATAGGATATTTTTTCTAGAAATAGATAACCTTTCAAGTTATGGAGAATTCAAAAATTGATGTTTCAAATAATGCACATAATGAACACAATTTCGCTTTCCAGATAATATTGTTTTTAACGTTTTCCACCAGTTAAAAGTCATTGAACTGAAATTTCTTTTTCTGAATTGCATCATTAATTAGGGCTAATTATAAAGTCACTGCACCTTTTTTTTTACATTATGTACAATTTAATTTAGCAAAGTATCATTGCTATTAGTCGGACTAATTTAGTTAATTAGTCCAACTCTAAGCCCACCAATGCCGTGTCTGGTGATGGGTGGACCCTTCCTGAAGCAATGGTACAAACAGCATATGCGTGACTCAGACCTGCGTTACCAGGTAACCGGCCCGCGAAATCACCTTGCAAGCGAATAGTAGAAGGCGTATCATGACAGCGGGCAGCGGATTGTAACGACACGAATTTGACCATGAGTGTGTGGCCCGTTGCAGGCTCCACCTATTCGAAAGGGGGGACGGCAGGGGGGGTCCTGGAAATTGGCATTTCGTGATTCCGATGGATGGGTGGGGTCTCATGACGGATGGTCCGTGATTATGAACATTCGTTATCATATCTTGAAAAAGAACCGCTTTTGGAATTCGGTTTTGTTTTGGCGAGGGGTGATCCCGATATCACGACATTCTTTTTCCAAACTGTTTCCATTTCGTGTTTTTTTTTTTTTTTTTTTTTTAATCCTTGAGCAACTTATTTTCTACAGGAATTTTTCAGAGAGAAATGTATTTCATTTTTATTTGATTATTGTTTTATTTGTTCAATATAGGTTATTCGTTTAATCAAATACAATTTCTTTTTGAGTCAAACAGGTATAAAACTGGAGTTTACAAAAGTATATAATTGACACAATGCAATAATACTAAGGATATAAAGAAGGAAAAATGAATAATAAATGGAAAAGAAAATAAAAACAACAAAAGTAGCAAAATTAGCATACATGAAATTTAGTGGGAAGAAAATAATAAAAACATTAATCCAAAGAAAATGAAAATGCACATCAATGTTATAATGTGCAATGAAAATAGTATAAAGGTAGACATTAATCATATTGATGGGAAGTTCAAGAAAGGCTAAAGAGGAAGGTTTCTTTTCTACGAATGATATAATAAAAACAGACCAGTGTTTCTTTGGAATTCGAAGAGTTTGATTAAGAATCAATATAAATTTTTTTCGACATTACATTTGACAATGATTACATTACATACAACATATGACATTATATACTATAACTTTTAACATTTTTCACTTAAGCAACTATATAAATTATTTCATATAAGATGAAATCTAATAAAAAAATAAATAAATAAAATAAAATAAAAATTATCACGACTTGATAAAAAATTGAATAATATTGAAATCACAGATGAAAAAGGGTTTATACTACAATCTTTCCTTCTCCTCTATAAAAGCAAGCCACTTGAAGAAAAAAATCCTTCAAATGGCTTACTTTAAAAGATAAGGTATATCCCTTCCATTTATTGATCTTTTCGTAACTTCTGGTTCATACTTCCTGTATTATTTAAGAATGATAACTTCCTTGATAACTGAGAAATTCAGATCATTTTTTGCTAAAAAGTTGGTTCTTTTATTCCTCAAAACTGCAATGTGTCCTCACACAGAAGAAAAACATATGATAGTTCCAATTCTTTTAAGAGTACTTTATTGCACTTTATCCCCGTAGCAGAGCTATGGAGCCCTCAACCAGTTACAAAATTGAGGGTAGAAAAACAAAATGAAAAATTTAAATGAAATTTTTTTTTTTTATTACAGAATTAGAGAGGTACAAATGATCTTAATACAGGAAAAAAAATATGGTATGACATTATGTAACTACTCTCAAACATGAGTGAAATTAAAAGTCTACAATGCAGAAAAAATAAATAACAGTTATAAAAATAATATGAAAGTAGGATATAACATGGTATACAATTTAATCTATGAAGTATAAAAATATTTTTAATAGTATTAATAATAATTCTACTTTTGTTATTACAGTTTTTATTAATAATTCCTTCAATATTGACAGCAAAAATCTCAATCTCTCTCTCTCTCTCTATATATATATATATATATATAATATGGTAACAATAAATAATGTGTTGAAATACTTAATATATCCAACGCGTATTGATTCTTTGCAATTTTTATAAATGTATTGAGCCTGTACCAATGAATACCATTTTCTTTAGAATCCTGAGCTATGCCGTCTATTCATATAAAATTTACAAGGCAATTTCGAGCTTGAAATACAGTTAAGATGAGCTGGAAAATTTGATGGAAAATATAAACATGCACACATAATTCTGAACAAAGAACAATAGTTTAAATTTGTCAAACTTAAAGCTAAATACTCTGTATGTGGTCACTGAAACATCAATTATTTACGAACGAAAATTATGTAAACTGTAGTGTACTAAGTATATGTTGATTGATACGTTGTATTACTTGAAAAATATATGAAACAAATCAGAAAATGCTATAAAAAATTGTTGAATATTGCCAACAAAAGGTTTCTAACAAAGGACATAAATTTTTTAAATAATTACTTTCACTAAAACTTATTTTATTTATATTATTAGCAATTTTTCTTCATCTGTAGAAGTATAACATATTTTTTGCTACAAAAAATTTATAAAGTCTTTCTAAATAAAAAAAAAAAAATTTAAAAAAAATGGGAATTTTAAAAAGGGAATTTTTATTTCCATAATATGAAAGTGAATTAGTAAAATAGATATAGATACATATTATACGATATTTTAAATGAGAGTTAATGATTTTAGGATTAAATATTTCAAGTCTCTTTTAGTTAAAAAATACTACGGCAAAAATTAGGACTGTGGTAATTATCTAATGGCATCATGGCAATCTACCAACGGGGACATGGATATATTTTTATTCCTGTAATCTTAGGGTTCTACTTTTATCATATTTCTTTAATATAATTTGTGAAACACAGATTATATCATTAAATGAATAACATTGGATATTGAATTTGATTATTGTACTATTGTATGAGAATGGTATATTTGTTAAACTGTTTTTGTATTGTATTTTATGTTATGTGTTCTAAAAATAAAATATTTACTTATCGATTTCAATGGTTTTCTTCATTTTTTTTAACATTATAAAAGAAAAACAATTAATAAAGTTATATTGACTATTATAGTTAAATTTTTTATATAGTTTTTTTATAGTGGTTAATTAAGTTTTTTAATAAATAATACTACAAATCAAAATTTCATTGTGATATAGTTCATTGCAATAGCTCTTTGTTATAAAGTCCATTTAAGAAAAAATTACATTGTTTTGAAAGCGCGATAGGGGAGTTACTTTTTAAAAGTTGCATGGCGTTTTTTCATAAAAAAAACTCTTGAAATATAAGTGCGTTATAAGAAGGGGCGATATATCGGGAGGATACTGGATTTTATCCATTTTTTAAAAATTTTAACCTAAATTTATCTTCCATTTATTTTAGAATCTGTGGAAATACAGTAATTTGAGACCATTAATTCAGATTGTGAAGTAGTAAAATTTCATAGCTATAAAGTAGCAAGAATTTTAATTAATTATGAAAGTAATTTTATATAATTTGCAAGTGTAACGATAAATCACCATCATGAAACCTAAAAACATTTTAATTAAGAATTATTGGGGTTTTTTTTACAACTATTTCTATATTGCGATAATTTCAGAGAACAAGAAAGATTTTTCTTCTATATAGCTTCAAATTTTCACTTCGGCAAGTGCATATTATATATTTTATATACTCTGAAATTAACTTCTAGATTTCAATTCTTTATGGGTAATAACACAATTATTTATGAGTAATTCTTTATAAATAAGCAATATCTTGAAAAAACGAATTTTCTTTATTTTTTATTTATTATTTATTTTTTTTTGGTAATACTAGGAGCTTTATCTTTTATTATTCGCATCTAATAAGGATAAGAATCTTCTACAAGATTCACTGCTATAATATTCTGAATTACTATGCAGATCTGTAGATTTAGATGTGCAAGAGAAGATAATTCTTTAAAATAATTGAAACTCGAAAATGTCTAGCTATGTCACAATCTCCATCGAATTCACTCGTTTTTAAATTTTCAAATGCAGTAACTAGCTTATTAGTACCGATAATTAAATTTGTCTATTTTTAAAAAGGTATCTAGAGTACACTAGATCACAATAGGGGTGAAATTCTTACGTGGTTTATCAATGAATGACAGTTTATGTGTGAAAACCGATACACATTTCAAATAAAATGGTTATTTATTTAAAAAGATAATATGTTACTAAAATGCTAAGAATAATTTTTAAATATAATTTTCTATGGAAAGAAAGAACACTTTCACTTTAAAAAAATCTTTCTTTGCACTGTTATAGAAAATTAATTTCAGTTATTTCTGAATATAATTCAGAGGCATTCTTAGATCGAAACATCATAATTGAACCACACTGAGATATTTGCTAACTAAAAAGCATTAGTTATCTTTCTCTCTCTCTAATATTTCACCGAGAAAAGTTAACAAAACTTCTGCTAAAAAGTATAATGATACTTTATTATCAGATGGCAAAGCATTGAAAACTATTAGTGTTAATTTTATATTGATGAACAGCTCTTCTTTTATTCTTTTGTAGGTAAAAAAACTTAATATAGTTAATAGTTATGAGAAAATAATAACTCAGTAATAATTCTGAGTTAATAATTATTATTGTAAATAAATATCGTTACTAATAACTATTATCAGTATAGTTAATATTAATAATGATAGTTATTTACAGGAAATGCACTTTTAATCTTCAAATTCATCCTTCAAAGTTCTCCTTTAGACACAGTTACTATTCCTTCTCTCTCTACCAATTCATCAGAAAGATTAACAAAATTCCTGTTAAAAAGTATAATGTTGCTTTATTATTAGGTGGCAAAGCATTTAAAACTATTAGTGTTATTTCTACATCGATGAATAGATTTTCTTTTATTGTTTTGTAGGTAAAAAAACTTAATATAGTTAATAGTTATGAGAAAATAATAACTTAGTAATAATTCTGAGTTAATAATTATTATTGTAAATAAATATCGTTACTAATAACTATTATCAGTATAGTTAATATTAATAATGATAGTTATTTACAGGAAATGCACTTTTAATCTTCAAATTCATGCTTCAAAGTTCTCCTTTAGACACAGTTACTATTCCTTCTCTCTCTACCAATTCATCAGAAAGATTAACAAAATTCCTGTTAAAAAGTATAATGTTGCTTTATTATTAGGTGGCAAAGCATTTAAAACTATTAGTGTTATTTCTACATCGATGAATAGATTTTCTTTTATTGTTTTGTAGGTAAAAAAACTTAATATAGTTAATAGTTATGAGAAAATAATAACTTAGTAATAATTCTGAGTTAATAATTATTATTGTAAATAAATATCGTTACTAATAACTATTATCAGTACAGTTAATATTAATAATGATAGTTATTTACAGGAAATGCACTTTTAATCTTCAAATTCATGCTTCAAAGTTCTCCTTTAGACACAGTTACTATTCCTTCTCTCTCTACCAATTCATCAGAAAGATTAACAAAATTCCTGTTAAAAAGTATAATGTTGCTTTATTATTAGGTGGCAAAGCATTTAAAACTATTAGTGTTATTTCTACATCGATGAATAGATTTTCTTTTATTGTTTTGTAGGTAAAAAAACTTAATATAGTTAATAGTTATGAGAAAATAATAACTTAGTAATAATTCTGAGTTAATAATTTTTATTGTAAATAAATATCGTTACTAATAACTATTATCAGTATAGTTAATATTAATAATGATAGTTATTTACAGGAAATGCACTTTTAATCTTGAAATTCATGCTTCAAAGTTCTCCTTTAGACACAGTTACTATTCCTTCTCTCTCTACCAATTCATCAGAAAGATTAACAAAATTCCTGTTAAAAAGTATAATGTTGTTTTTATTATTAGGTGGCAAAGCATTTAAAACTATTAGTGTTATTTCTACATCGATGAATAGATTTTCTTTTATTGTTTTGTAGGCAAAAAACTAATATAGTTAGTAGTTATGAGAAAATAATCATTTAATAATAATTATGAATTAATAATTATTATTGAAAATAAATAACGTTACTAATAACTATTATCAGTATAGTTAATATTAATAATGATAGTTATTTACAGGAAATGCACTTTTAATCTTCAAATTCATCCTTCAAAGTTCTCCTTTAGACACAGTTACTATTCCTTCTCTCTCTACCAATTCATCAGAAAGATTAACAAAATTCCTGTTAAAAAGTATAATGTTGCTTTATTATTAGGTGGCAAAGCATTTAAAACTATTAGTGTTATTTCTACATCGATGAATAGATTTTCTTTTATTGTTTTGTAGGCAAAATAACTAATTAATAGTAGTTATGAGAAAACAATCATTTAATAATAATTATGAATTAATAATTATTATTGAAAATAAATATCGTTACTAATAACTATTATCAGTATAGTTAATATTAATAATGATAGTTATTTACAGGAAATGCACTTTTAATCTTCAAATTCATCCTTCAAAGTTCTCCTTTAGACACAGTTACTATTCCTTCTCTCTCTACCAATTCATCAGAAAGATTAACAAAATTCCTGTTAAAAAGTATAATGTTGCTTTATTATTAGGTGGCAAAGCATTTAAAACTATTAGTGTTATTTCTACATCGATGAATAGATTTTCTTTTATTGTTTTGTAGGCAAAATAACTAATTAATAGTAGTTATGAGAAAACAATCATTTAATAATAATTATGAATTAATAATTATTATTGAAAATAAATATCGTTACTAATAACTATTATCAGTATAGTTAATATTAATAATGATAGTTATTTACAGGAAATGCACTTTTAATCTTCAAATTCATCCTTCAAAGTTCTCCTTTAGACACAGTTACTATTCCTTCTCTCTCTACCAATTCATCAGAAAGATTAACAAAATTCCTGTTAAAAAGTATAATGTTGCTTTATTATTAGGTGGCAAAGCATTTAAAACTATTAGTGTTATTTCTACATCGATGAATAGATTTTCTTTTATTGTTTTGTAGGCAAAATAACTAATTAATAGTAGTTATGAGAAAACAATCATTTAATAATAATTATGAATTAATAATTATTATTGAAAATAAATATCGTTACTAATAACTATTATCAGTATAGTTAATATTAATAATGATAGTTATTTACAGGAAATGCACTTTTAATCTTCAAATTCATCCTTCAAAGTTCTCCTTTAGACACAGTTACTATTCCTTCTCTCTCTACCAATTCATCAGAAAGATTAACAAAATTCCTGTTAAAAAGTATAATGTTGCTTTATTATTAGGTGGCAAAGCATTTAAAACTATTAGTGTTATTTCTACATCGATGAATAGATTTTCTTTTATTGTTTTGTAGGCAAAACTTAATATAGTTAATAGTAGTTATGAGAAAATAATAATTTAGTAATAATTCTGAGTTAATAATTATTATTGAAAATAAATATCGTTACTAATAACTATTATCAGTATAGTTAATATTAATAATGATAGTTATTTACAGGAAATGCACTTTTAATCTTCAAATTCATGCTTCAAAGTTCTCCTTTAGACACAGTTACTATTCCTTCTCTCTCTACCAATTCATCAGAAAGATTAACAAAATTCCTGTTAAAAAGTATAATGTTGCTTTATTATTAGGTGGCAAAGCATTTAAAACTATTAGTGTTATTTCTACATCGATGAATAGATTTTCTTTTATTGTTTTGTAGGTAAAAAAACTTAATATAGTTAATAGTTATGAGAAAATAATAACTTAGTAATAATTCTGAGTTAATAATTATTATTGTAAATAAATATCGTTACTAATAACTATTATCAGTATAGTTAATATTAATAATGATAGTTATTTACAGGAAATGCACTTTTAATCTTCAAATTCATCCTTCAAAGTTCTCCTTTAGACACAGTTACTATTCCTTCTCTCTCTACCAATTCATCAGAAAGATTAACAAAATTCCTGTTAAAAAGTATAATGTTGCTTTATTATTAGGTGGCAAAGCATTTAAAACTATTAGTGTTATTTCTACATCGATGAATAGATTTTCTTTTATTGTTTTGTAGGCAAAATAACTAATTAATAGTAGTTATGAGAAAACAATCATTTAATAATAATTATGAATTAATAATTATTATTGTAAATAAATATCGTTACTAATAACTATTATCAGTATAGTTAATATTAATAATGATAGTTATTTACAGGAAATGCACTTTTAATCTTCAAATTCATCCTTCAAAGTTCTCCTTTAGACACAGTTACTATTCCTTCTCTCTCTACCAATTCATCAGAAAGATTAACAAAATTCCTGTTAAAAAAGTATAATGTTGCTTTATTATTAGGTGGCAAAGCATTTAAAACTATTAGTGTTATTTCTACATCGATGAATAGATTTTCTTTTATTGTTTTGTAGGTAAAAATAACTAATTAATAGTAGTTATGAGAAAACAATCATTTAATAATAATTATGAATTAATAATTATTATTGAAAATAAATATCGTTACTAATAACTATTATCAGTATAGTTAATATTAATAATGATAGTTATTTACAGGAAATGCACTTTTAATCTTCAAATTCATCCTTCAAAGTTCTCCTTTAGACACAGTTACTATTCCTTCTCTCTCTACCAATTCATCAGAAAGATTAACAAAATTCCTGTTAAAAAGTATAATGTTGCTTTATTATTAGGTGGCAAAGCATTTAAAACTATTAGTGTTATTTCTACATCGATGAATAGATTTTCTTTTATTGTTTTGTAGGCAAAATAACTAATTAATAGTAGTTATGAGAAAACAATCATTTAATAATAATTATGAATTAATAATTATTATTGAAAATAAATATCGTTACTAATAACTATTATCAGTATAGTTAATATTAATAATGATAGTTATTTACAGGAAATGCACTTTTAATCTTCAAATTCATGCTTCAAAGTTCTCCTTTAGACACAGTTACTATTCCTTCTCTCTCTACCAATTCATCAGAAAGATTAACAAAATTCCTGTTAAAAAGTATAATGTTGCTTTATTATTAGGTGGCAAAGCATTTAAAACTATTAGTGTTATTTCTACATCGATGAATAGATTTCTTTTTTATTGTTTTGTAGGCAAAATAACTAATTAATAGTAGTTATGAGAAAACAATCATTTAATAATAATTATGAATTAATAATTATTATTGAAAATAAATATCGTTACTAATAACTATTATCAGTATAGTTAATATTAATAATGATAGTTATTTACAGGAAATGCACTTTTAATCTTCAAATTCATGCTTCAAAGTTCTCCTTTAGACACAGTTACTATTCCTTCTCTCTCTACCAATTCATCAGAAAGATTAACAAAATTCCTGTTAAAAAGTATAATGTTGCTTTATTATTAGGTGGTAAAGCATTTAAAACTATTAGTGTTATTTCTACATCGATGAATAGATTTTCTTTCATTGTTTTGTAGGCAAAATAACTAATTAATAGTAGTTATGAGAAAACAATCATTTAATAATAATTATGAATTAATAATTATTATTGAAAATAAATATCATTATTACTAATGACATCGATGCAGTTAATAGTAATAATGATATTTATAAATGGGAAATACACTTTTAATCACCAAATTCAAGAAAACATTTTCCTTTAGACACAATTACTAATGCACCACCTGACTATTCCTTCTATCTCTACCAATTCATCAAGAAATATTAACAAAATTTCTGTTAAAAAGTATACTGATGCTTTATTATTAGATGACAAAACGTTAAAATCTGCATTAAAACTACATGCACTACAAGTCTAATCCTTCTTTCCCTACCAATCCATCAAGAAAGATTAACAAAATTCCTGTTAAGTATACTGATGCTTTATTATTACACTAAAAAACATTAAAAACTATTAGTGATAATTCTACACTGATGAACAGCTTTTCCATAATTCTCTTGTAGGTAAATAACTATTATCAATGAATTTCTTTACGGGAAATACACTTTTAATATACATAAATCTCTTTTAGACACAAATACTAAGGCATTGCAAAATTATTCTGCTCGGTTACACGCTTGGAAATACACTTTTAGTATACCTGCATCTCCAAATTCATGAATAAATTCTGTTTTAGGCGTAATTACTGAAGGCACCACGAGTCCATCCCTTCCAGTAATACTTAAATCATTCCCAAAACCCAGTTCCAGAACAGCTTCCGGAGCGGAACATCAGAGCCCGTCCGTGCAATTGTAATCGTACCCAGCAGAGAAATAATTGTCACACAAACCCTTCCTATGAATACCAATCCGTAGATGCTTCAATGCACCCTGGCAGTCGTTTGCGTGTAGTAGTAGGGGCTCTGGCTGTTTAAACCGGAGCATTCGGGAACAGGGTAATTAACATGTGGGCTTGGTGACTTTTCGGGAAATTTTCGGAATTAATGACGTTTCCGAAGCCGAAAGGTAACTTTTGAAATATTAATGACGAATCAGGTAAAGAGAGTAACACTAATGAGATAACGTGATCCGGAGAAAACCTTACACCACCCCCACCACCACCCTGCCACAGAAACCAAGAAGATCTAATCAAAGGATATACCCCCGTTTGCCGATTTTGTTTCACATGTATTTCCCAAGTGGGAATACTCGAGTCCGCCCAAAAGTGAAGGGGATGAATTTTGAATTTATTACCAACTTTTCGAACCGAATTTGGGGAAAAATTGTAGCCGTATCGAGAACTTTTCAGATAATTATTCATAAAGTATAGATTTTGGGAAGAACTTTCTATTATGTAAACGATGGCTGATATAGTAGTATATCAAACGTCGATATTGATGATAGTAATATTTCGTGCAACCAGATATCTGAAATCACCTTTTGGTTTCGTGTCTTAAAGAGAGGAGAGTTATATTTTATTCAAGTCGTGGTATATTAAGTATTGATATTTTGGCAACAATGGTTACTATTCATTGACTACTAGTAAAATAACAAAACAATTTCACTGATCAAGAATATTTAATCAATATGCTGACAAGTTTCATTCCCGACGTGAAATTTATAAAAATAAATTTCAGAATTATATTCTAGAATTGTACTTGTATTGGAATCAACTTTATTAATGTAAAAAGGTTTCCTGACAATTACTTTTAGCAGTTTTACTAATATTGATTTTGCTGAAATGTTTGTTAGCGTAAAATATATAACAAAATTTCTAAACTAATCTCTTGAAGTTTTTTTAGTTATCAGTGAAAAATAAAAAAAAGTAAATAAAAGTTTTATCACAACAATTGGTACAGTATTATAATACAGTATTAAGAAAAGATATTATACTAATTGATACTAAAAAGTACTACAACTGGTCTCCTAAGTCAGAATACTTGAATCCGTCCAACTCTTGAAACCGAAGGTGGAAAAAATTGTTATCGTATAAAAAGCATTTCGGATAATTATTCATGAAGTATAGATTATGTAAAAAGTTTCTATTATGCAAACGATGGCTGATATATATCAAACGTTGCTATTGATGATAATAAAATTTCAATAATATATATAATAAGGGAACAAATATTAGTTCATTGCTACTAAAACAACGAAACAAATAAATTAATTTAAAAAATATTTTATCAGTACACTGATAAATTTGATTCCCTATATGAATTGTATAAAAAATTTTTTACTTATATTAAAAAATAGAATTTATTTTCTTAACATATAATATATCTTTTTTCATTTTCGTATTATTGTATTATTAAGATTGATCATTGCTTAGTTTGAAATGCTTGTTCTATTAAAATTAAGAACAAAATTTCTACATCTATCTCTTGAATCCTCTCAAAATAAGAAGATGAATTTGGAATTTATTACCGATTTTGGAATTGAATTTTGAAAAAATTTTAGGTATTGAAAAGTGTTCAGATAATTTTGACTAGATTTTCAATCAAATGTCTATATCTAACATATTTAGTATAATATATGAAATGTCGATATTGCTGATAGTAATATTTCGTGCAATAATATCAATGCATTTTCTCAAAATGCTATAAGAGATGAAGAATAATTTAAACAAAAAAACAGGAGAACAGTTGATGAAATCTAGATGTTGAATAAATTATCAAGAAATCTTATTTATAAACACAAGTTTTCATGCATATTTAATATTTTGCCATGTAAAAATATTATCTAAGAATTTATAAGTTGTTTCTTTAAATCTGAAAACACCTTTTGGATTAATTTAAAGAAACTAAACTGCAACTATAAAAGTTTTATTTTTATTGAATCAAAACTAAAATAAATAAATATCGATGCATTTTTTAAAACTCTGTAAGAAGTAAGGGAGAATAATGAAAAATAATTAGGAGAACGGTGGATGAAATCTGGAAATGGAATTAATTGTCAAGAAACCTTTTTTATAAACAATAGCTTTACATACTATTTTTTGGCATAAAAAAATATTCTTCAAGTATTTATAATTTTTTAATATCTGAAATATCTTTTGGGTTAAAATAAAGAAACTAAACTGCAATTAAAAAAGCTTTATGTTTGTTCAATAAAAACAAAACAAAAAAATATCGATGCATTTTTAGAAATTCTCAAATTCTCAAAATTTGAAATCAGGCAAGGTAGAATAGTTTTTAAAAAAAAAAAAAAAGGGGGAGAGCATTGGATAAAATCTAGACGTTGAATTAATTGTCAAGAAATATTTATAAACACAATTCCACATGCTATTTTAATATTTCGGCATATAAAAATATTATCCGAGAATTTATAAATTGTTTTTTTAAAATATACCGAATTTGCAAACAGTTATTTTCGAATATTGTGACCAATCAAAACCAGATGCAAAAATACTTCTAACGAATTAAATTTATTACCTAAAGCCTTAATTCACGCAAACTGATACGAACAAGTCGAATTTCAATTCTGATACATAACTCAGCTTTTTTATCAATCAACTTATCATCCACCCAATCACAAAATTAGTTAATATTTCTTAGTTCGTAGACCCTTTTCCATTTCGTTATCTCCCTTAACACACGGAGCACCCAAATAACAATTTAGATTAATAAAGCAGTTATTCGTAAACTAATTTGTTGAGCGTAATGATATGTTGATAATATGCAGTTTTTTTTCTGTGCACGCAATTGGTCGTCCGTTGTTATGAGCGGTTGCTGGGGAACTGGAGAGATCTTATCTCTGGAGGTGTGAAACCAACATAATTCCTTTTGTTCTGGATACACCAGAGATAAAAACTTTGAGCTCTTTTTTTTTATTGATAAATTTTTCGTATTAATGATTATTACTCTTTGCAAGCCGGCCCGGTTTTTGTGGTTGCTGTGAGGCGTGTCGGAACGTGAGACTGCAAAACTCAACCACCCCTGAGTAAAAAATGCGAAAAAGATGAGGTATGTTTGTTAGGGGGATCATTATAAGAACCATTCCCTTTTTCGCAGCTGTCTGAAAGGTGATTATAACGAGAGAGAGAGAGAGAGAAGAAAAAATTATGATTTGTTGCAAAGCAATGAGATGGAAAAAAGAATTGACTTTCAAGGTTGCCTTTTTTTTTTTTTTAAAGTAGGTACTGAAGGGTAGGCAAGGGAGGGAGGTAGATATCCTGAAGATCAAATAGCGTGAAAAGTCTGCAATTATATACGGAATGATTCATTGATTCACTGACGAGTCTTTTTATAATTACTGTTTTTGTGATTCTCTCTATACTTCTTGGTGTGTTAGCAAACGTATCGTCATTGTTTTGTCTGTTTTGAGATTTTAGATAAATGCTTTTTCTTTTTTTCTGAAGCTCTCGGCCTAAAATAATAATGCTGAAAAAAGGGATAGCAATTATTCATTTACTGCAAGCGGAATAGAAAGATGAGATGAATAGCAATTATTTTGTTATAATTGCAACTCTTTATATTGCGTGTTAGTTTATGTACTCGGTCTTAATGCTAATGCAGATTTTCTTCTAAATGATCCAACTCCACAGATAGCAAAGATGATAGTACACAATATAATATCATTAATCTAACTTCCTTCTTATGTTTGCATACGAACTTTCTGCATTTATCAACAATTTGTAGTGAGAAAATCATTTCATTAGATTGAAGTTATTTCCCTCTAAAGGCAGGAGTAAGTAATGTTTACCAAGAGAATTTTCGAGGTTACTGAAATAAATAAATCCCCACTAAATCTGTTGACAGTTTGAAATGAGCAACATTACATATTTTTTACTAAGATAGGAGGTAAAACCGATTTTCTAAAGATTTTCATAAGGCTTATTGAAATTTGGAGTAAATATAGATTCTAGTTTACTTTTCTGCACATTAGCACTAAAAATTGCCGAAAATGTTTTATGAAAACTTTTCAATGGATTCTCTATACGGAGGAAGAACTAGTAATGTTTTACTAGAGAAGGTTGAAGTGTTACTAACAGATTTTAATACTACTGTTTCAACTTCCCACTCACACTTCTACGTGTTTAAAAAGAAACTCACTAAAATTGTGGTCAGCTTTTAATTTTTTACAATGACAGGCAAATACAATTAAAATACAAAGAGTATAAAGAACAAAACACACACACAAAATTCAGCATTGCCTATAAGTTCTCTCGCTTGCCAGTATCGCCCGCAGACACCTTCAGCAGATAAGGCCGGATAAAGGAATAGACGCTGAGCATCCATTTGGTCAACTTATAATGAACAACATCATTTTAATGGTCCTAGGAAAGTAGGAATGTATAAGGCTTTCTTTGAAGAATTTCAAGAGTTAATGAAATTCGGAATAAAGACACTGGTGTATCCCAGCTGAACTTATTGGCAGTTTGTAATGAACATCATTTTAACGGATTTAAAGATGTTCCCTGGAAAGGTAGGAGGGAGTAAGAAGGCCTTGGATAAATTCAAAGGGTTGCTGAAACATCGAATAGCGTCTTTCCTAGAGATATTTCGAGAGTTATTTTGTAATAATGATATTTCTTCTTCGTCAACTCTACAGCCTGGTACAGGCTAAGGCAATCTCCATGATCTTTCTCCATCTGACTCTGTCCGGGGCAGTAGATCGCCATCTGTTGACTCCCAAACCCTTTAGATCTCTTTTGACTGAATTAATCCATCTGGTGAGAGGCTTTCCTCTTCTACTGGTGCCTCCAATTGTTGGAAAAGTAACTTTTTTAGTTGGATTTGAATCGTTATATCTGAAAATGTGTTCCAGCCATCTAATACGGTTTAGTTTTATAATTTTTACAAGGTTCTTTGAATTTGTTGTAAATTTCATGGTTATATTGTATTCTGTAGACATCATTTTGCCTAACAGCACCAGACATTTTTTGGAGTATTTTTCTTTTAAAGGCCAACAGCGTATCTTTTTCAGATTTATTTAATGGCCTGCACTCGCTGCCATTTTAAACAATTGGTCTGATTAAGGTCTTGTGCAAGTCAATTTAATATTAATAAATAATAATAATTAATATTTTAGTATTAATAAGTTTTGATTTGAATTGGTTTCTTAGCCATAAAAACATTTATTTGCCATAAATATCGCCATATTTAATTCAAGTTTTATGTTCATTATCATTATTAATGATAGTTACAAGGCATTTAAATTCAATAATGATATAGTAGATCCTAATATTATTTTTCGAAATTTCCACGTATACTTCTACACTTTCACATTTGAACTCGCTAAACTTGTCAGCAATTCGCGATGAAGAATATCCTTTCAAGTTGTTTTCCTAGGAATGTAAGAGTAAGTAATGTTTTATACGTAGAGAACTTCCAATGTTTATTGTAAGTTGCTTGCGGTATTAAAGAAATCCGAGGAAACTTCATTTAGGTAGCCTATGTGACCATCGATACAAAACATTCTCTAGCAATTACTATCAAGTTTATTAGTAGCAAGTTTATTAGTAAATTTATTCTTTTTTTTTCTGTCAGCTATTTGACGAATTTATAAGGGCACAAAAAACTGGAATTTGTAATAAAGGATACTGGAATTTGTACTGGATAAAGGATACTGGATAATTGTATTTATGATGAGGATAATGATGAGAGGCAATGTATAAGTGTCTTAAATTTTTAATCATACTTCCCGGTGGGAGTTTTCCGAGTTTCCTTCTACACAATATGAAAATGTGAAATAGGTACCTCTAAATATTCTCCCAAAACAGTAATGCCTTCTCTTCATCCTTAGTCAGTGGACCATTTGTGGTATACATAAGTGGAATACGAGGCCCACCGATTTGCAAAAGAAAAGTATAAGAATAACTTTTGTCTCCAAATTAGAAATGCCTGGAAGAATACCCTGTTACATATTATTAATTCACTTTATACATTTATTAATTCACTTTAATTATTTTATTTTCCAATTTACTCATGAATGTATTATTTGTAATTTATAATAAATCTTTTATCCACATCTTCCGGACAAATTCATATTACCTGTTAATTATGTTCTTTGGTAAGTTTTATAACAACACAATTTCCAGAAATCCAAGTTTTAATTTTCTGAGAAACACGATAAATTTCTATTTAAGCGGAAAAACACACGCTGGAAATTAATTCAATTTTGTAAAACCGTGACTTTTACTCATTTCGGGGGGAAATTTCCCAGTATTTCATCCAGAAATCCATTAATCCAATCCATCGATAATCCGTTCTCGAGGTCCAGTGCAGCGAAAATTCGGAGTATCGGAGTCGAAGAAGTTGTTAATTTTTGTCGCCCGCTAACTGCAGATGGTATCGAAATCAATGATAGCGGCTGGCTTCGGACAGGTCCGATAACCTGATATCGTCAGAGCCTGCCGATAAAACGCAATATGCAAATGAAACTTACATATTTTCAGGCCGGCCTAGCTTCCTTTATCATCGCCAAAGACCACTGTTTGCAGTAAAACATAAAAGAACAGCGATAGATATGTTGAACATGACATGATAAAGTTAAACCCATCAATTAATGGGATGTTCATTGTAAGTTATTGTCAGTTGAGATTGATGAGATGTGTCTATTTTGATGAATGATTGCAATTTGGTTAATTATTGCAAAGATTGGGTGACAGGCATTTTAGACGAACAAAATTAAAAGTAGCACTATTTACCTTGCTTATTTTTTGTTTTATTTATTCTTCAAACCGTAATTAGTATTATGCCAGATAACTGCAATTTGGTGAGAAAGGTGTTTTTCCCCTTATATCATTCAATGAATGAATCTTACAGAATTTCTGCATTGGTCTCATGATATAACTGAAGAGGATCATATTAATAGTAAACGATGAATGATATTGAGGCTGATGCCCAAATAACTATCGTTCTGTCGCTCGGTGCCATAGATTTCGGGTTTGAGTGCCAGCGAGGCAATCGATATTTGCAGTGGTTTGTAATAAACCATAGGTCCCTGTCTAATAGGACTGCAGAGTGTTAGACGTAGGGTTCACAACCCTACCCAATAAAAAGAAAACATCTCCTGTCTTAAAATCTACCAGTAGCCAGATGGCCTTGGCTCACTGTGGGCCTACCAATGAAGAAGAAGATGACTGATATTAAACAAACTTTATCATCATAATCGATAATAAAGGACCCGATTTCTGTACAATGCTTTGTGTCGAAATAAATTAAATCTCATCTGAAAGTGAGAACAAATAATTGACGTAATTACTGGTTAAATACATTCGATTCCAAGTAACTACATGCCTTTTAATAAATGTAAAATGCAAAAGGCTGTTAAAATATTAAATTTTTTATATTGACATTTATTGAAGTTTTTATTAAAAGTTTTTAACTGGTAAAAAAAAAAGTATTTTTTTTAAATTCATGTTCAATCCTTTTATGCCTTTTAGTTCAATGTCAGAAATTGACAAGGTTTCATACGCTTTATTTCTTAAGTTAAAGAACTATTTGTTGTCTCTAATCCTCAATGTCCCATGAATAATATATTCATGGATAGAAAGAAAGGGGAAGCTTCTGTTGTGTTGGAGCACCCATAGGTAGAAGTCTCCGTGTCGCTGAAGAAGAAGGGCAGTGCCTTCTGGGAGGATTTTTAAGGGGGAACTACCCTGCATTTGGTAGAAAATCCGGAAAACTTCCACCAGGTCGTTCGACTAAAGAGGCAAGATGCTGAATATATGCCATCGAGACTCCTCGCCTTTTGAAACAGTGTCTACAACAAAGCCAACAGCGGACAGAACCTCAGTCCTAATGCTCAGTCCTAATGTCCTGGTGCACGTTGCCACTGAGCCATGAATCGGGCAGAAAAACTAGTACTGACAACAACTGAAATTCTATTGTTTAATAAAAATTATGTATATTATTACATTTTAATTTATTAATAATTATATGTTATAATTAAGACATTTTTTCTTATTATCAGTTTTTAAAGTTATCGAATTGTTCCCAAGGAAAACAATATTGTATTTTTAATACCAGACATTTTACTTAATGCCCTTCTCCATATATATGACCTATTAGTAGGAAAAAAAAGAAACTTTTATATTGAAAAAATTAAAAGTAAAAAAAAAAAATTATCGATCCTGAAAGATCTTTCTGTATTAGTACGTAAAAAATAGTTATGAAATGTAACCATGATCATCCTGTCAGACCCTGCCTGGAATTGGTTGAAGATTAAAAAAATTTCCAAGATTTCTGTTCTTTAATTTTGCAAATCAATGCTAATTATTGATTCAGTTATATTTTTGTATCATAAGAAATATATTTGGTTTAGGTCTTCTCTTATTATTACCACTGACACACGATAGGCAATGAGAGAGACAGAAAAAAAGGGGACACCAGTTTTATTAGAAAGTATTCGTAAACTTTTCTTGAAAATGAACACAAACTAATTACTGGAGAGGCATTAAAATAATAATAATAACAATAAAAAAAATGCAGCAGGCAGGGCAAGATACCTCATTACTGCGATTGCAACAGCGGACGCTCATTGCGTATTGCATTCTGCCGGTCCTTAATTGAACAGCACTACAACAGCCCTCCCCCTACCCCCCCTTCACCATAAAACGCATAATTAAACTCCATGGCGTCAAATTTTTTGAATAAAAGTATTTTTCCCTCCAAAAATACGTGATTAATGACATATTGAGTGCTCGCTACAAGCAGCGAAAGAACAAAAAGCGACGAGCCCTTTCCGAAATAAAAACCCCCACCAATCCGCGATGGCATAAAAAATGGCAGTAATTATAATTGGAGCACAGGTTTCGCTGCCATGATTGGCCGGCGGAATGGATTATTATTTGCGTGTCACAAGATACGAGACAATTTTACATAGTCGCTGACTGTTTCGTGTACACACCTACAACTAAGGAGTTGGGTGACTGATATCCGACGACGGGAAACATGCGTGACGGATACCTAGGGCAGAAAAGACAAACTCTAATTTGAAGTAGCCATCTTTGGCCACATATCAATAAAAACACAATCACACATTGAAAATAGATTCAGTAAGCGCTCTTTAATCAGGCACGTTTGTTAACATGGTTGTGACGGATGAGCGATCTTTACCGGATTATCGAGCTTAAATATAGTTTAATGGAAATATCAATCATTATATCATTCGTCATTCTAGCAACTTCAACATTAAAATCAATGTATTAATTTAATTGAGTATTGTATGTATCATAGTTTTAACAATGTCCATTTTTTTCAATTGAAATAATATGTAAAACAGACAAGACCAAAGATAAAAAATTTAAACGATTAAAACATGTACATATACCCATTCTGAACTAGTATAAACTTGTAGGCAGTATAAATATCATTCTTTGTTCTAGCGATTTTGACATTAAAATCCATGTAATAATTTATTTGAATATTCATGTATTATTAAAAACACAGCAAAAAAAAATGGATAATGCAGAATAATAATTAAACATATTTTGACAACTACTCTATTGTAAGAAAAATCTACATGAGCTTTATTGTTTAATAAAAGTAATTGATATCGCATTTGCTTTTGTGATTCAAAAATAACAACGAATTATTCATTAATTACAAGTTTTATGCTATACTAAAATGAAGACTGATAGTTACGATAATCACTGCTCTAAAATGCGACCACGCCGTGTCACGGCTTGGCGATCAAGGTCAATAAATACTTGAATCCACACCAAAACATTCGAAAGAGAATAGCTCGACCAGTGTACAGAAAATGCTGAATCATCGAATGCCGGATTAAAAAACGCTTACTGTAGCAGGTTTTAATAATGTCAGTTTTTCAGACTAAAATAAAATCGAAAGCAGACAAGAATATGTTTATTTAAGCACTAGCATAGTTACTATTATTTTCAATAAGATCTTTCTATCTTCCCATTAGCTTTTGTTGCCTTTTTTTTTCTAAAAAAATTCATCTGGTTTTGTTTTGAGTAAGAATGTAGCTTCATTTGAACATTTTCTCTTGAACTTAGACTAAATCTTGAAAAATGGCTCTGTAAGTTTCTTAAAATATTGAAATCTGTTGGAGAAAGGTTGAGAAAATAGGGTAGAGAGAAGCATTATTTTCCAGTCAAATCCTTTTAGGAGATTTGCAGTCATTCTTTTTAATGTGGCTTTGGTGTTGTCCAGCTACAGTATCACTCCTATTATGTTTACAAACGAATGCTGTTATTCCTACATAAATGTTTTATAGTTCTTAGCTGAGGATTGGTTGTTATTGTTAGATCGTCCTTTTACTGCTCATAATTTAAAATTAGTTTCATATCCCATTATATATCAAATTTTCTATTTGGAAGAAGACCACTTCGAGATGTTAGATGTTGTTATTGTCGTATTCCCTGAAGAGTACAAGGGAATCAAATACCGTAGTACTCCAAAATAATATTGCCTATGTCGATTGCCAGTTCGGAATATAAATCTTCATCCAAGGGATGGTCCAGACAATGCATGACAGCTGCTACAGCTGGGCAATCAAAGACATGATGAGGAATAAGCTCGACATCAAGGCAGTTGCTACATGTTTTTTTTTTCACTCTGCCATCAGGCCCAATAGGGGGCTACATTTGATCTGATGGCCGGGTGAATAGAGCTCTGGCGTTACGTGCCACAGGTTTTGGGTTCAAATCTCGACGTTACCTTGGATGTTTGTAGTGGTTCGGAATCCCCTTTAAACAGTAAGTCCCGACATAATATGATGGTAGAGCATTGGACATAGGGCAGACATCCTTACCCCGTAAAAAATAAAGCATCTCCCATATCTAAATCTACCTGTACGCAGACAGCTTTGGCCCATCTTGGGGCTGTTGCTCAAATGAAGAAGAAAATCTTTTATTTCTTAAAATTTATTTAAGATATTTAAATCTCAGCAATAAAAATAAATATGCTTATAATAATGATAATTATTTTTATTAAATATATTCACCATCCATTCCATTAATATATAAACATTTTAAAAGTAACCTACCACAAAGAAAATTCATCAGCAGAGAAGGACAATAAAAGCAAGAAGTAGAAAAAAAAAAAAAAAAAATGTAACTCCATCGGAAGCGGATAAAAGTGATTTCAAGCATAGGATAAGGGAGGGACAGAGCAAGCACAAACCCCTTTCATGATAAGATTAGCATCACCCTTGCTTCTACCTGGAGTCTTCAAGTGCTTTATCGGTTTAGGAAATGGCAGCATTTGCATTTTCCACTGTCTGCGTGTTTTCCGAGTCATCAAGTTAAAGATAACAAGAGAAAGCTCAGATATTCTTGGTGGTATATGTCTCCTGTCATGGTCTAGCTTCTCTGACATCTTCTAGAGTCTGTATTAAAGACTTTTGAATTTTAATTTTTATTGAAAATGCTTAGATTATTTAGTAGCAATACACTCCATTCCATTTGAGAAAGATTTTGATTATATGAGTATTTGCTTTGAAGTGTAATGAACTTCCATTAAACACTTCAAGAATAATAACGCTTGTATGTGCAATTCTGGCAAATTAAGAACACTTAAGAGAAAAACAAAGGATTCCCTTGATTTTATTATAATTAAATAGTGAATAATAATACTATTTTAATAAAAATATTCCAAGCGTATAATTTAAATTATAAAATTTTATTAAATAGATTGTGCGTATTCTTATAAATAATGTCTCGTTATCAGTATAAAACAAAATTCATTATTTTGATATTAACTTTATTGAAATAAATTTAAATTATGCAACAATGCTAATCTAAAATCTGCGCATACACGTATATGCTCATTCCAAAAAATATTTCTTCTTATTATTCATCAATAAAAATATTGCATCCTAAATTGATTAAAAAACACACATTTTCAGGTCTTTGATAAAATAATCAAATAAAAACTATAAATGGTTTAATTTCATTAAAAAGTTGTATATATTGAAATTCATATTTCATTATTGCTGATACATTCTAACGCGTATTGCTTTTGGCACCAATAAAAATTCACTATTTTTTTGCACTAATCTTACAAGTGACATTATTCAAATATTGCATTACAAGTAGCAAAAAATACAAGTTCATGGTTCATTAAATATGATGGGGGTAGATGGTTTAATTTATCGTATGATATCCCAATCTTACTGAAATAAATGGATATAATATTGACTCGTAGTTGGACAACGTTCTGATGGGTTTGAGACTTAATTGACGCCCCAGGCAGACAGTATCACGAAGTGTTAGATATTTAATAGTGTTTAGGTAAAATATCCGAAGATTTTTCCTTGAAGAGAATTCTGATGAGTAATGAGGCAATAAGGCGATAAGTGATCAATCTTTAAGATATTTTGTTTCTCTACCTTAAAAAAAAAAAAAAAAAAAATTTCATTTGATGCCTAAAATATTTTTGCTGTGAAATTTAATTCGTTTAACGTTTAAGTGGAATTAATATTGGTTTTAATTACATGAATAATACCAAAAAATTAAATGCGAGTAGCAAAAAAATTAATAAAATGTTTTTAATCATATAAAAATATTATATTTAAATCTTGTTCTTACAAAACGTATAAGTTCTGATAATTTTTTAAATAAAAATTTAGAGATAATTATTTATTTAATATTAGGATAATTAAGTATTTTAAGACAGGATAATTTGTAATCTTCTATACATTTATGCTAAAATAATCGTATTAAATTTTTGTTTTAAAGTTTTAAGAAGTTTTTATTATTAAATATGGGAATAATCTTTTATTTGATGGTAAATAATTTTCTTTTCTGAAACTTGGACTTTGGCAAGATCTGATGAGGCCCATTTGGGTATATTTGAGCTGAAGATTTTAAGGGCTATTCTTAGAAGTATTAAGGAAAGTGATTGTTCGAGAAGACGGTACAACGCAGAAATGTATAAATGCTATAAAAACCAAGATATTATAAAATTTATTAAGATCAATAGATTAACCTGGACTGCTCATATATTTAGAATGAATGATTTATTCCCTGTAAAAAGGCTTGTTTTGACAAGGCCATAGAAGGACTCAGGTTACGATGGATAGACAGAGTTGAGAAGGATTTTGCTGTACTAGGGGTCAAGAATTGGAGCACCATTGTCACCCAGAGGAATGCATGGATATAACATTTACTCGTAGTTGGGCAACATTCTGATGGGTTTGAGACTTAATTGCCGTCCGAGGCAGAGAGTATATATGTATCACTAAGTGTTAGATATTTAATAGTGTTTAGGTAAAATATCTGAAGATTTTTCCTTGAAGAGAGTTCTGATGAGTAATGAGGGAATAAGGCGATAAGTGATCAATCTTTAAGATATTTTGTTTCTCTACCTTAAAACAAAAAAAAATTTCATTTGATTCCTAAAATATTTGGCTGAGAAATTTAATTCAGCGTTTAAGTGGAATTGATAGTGGTTTAAATTACATGAATAATACCAAAAAATTAAATAGCAAAAAATTTAATAAAATGTTTTTAATCGTATAAAAATATTATATTGTTCGTACAAAACGTATAAAGTCATAATAATTTTTTTAAATAAAAATGTAGAGATAATTATCCATTTAGTATTAGGATAATTAAGTATTTTAAGACAGAACAATTTACAATCTTGTATAAATTTTTGCTAAAATAATCGTATTAAATTTTTGTTTTTGAAGTTTTAAGAACTTTTTTTATTATTAAACATAGGAAGAATCTTTTATTTGATAACAATTAATTTTATTTTCTGAAACTTAGACTTTCGCAAGATCTGATGAGGCCCATTTGGGTATATTTGAGTGGTAAGGCTTATTCTTGGAGGTGTTAAGGAAAGTAATTGTCAGAGAAGACGGTACAACGCAGAAATTTATAAATGCTATAAAGACCCATATCTTATAAAATTCATTAAGAATCAACAGATTAAACTGGGCTGCTCATGCATTCATAATGAATGATTGAAACCCTGTAAAAAGGCTCGTTTTGGCAAAGCCACAGGGACAAAGAGGTAGAGAACGACCCAGGTTGCGATGGATAGACGCAGTTGAGAAGGATTTTGTTGTACTAGGGGTTAAGAATTGGAGGACCTTTGTCACCCAGCGGAATGCATGGAAATCTCTTCAAAGGGAAGTCTTGGCCCACTCTGGTCTGTCATGTTATTGATGATGAAATAATTTTCAATTCATTCATAATTCAATTCATAAAATCATTCACATTGTAGGAATTTATGTTTCTGAATATATTTACCTGAAGGACAGGAAGTTTCAAGAATTTTTACATATTATAACGTTCAAAATTTGAAATTTTTCTTTAATTCTAGAATAATTTAATTTTTTTCAATTATGATGATTAGACTCAAGGTATAAATTTTTATGAAAGTAATTATATTCAGATATTTTCTATTCGAAGCATGAAATTTTAAGATATTTTTATTTTTAAATCTAAAACTTCTTTTATTTAATAAATGAATAATTTAACGTTTTCTAAAAACATTCTCACATAAATTTATTTTTTTTAAATATTCACTTTTAGATATTTTTACTCCTAAAACATATGAAACCTTGAAAAAAATATTTTTGGTTTTGTAAAATTCACATTTAGAAATTAATTTAATATTATGATAATTGAATACTTATAAAGACCTTTTAACATCATATCTCGTTTTAAATTATCATCACATTCAAATTTTAACCTGCACGAAATATTAGCAACTAGCTATTGTAATAAATTTACGCTACAAAAAATAATTTGATTACATTATTTATGTTCCTATACATTTAAATAAAAATTTATTATAAATATTGAAAAGCAAAGTCCCTTAACATTAGCTTTTTTTTACGAATTAAATAAATAAATGACTATTAAAATCTAACTTTTGACTGGTATTTTGAATAAAATATCAATAATTCTCTTCGTCTGCATATAGTACTGAAAAAATATGCATTAATAAATTAATAATTTACTTATTTGAATCTTTGAAGATGATGATGTGGGACTACAACTCGTTACGGATACAGTGAGTAGTTTTAAATGCGGTTTTTCTATAAAATATTGATGTAGGATCAAAAATGGCCGACTTTCATTACATGTGAACTTTAGTCGGCCAACAATAGTCCACTGTCGTGATGGTCGTAAAGAAACAAAGAGTTCTCACATTTACAAGTCTAATGTCACGGAACGAATGTATTACATATTGGAACTTGCTATTCTGTCGGGGTACATTGTAATTTTATTGCGAATTACAATGTGCGAGTTTAAATGCATTTGCCATGAAACGCCAGAAGAAAAAAAAAAAAATTAAGTCAACCAAGGAGGTCTTTTGAGTGGCATAATTTTATTCATTATGCAGATGCAGCATTTAACAGTTCTCGTTTTGGCTACACAAAAGGTTTGCCATTAAGTCCCCAAGAAATACTACAAGGTAGGCGTTTCTTCAAGCACAGCGTGCCATTCGTTTATAAATTACCGTTGCCCAGCTATTAAAGGGAACCCAAGTTTGACTTTAAAAAAAAGGATTTTGTTTTTTGTTGTAATATTCATAACATAACATCCTGAAAAATAATCGCGAAATTATTTTAATTCAAAAAAAGGGGATGAAAAAAAAATAATAAAGTGTTTGCGTGAACTGGCACGAGTTGTAGGAACACGTATGAAATGAAGTTTAAAGGTTAGTTTTTCGAGGACCACCTCAATGAATGCGTCTGGTCTTTTATGTTACAATAGAGGAAGGGTGACGGTTTTTTGAGTTGGTTTTTTAATTTGAGAGTTCATAAATAATTGGACAAAAATGTACATATAAATTTAAATGCCGTGTCCGGTACGGGACAGGTTTGCTGGGCTCATTTTTTTTGCTGGGCTCATTTTTTTTGCTGGGCTCATTTGCTGGGCTGTTATCATTAGCGATGCATTAAAATTTTTTTGGAAAATAATACAATACGTGTTTATGTACTCTGCGAACGGGAAGTTTAAGGAAATTATAATTGATTAACATTGTGAACTTTTGCTATTTTATTCGTCATTCTACGCATAGTTTCAATATTAAATGAACAAAATGCATTAATTATGCACTTTCCCGCTTAATGTAAGGATAAACCAGAATCTCAAAGAGAATCACACGAGACGTTTTTTCCCCCATCTAAATGCAAGTTTTAGTTATGGCTAGAGTACTTATATCTTGCAGTTTAATATTAGCTAATAAATCATTATTTGTATATTAGAGCGTCTTTTGTCGAACGACTACGGGCAACACCTGAACTCGAGTTCGAGGCCTGTGGTACAGAGGCCAGAGGGCAAGTCATTCGGCCATCGGGCGTTATCATACGTTATTCGATTATTTTCTATTACAGGAAATAATTTTTTGTTTGCAGAAAAAAAAATGATAAGGAAGGAATTATAACTTAGAAAACTGTACAAAAGTAGTTTGTTCAGCAATTGGCGATAAGGCTGTGATTTTAATCTTTTTTTTTAATTTTTTATTTCCAATGGCAGATTATGAACAGTTAAAGCAAAAAAAGAACAACAAAAAACCTACAACATACAACAACAACAACAAAATAATACAACATACAACAACAAAACATGCTGAAACAGAGTTCATTAATCTAACAATAATGCCAAGTTGCAGATCTTTTAGCCACTAAAATGTGTTACCAGGTGCACCACGGGGAGGTAGATCTTCTGCGCACCCATGATTTTAATCTTGACTATCAAAAACGCCAAAATGAATTCTAACAAAGCTGATGGTGATAAAATCTAAGCACTGAAATTTGGTGGGAACTTCGCTTGCAGTGTAACAGGCTTCTCGTGGTGTACCCCTTGCTGAATCTGTTACATATCTGCCTTTCTACTGGCTATGACCTCAAGTCAAAATGTCTGACCTTCAAAAACAACAATTTTATTGTGCATTTAACATATAAGTAGATATCTAAATTTTGACTACTATAGTGAAATTATGTCAACTATTAAAGACTAGGGGGCCTGATGGCAGAGTGATTAATGCTCTGGCGTTAGATACCACAGGATTCGAGTCCCGGCAGTGCCTTGGAAGTTTGTAATGGTTCGGAATCCGCTTTAATACGTAGGTTCCCTTCAAATATGACTGTAGATTGTTGGTGTAGGGCTGACAATACTACCCCATAAAAAGAAAACATCTCATGTTTATTAATTACTTTTTTTTTAAATAATATTTGTTTTACTTTTTCCACTCTGACTTTATATCAAGGAAAGTTTTTCTAAAAATAATTCCCTTAAAAACAGTTGTTGTTAAAGCGAAAAAAAGTTAAAAAGGGGTCAGGTTTCAGAAGCCCAACTAATTATCTTATTTTCTTTTCCTTTTAAGAATATCAAATCTCAGGAATGTTCACAGAATGCTATAACAACGATTAGTTGCCTTAATATTAAAAAAAAAATTATTTAAATTTATTACTATAGATAACTCATTCCTCCTCAACCGTGGTAAGTAAAACTGCATAATAATTCTAATTTATTATTTGAAATTTCGGGGTAGTAAGGCAGTGATTCCCAAAGAATGTTCTGCGGTGTCCTGGCGAGCAGCGGTATTTTCACAAAGACGTCACGAAATATTTCAAAAATTTCTTAGTTAATTAGACCCAAACTGAACACAAAAAGTAAAAAAGCTAAAATTTGGTAAATATATAGATTTTTGATATGACTTGATTTTTATTTGACTCAGTGTGAAGCCAGTTCAGAAAGTTCTTCTGAGCTGGCAACGTTGTGCCTTCTTTAGATATACAAAGGAGGACACTTCTCCTACCGGCATAGATTTTTGTGACAGATTCTGACTGTTCTGGAATATCCTGCAGGCAGAATATATAAAAAAGCATTGCCGAATCGATCTAATCAGTTGGTAGTCGAAGTCCAATAAAGAAGTGCTATAATTAGTTAATGAATATAGTTAGTGTTAGATTATTGTCTCTGATAAATAGTCTTATAAGTTTTGCTGTTGCATCTTTGATGATGGATTAATTATTGAATAATAAATGTGAAGATGCAGATAAAGAAAGTACGCCTCAATCAGCGGCAAGACTGAAAAAAACGAAAAATGTTGTAAATATGATGGCGGTTATTTATAATTCGGTTTTACATCTACAGAAAAGACATCACAACTTGTATAATGTATGGAAATTTTGGTTCCTGAATGTATGTTCCCAAGTAAATTGAAGTGCAATTTAGAAACTAATTCCCCCCTACATGGTTGGCAAACCTTATGATTTCTTGTCCCGAAAGTTAAAAGAACTGAAACAACAAAGGGGGAAAAAAATATTTTTTAAGACAATCTGTATCAAACAATGCTTAGCTAGCATCATACAACGTGGCTTATGGAATCGCGAAATACAATAAGAAGTCTCAAACTATCGCAGAACTTCTCCTACCGGTTGATGTAGACGTGGTGAGCGTCATGAACGCCTGCTGGGAAACTGCTTTCAAAATGCCTTTAAAATACCTTAAATGTTAATTTTCAAAATGCCTTATGTCAAATAACATATCCACAGCAAACAAAATATGGCGGAGAAATTCAACGATTCTGAGAAATCAAAGGGATGGAATTTGGATTTCTGCTAGATGAGGCTACGGATAATAATTAGGAATGCTCATTTGATATGCTATGTAGGTTCTGGACGGTAATAATATTGCAGAAGACCTTCTCCTTTGTAAAAATATCACTGCAGGAATGAAGACCCAGGACTTGTTCGAGATCCATGATACATTAATACCTGAAAATAATTTGGATTGGATTAAGAGCGTTGGTGTCTGTTTATTTGTGCTAATTCTGTGTCTGGCTGCTATGAAAATTTGCAGAAACGTATTCGAAACAAAGCCCCTGATGGCAAACCCACACGAAAAAGCTTGCGTCAACGCACTGAATCAATTGTTAAAATGTGCGGTGAATGTAGTAAATTTTATATCATCCACTGGAGGCAATCCAAAAAATTATGAGGTTACTATATGTGTCTCTTTCAGGATAAACATCACATATCTTGGAACTACGGCAAAAATTTATGAAAAATTTTATTTATAAAATTGTTTATAAATAATAAAAATTAAAAAGAAATTTTTTTTTTCATTACTTGTTTTTATCATATTTTTTATTTATTTTCCTTAAAGAAAAAAGACAAAGATGCTTAAGATTTTGAAGGAACAAATTTTTTTCAATTAAACTAAAGATGAATTCCATGAATCTTTCTATCTACATGGAGAAATATGCAACTTTTGAAGTCAAAGGAAAAACAACTTCAGATTTTATAAAAATAACTCAAATTATAGAGAAGAAAATTAAATGAAGATGTGGGCAAAGATTTTTTTTAACGATGTAAAAATTTTCGAAGACATATGATTTTGATCTTTTTGATGGTATTAAAATCCACAGCTAATTATCTAATTTGAGAAATACTTTAAAAACGAAAATTTCTATTCAAAATTCATTTAACTCTCCTAAATTTATTGTTGAGTTGCTCTTGCTACAAAAGTTTGAAAGCGAAATATGACATCATGGAATTAACAAAAATTTAGATTTTAATAAAAGATGAATATCTCCTTCTAAGTGATGAAGCTTATTGGATTTTAATTGTAAGTCATACTTGTACAAAACTGAATTTTAAGCTGTCGCTGTAATAAAGAGTAAGTATCGAGCGAAAAAGAAAAACGGGGTAAATTAAAGAAGTCCATGTCCGATTTGTAGACCGTGCCCAGTATTGATTATATGATTCGAGAAAATAGACAGTAATTTGCATGGTTCATCATTCGCATTCGTTATTAATTTAATGTTACTGAAATACATAACAAATAAACGAAGGAATTTTACTGATTTTTCTCTCTTAGTCAAATTTTTACTTAGGATATAGAGGTGTCGAAAAATCTTAATTAAATAAAAAGGGGCCGTGACCTGAAAAAGTTTAGGTATCGCCGGGTTAAGTGATTCCGTTAAAACAGACATACATTTACATCTCTTCTTTTTTAACTTGAATGTAGCTATTTCTTTCCCTCTAGATCCGTCAATGCCTCCAATTAAGCCTTCTAAATTAAGCCTAATTTAATGCCTCCATTAGTTATTAAAAACCCATTGAAACCAATGTCTTAAAACTCAATGAAGATTCTTTCTAGGAAAGTTTCCGAACGCAGACTTTGTTTAGGTTATTAAATTCTTTTAAAAAAGATTTGTATTTAATTTTATTCTCATTCATTTTTAACTCAAATTCAATTGTTGGTTATGATAAAACAATTAATGTCTCCAAAAATATTAGTTTTTTTCCTTTGATATCAATAATAGCACCAAAATTCTCTATCACCAATCTTATTAAATCCATAAAAAAAATCCGTCGAAACCAATGAAGATTCATTCTCAGAAAACAGAAGAATATATATATTTTAAGTTATTAGATTCTTTAAAGATAGAAATATATTTTGATTTATTCCGGTTTATTTTTAACTCAAATGCAATTGCTGCCTTTCCTAAAGCAGTAAATATATCAGAAAATGATTTTGTGCTTTAATATGAACAATACTATACAAACTCTACAGTTCGTTTAAATCCCTTTAAAACTCTACGAAACCAATCTTTCAAAATACAATGAGGGATTTTCCCAAAAAACAGCGAAACACAAATATATTTTAAGTTAATAAGTTATTTAAAAGCAGACATACATTTAGTTATACTCTTATTTATTTTTAACACAAATGCAGATACCGCTTTCTTTAGAACAATTATTGCCTGTAACTTTAATTTTTATGTACTGATATCAAAGATACCAATAAAATACATCAAAATCAATCTAATTAAATCCCTTAAAAACCCTTCAAAACAGATCTCACTACACCCAATGCAGATTTTTCCCCCTAAAATAATAGAGGAACACCGACGTATTAAGGTTAATAGTTTTTTTTAAGAATAGACATTTAGTTTTTAACATGAATGCATCAATTCCTCTCCCTAAAGCATTGAATGTCTCCAAAAATGCCGATTTCGTGCCTTAATATCAGCGATACCAATCAAACACTCCAACATCAACCCAATTAAATCCATTTAAAACCCATCTCTACTTAAACCCAGCGAAGATTCTTGCCAAGGAAGTAGAAGGGAACACACATCCTAACCCTATTACTGGCAGCTGAAGAATCGATGCAAACTAAAGGAAAAATCTCCATCATCCAATCGACTGCAGTTAACCTCATGATATTGTCCATGCGCTCGCCTCCAAGGACCCTCTGTCCTAATTAGTTTATAAAAGAGAGCCCCCCGATTACGTTTCATGAGAGGCCATATTGCGTTGCGGGCGGCATTACTCAATGTCAGGCGTGACTGACAGGCGTGGAGGAATTTAAAACTATTACATTTACATATTTTCGTGTCTTCATTGATTTAGAGCGGCCTATCTCTTTGGAGGGCCGTTTTCCTTTTGCAGACGATAGGCATAAAGAGGGGGACGCGCGAAAGGGTTCGAGTATATAGTGAGGGCTGCATCGCCTTGGTGGGTTTCGGTTGGCCTGTGTCGAGTTGATGGTATCTGCTCATGAAGTTTTGATGTATAAACTTTGGAGAATAAATGAACGGTTTATAATTTAATGTTGGGCTGTCCCATCCAATTGTTAATTACATTAACTTTTAATGGAAATCATGAAAGAATTTTCAACAATTTTAATTTGTGACTTCAAAGCATTTGAGAGTGAGTCTGCAAGCGATATTCTATTTTATGTTCTAATAAAGATTTCATTTAATCGATTAAGATTTCGTTTAATTACATTAAATCAATATTCAATTTTATCTCTTTAGCTGCTACAAATATTAACTTTTGAATAAAGATACAAGATTCAAGTTCCAAGATTGGGTTTCCTATAAGGCTTGATTCTTGCATTCTTGTAAAAAGAACGTGTACGTAACACGTTAGTTACGTATACGTTAATTAAAACACGTAATGCCAAACGGCATTACGTGTTTTAACACTTGGCGTACAAATCAATTATTAATCAGATTAATTTTGCTATGTATCCTTTTAATATTTCAAGATGAGATTCGAATTGCAGTCCTAATTGCAGTTAATATGCAATTTTTAACCAAGTTCTTAATCCATTTACATCATAAGGCGATATATGTGCAAAATTTTCCTGGCCATTATCATCGAAGAGCATATATGCTCTATATAATAATGGGCAAGAGTTTGTGCAAAACGATTATTATAAATGGATTAAAGTATTTTCTGGTAAAAGCAATTCTAAAAAACTGATAAAAATGGAGGTTTTGATTCTACTAGAAGTGAAGAAGCAAATAGACCCACAAAATCTACCTATAATCAAAAATTATCCTTTCATCCATAAGTCATGAGATCTACATGATCCTCTTGAACAGTTACATTATTCTCATAACAATTAAAAAAAATGAGTCTTCAAGTAAAAATCAGCAGAAAAAAACTGAACAAAATAAACTAAAAATCAAAGCATGAGTAAGACGAGAAATCCATTCTTACCATCAAGATTTATTGGTCAACATTTTTCTAATACTTATTCAAACACCTTCATCACGAAAAGCTCGTAAACGTTGTGTAGTTAGTTTATCATAAAAAAATCATTTTACCAGTGTGATAACGTGTTGAAAATTTCAAGTACTATGATGCGGTGCAAAGCTATTAAATTGAATTTTTCAAATTATTTTCAATGTATAATTGAACTAAATCCTATTATTCTTTGTGTAAGTCCTTTTGGCTTTCATTTTTTTATTATTTTGAACTATTTCTATCTTTAAAAAATATTGGTGATAAGGGTAGTCTTAGTTTTTCGAAATGGATAAATTGCAAATGGGGTAGTCGCATTTAAAAAAAAAATTACATTTTTTTTTTTATTCTTGAAATAATTCAAAATGATTAAATATCAATACTTCAATTTTCGATATTTTGTCACTTTTTGTAATATACATCTAGGAACTATTAAGTTGAACACAAAACATTATTATTTTTTTTCAAATACCATGTCTTTTTCATTCTTAACATAAAAATTAAAAACTTTTTATCAAATATGGACAAAGGTTTAGTTTGTTGCTAATATGATTTAAAAAAAGACTTTTAAACTAAAAAGCCGAATTAAAAACGAATAAAATTAAAACAGAATTATTTTATACTCATGGTTAAAGATTATTAAATTATAATTTAATGCTTTTCTACAAATGTTATGTACAGTAATCTTTTTGATTTAAAATTACTGTTGTGATTACTTTGATTTAAAATTACTGTTAAAGTGCTGTTATTAATATTATTTAACTAACTCTTAAATATTTGTTAACTATTAAGTTTTAAAATTTTTACTTCTTATTTAAACAAATTTGATTCCATTTTAGCTATTAATGGTTGAAACAAAACAAATAATTTTATCCCACTGTAAAACATGAATACTTGTATTATAGATGATTGTTTCATTTTGAGTTTCACAATAAAGCAACATCTCAAATATCATGAGCAAGAAATGTTTATTTTCCAATTTTGTGTGTGGGTGTTCTTGTTTCTTTTGAGTTTATTTAAAAAGTATACATTTCAACATTGCGAAATATTACTTCATATCAGTTCGTATTATTCATTAATTGAAATAAGAATAATCTTTCTGTGGTTTGTAAACTGCTTGTGTTGTAAGTAATTGTTTGTTCTCATATTATGATTTAACTGTGTTATTTAGTTAGCCTAATTTACTGTGTTCTGGAAACTTCTTATTACTTCAAGCGAAAAAACCATTATTTTTCTGATATTTAAAATAAATTATGTTTTATAAACAGTCTTTCAATTTCATTTATGAATTGATGTGAGCTACAAAGTTGCAAAACATTGTCGCTTAAACGAAGCAAATTACGTTAATGTTTTGATTCTTGAATTACCAAGTAATGAAGTTTTAGTTTTTAAAGCTTGCATGTTGAATTGCTAATATGGATTTTTGATTTAATTTTAATTTTAATTGCACTTGAATTTCAGATGTTGTATCGTTTTTTTATCACTAATTATTATTTATTTCATATATTGAATAATAAAAAGGCGATACATACGATTCCTCATGTTGAATATTAAAAAAATTACATATTTCACATGTCGAATAGTAAAAAAATGATATATTTCACATGTCGAATAGTAAAAACATTATACATTTCACATGTTGAATAGTAAAACATTATACATTTAACATGTTGAATAGTAAAAAAATTATATATTTGACCTGCTGAATAGAAAAAAAAATGATACATTTCACATACTGAATATTAAAAAATGATTTTAAATTGTCGAATTGTAAAAAAATGATACATTTAATTTATTGCATTATAAAAAAAATGATACATTTAATTTGTCGAATAGTAAAAAAATGATACATTTAATATGTCGAATAGTAAATAAATAATAAAAAAACCCGATACATTTCTTATGTTCAATAGTAAAAAAAAAAATTTACATTTCAAAAATCTTTCGTTATGACATAAGCATTCGTTTCTTAAAATCAAAATACTTATTACAAGGATCATTTTGTAAGTATTATTTTTCGAAATACATTAAAAAACGAACTAGCAGATTTAATATTATTTTTTAAATAATCTGTATATAAAAAAATTTAATTAGTTTAAAGTTATATACAGTTTAAAAAATTAAATGTCTAACAAAAAATATTTCGATTAAAAGTTTTTATCAAAAAAATTTTATTTTATTAAACTTTTTTTTAAAAATAATGTGATTTTAAGTGAATTTTGCGATAGATAAATTTCTTTGCAAAAAAAATATTTTTTTATACACATGGTTTGCATAATTTGTTACGATATAAACTTCAGCGTATTTTTACAGAAAACTTCTTCTTTGGGAATGAATGCTAATATATGTTAAGTATTTCTTCTTTTACTGTTGTATTATGAAGTAACTATATTTATTTAAATGATTTACTATTCGTTAGTATATTTGCTTGAAATATTTTTAAATAATAAAATTGGATTTTATATTGGTCTAAGAATGTTTTAAACCCAAGAGAAATATCCTTTTTTAAAGAAATATATTTATTTTATGCATTTTGTGTGATTAAATTCGCCAGATATATGAGTAATGAATATAATATTTTAATTATACATGTTTGTAATTTAATAAAAACTGTAGAAGAGGTTATTATTTCGTTTTATTTGAGCAAAACAATTTTGACGCCATTTTTTTGGTAGGATAAATATAAAAATCAATTAAAATGATTAAAAAAAGATTGAATTGGTTTTTTATACATAATCTAAAAAGTACTAGTTTTTAAGAAATAGATGAATTTCCCTTATACTTTTTATATTAAACATATTTTTATTGAAAAAAGGAAATTTTAAATCATAAAGATGATTAATTTCGCTTTTTTTTTTTGAAAAAATAACTGATATTAAAGAATTATTCTAACTAAATACAAAAAATGAATAATTATAGCCGATAGATTTTCGTTTTCATACAGAACAGACATGACATAGATATTTCTATCTGAAAGATAATACTATTTCTATAAAGATTTAGATAAAAATATTCATTTCGTTCAACGTATTAACTATGTTTTCAATATGCAGAAAGAAAGCGTTGACAGACTGATTCCGAAGAAATCAATAAATTAATTTAATTTAAGTTTTCTCTTTTAGAAATAAATGTGGCGTAAAATAATAAATAAATGCTATTGTACATTTTGGGTATGTGAATAACTTGTGATTTTGGCAATATGGACATCATGGATGTTTTCTACCAAGTAACCAGAACGGGACGGGAAATGATTTTTTTGAGTACATTCAGAAAGACATCACAAAATGACAATTGTAATAACTGTGGTCCTCCTTATTAAAAAAAAATGGTGTCAACAAACCATTGGTTTGCAGAATGATAACAGCTCAGGAGCATGTGTCCCTAGCATTGAAGGTTTGGTTCTCTCTTTATCTAGTAGTCAATACTTATAACTTTTGCTAACATATGTAAGCGAAACTAAAAAGTAGACTTTTATCTTTTAGAGACCATTATGATAACTTATGATTTGTACTAAATACAACTAGAAAACCAAAAAATGCCATTAGAAACAAAAATAATACTAATAGAAAAAGTAAAAATACCATTAGAAACACCAAAATACTACTAGGAAAACCAACATACCATTAATTAAACACTCAAAATACTACTAGAAAACCCAAAAATGCCGTTCGAAACACCAAAATACAACTAGAAAATCAAAAATGCGATTAGCAACACCAAAATACTACTAGGAAAACTAAAATGCCATTAATTAAACACCCGAAATGCTACTAGAAAACCCAAAAATTCCATTAGAAACACCAAAATACTACTAGAAAAACTAAAAACGCCATTAGAAACACCAAAATACTACTAGAAAAACCAAAAATGCCATTAGAGACACCAAAATACTACTAAAAAAACCAGATATGGCATTAGAAATACCCTACTATTGGAAACAAAAAAAAATACTATTAGAAACACCAAAATTATTATTAGAAAAATCAAAAATGCTATTAGAAACACCAAAATACTACTAGAAAAAACAAAAATGCCATTAGAGACACTAAAATACTACTAAAAGACCAGATATGACATTAGAAATAACCTACTATTGGAAACAAAAAAAATACTATTAGAAACACCAAAAATGCCCTTAGAAACACCAAAACACTACTAGAAAAAACAAAAATACTATTAGAAATATCAAAATACTACTAGAAGAACAAAACATTCTATTAGAAACACCAAAATACTGTTAGAAAAACTAAAAATGTCGTTAGAAACACCCTTCCACTGGACACAAAAAATACTATTAGAAGCAGCACAAATATTAATAGAAACACCAATATATAGATATGTGTGTGGGTTTTCGAACGAAAATGTAACGTTTCAATTTAATTAAACACCCTCCTCGCGCGGCAGTGCTATGTCTTGAGTAAATATCTTCTCCTCCCCCTTTTCGTCGAGGTGTGACTTTTATCTGCTCTGAATATGAAGCAGCGTGCCTTTTTTGAAAAACGGGGACGTTTCTCTGCTCTCTGGGACTATCCATCAACGGCGGAGGAGGCTCTAATCACTGCGACGTCAACAACCCTAGTCAAATATTCAAGTTGCACTCCACTCAGTAATTATCGATTTTTGGGACGCTGGTGGCGTTTGAGATTTGACACGCGGCTCTAATGCAATTGCAATCACCCCGCTATTATCTGTGTCGTGTTCCTCTGGTTTCGGAATGTCTTTGGGGGTGCCGCGAACACTGGCAGATTCTGTGGAGAAATTGTTGAAATTTCCTGAAAGTATTCGCCGGTTCCGACTTTTAAATATGCTGTTATTAATTTGGTACTCTTTCCAATAATTAGAATGTATTGATTAATATAGGAGATTCAAAATGATTGCTCTGATTGCAATGTTAACTTCGTTGTAAGAAGAAGAAAAAAATCTGAATACAGTTTCTGTTGGTCACATTGCGAGTGATCAACGGAATATTGCCAACAAATATGACTGACCGAACAAATTGAAATGATTGAAAGAGTTGGATCAAGTATGATAGAGAATGATAGAGTGATGATGATAGAGATAGGATAGAGGGTGATAGACATAGAGGGTGATAGAGTTGGAGATGGACCAACAAATATTGCAATGGTAAATATCAATTTACCATGGCAATATTTTTTGGAGATATGACCAAGATTCAGTGATTTTTTTTAAGCGGGATATGTCAAAGACTGTTTCTTTACTCCTATTTTACTTATAATAGTGATGCTTCTGTTATTATTAATTTGATGGTCTTTCTATTAATTAAAATGTATTGATTAACACAGAGTGATTTAAAATGATTGTTCTGAATGCAATATTAACTTCTTTGTAAAAACTGAGAACAAATTTAAACGCAATAAAGAAGGAGCATCAAAGTTTTATTTGTTATTCTATGATTCCCCGTGTTCACACGGGCAATATACAAGTGGTAATCCCTTTAATTTGATATTACTTTGCCAAATATACTGTGATTTCATATTATTCAGATATGTCAAAGACTGTGCCTTTATACATTCTTTACCTACAGAAATAAGCAAATTTGTTGTTACTAATTTAATATTCTTTGCAATAATTACAATAAATTGATTAAAAAGATTATTAAAAATGATTGTCCTGATTACGAAAAATAATAACTTCATTCTATTCCATTCATTCTAATGTTACTTTTGAGGGCATATGTTCAAGATATTGCGGTTTTGTTTTTTGAGGGATATGTCAGCCAAAAAATTGAAACCTACAGCATGATATAACTACTGTGATAATATTAATTTGGTATTATTACGAATAATAACAATATATTGTTAAGTAGAGGGTGTTTCAAAATGATTTCCCTGATTTCAATTACAATAAACGTTTTTGAAGAATAAATTTGAACATAACACGATCATAATAATTTTGAACACAATCTGGAAGGTCGAAATTTTGCTTGCGTATTTTCTAACTATTTTATGTGATTTCCTTAGTCACACGGCCAATGTCCAAGTGATAGTCCATTTAACATGACATTTCTTTTATGTGTATATGATCAAGATATTGTGATTCTTTTATGGTGATATGGTCAGATTATTGAGAATCCTTTTATGAGAATATGCTGAAAACTGTTTCTACCTACAAAAATGAACGAACCGAAGGTGCCCATAAAGAACGATTAAGAATATATTTCAAACTATCTGACCTGAAATGAAATGAACTTACAGTTTGGTTGTTATCTGTGTGGTTAAAAGAAATCACTTATACATCTGTAAAATAAGCAGATCACATTTTAATCTTCTTTTTTGTATTGTGTTGAAACATTTTCTTTTACAGAGAGTTATTGTCATTTATAATCACAGCAATCATTTGGGATCACATGGTTTTATACGAGAGAGTGATAGCTAAGCACTTATTGAAAAGGGTTACTAGAAATTCTAATCAGCATTATGGAAGCATATCTTTTATAGAATTAAAACGACTTTTAAAGGGAAGTCCTGAATATGAAATTAAAATTCGCAGAGAAATTGAGCAAAACACTGTAGAAAAGGAAATATACATCTTTATTTTGGTAAGTGTAAAAAAGAGTGTAGGATCGTGAAGTAAAAGTGGGGATGTTCAGTATCTTGTTTCGTTAGCCATACAATCTGGTGGGAGTTTTTCGTGTTTTCTCCCATACGATAAGCAAATTCGGGGTAGTTTCCCTTAGAGCTCTGCCCTCCTTCTTCAGCGATTTGGAGTCAAATCAAACTTCTACCTATAGGTGCTTCATTACAACAGAAGCTGCCCCCTTTCCCTCAACTTTAAATTGTAGGTCCCGGTCTGTTTAGCCTTCGTGTGCACAAGATGTCCACAGAGTGACAAGCCAAACCAAACCTTTACCTCCATCAATGAGTGTACTTTCTGCGCTTCCGGACACTGAGGATTAGTCACAACACAGCAACAACAAAATATTTATTAAAAGATAAATGTGAACAACTAATTCCAAGATTTTAAAGAAGCTGTCTTATTTAATTTAGAGTAAATTTTTAAGAATTGAGTAAATTTTTTAATTTAACCTTTCTTTCCCATTATATTCTAATTTTTTTTTTTTAATTATTCAAATTAGTTCATCTTTATCGTAAAAGAAAAAAAATCTTCTTGAATATAAAAAACCTTCATTCCCTTAAATAGTGAAATAAATCTCAGTGTATTAGTTAATTGAATCAGTAAAGTTTAAAAGCATTTTTTTTCTCGTGTGTGTGTTTTTCCGTGAAAAATCTCTGCTAAATACAGAAAAGTGGGAGTACCCGAAAGGTGTGGTTCTTTTTGAGAATCTCTGAAGGGTCAAAAAGTCAAACGGAGGGTCATCGCTTACTCATTCTGTGGCGGCTTAACCATACCTTTCTATTAGAAGACCCCGAATTTGGAGTGCAATAATCATAGTCATTGCATAGTTGGGAAACATTTGTTTCCCATTCTGAGCTATTTTCGCGGTTTTTGTCGGGGAGATGTAGCTGTTGGGAGGAATTTATTTTATGGAAGAAAACTGTTTTTCACTTTAAACTGTTTAAAGTAACTGTTTTTGCTTCTTCCTTTTATTTTTTATTTTTTGGAAAAAAGGGAGTGTAACCTATCACTTTGCCACCTGTTTGATTGAAGATGGAAACCTGCGTAGGATATTATATTGTTGGTGGTTAACCTTGATATGGATGAAGAATAATATTATTAGGTTAATCTGTAGATTTTCGGATTGTGTGATCTATTATGTGGTGTTTTTATATGTTAATAAAATACATTTTTTTTTTCGTTTGACTATGGCGGGAATTATAACAGAAAACTCGGTTATGGATATGAAATCCTGCATATAATTGAATATGTTTGTTTTGTGTTATTATTCACAAATTTCATAAATGGAAATAAAAATAAATAATTGTTTTATTTTCATCTTTATCTGCCATAATATTACATAATGGCTTGATTTATTAGTGAATCATAATAAATAACGTATTCAAATTAATGTTATTTAATAGTAAATAGAAAATAATAGATTTTAATAAATATAATTTATTGCAAACGTGAACAATTTAATTTTTAAAATGTATAATAGAATTTTTCGACCTCAGTAACTTGTGTATTAATCTATAGATGATTATCAAAATAATGGAAACACCTGGGAATAAAGGTGACATTTAAGAATGCACTTCGTAAGCATTAAAATGTAATCTTAGCTACCAGTTTTTCTTAATATAAAAAGTATATATCATGGTAGAATTCAATGAAGTTGTAGAAATCTTGGATTTTAATCAAAAGCATAACATACCAGACCTCACAGATTTTCAAAGAGACCCAATTGTAGGAGCCCGACTAATTGGAGCAATTATGACCGAAACATCCCAACTTTTAGGAGTTTCTAGAGGTATTGTGTCTAAAGTCATTACAGCGTAAACACAGCGCGGCAAAGCAAAATAGTGGACGGTAGGAGAAGCTGAGTGTAAGAGACCTAGGGTATTGAAGAGGATTGTAAAGAAACAATTACCGTCAAAGTGGCCGCAGAACTCAATCTGCATCTAAATTCTCCAGTTTCAATAATTACAGTTAGGAGGTACCTTCATAAACAGTACATTTACTGCAGAGAAACAATTCTGAAGTCATTTGTCATCTATTAATTCCAAATGTTGTCTACAGCGGTGCTCTCGGCATCTGTCCCGGAACTTTCTCAATATCTCCATAAAGATTGGTTGAATATTACTCTTAACACTATTCAGCTCTTGTATGATTCGATTCCCAGGCGAATCCAAGCTGCATTACATGCCAAAGGTGGTCCTACGCCATATTAGTAAAGGATTCTCTATAACTTTAGGGGCTTTCCATTATTTGGATATTATTCCAGTTTGAACAATTTTATGTGATAGATAATGGATATGATTCCTGTACGATGTATAAGTAATTATTAAGTAATAAGAATTATTAAGTACGATGAATTTATTATTGTAATTTCCCTGAGCCCTACATTAACCAGGATATATAAAACCTTTCCAATTACTTTTTTATTACATATTCATAAAAATCTATGCATCAGTCATAAAGTATAGATCTGACTATTTTCTTATTTGCACATTGTTATTTATTCTCTAAGCAATATGCAAATAAGGAAAAAAAATTGATAATTAATAATAACAAAATTAATTTGCACCTTGATAAACGATGCAAATTCCGAAAGCTTTCATGTTTAAATCTGCAGGGCGGCAATTATCTCTCGTTAGGTTTAAGCAGGAGGATGGAAAGTCTCTGGATTCCATTTCTGAAGGATGGGGTGCTCATTTAAATTTGTAGTGGCGAAATTTAATATAGCAGGCATCCTGATAATGCTGAATTTGAGGCATATCTACTGTTCTAGTTTCAGTGACATCAAATTGTCTAATAATCGAAAACAGCAATTTTTAAATTTTTTAAATTTTTTTTACATCATGAAAAAAGGAAAGCATGACAACAATAGCCTAAAATATATTATGCGAGTAAATAGTGTATGTAAAGCTTTATTTAAACTTTGAATTTTTATACGTAATAAAAAAAAACAATAAAAAAATAATACAATAAAAAAATCAGAAGTGCACATTTTAAATATAAAGTTCTTTAAAACCCTTTTTAAACCTTGAATTTCTATACTTAGTAACAAAATTCCACAATAAAAAAAAAATCATAAACACGTGCACATTTTGAATATAAAGTTCCTTAAGAGCCAGATCATGTTCAATAAATCAAAAAGGATGCGTGAAAATACTGTAACAAACTGTAACCATAAGTTCTTGAAGTAATTTTGAAAAGAATGAAACGCTTCATAAATCAAATTCTTTACTTTCAGCTTCAACTTCAACTTCATAAAACAGAAAGTGCGTGTTTCGCAGTTAGAAGAAAAATAAATTCTGGTAAATCTGTGGTGGTCTATAATTACTTAATGACTAGCTATTTTTTTTTTTTTTTTTAATTCTTTCTTATTTTTTTTTTTTTTTTTTGTTTTTTTTTGTTCATTTTTGAGAACAATGATGTATGTTTTATATTTTCATACTTGCATATAAGCTGTCATTTACAAGAGAGAGAGAAATATTAATTTTCAGTGTCTTGTGAATTTTTTTTTTTACTCGTAATTCTTAATTTATTTAAATTTTTTTGTTCTTAATTAAATTTTTAATGACTCGTTAGTATTTTTTTTTTTTTTTTTTTTTTATGGAAAATGAAAGTGTTTTGTTGGTAATTAATTTTTTTGAGGAAAAACGTGATTTTTTATTATTTTTTTTATTTTTAATTTTTTTAGTTATAGTAATGTAATAGATAAAAAGAAGTAATTAAAAATTTATTTTTTTTAGACCGAAGTGTGTCTTAAATTTTAAGTAAGACTAATTACTTATTCTTTTATACAAAAAATAGTAAGATAAAGAATAAATAATGTGATCTAACGAGAACCGGTATATTCAGCATGGTACGGCCGTTGGCCTAAAAAAAAAAAAAAAAAAAGGCAAAAGTCAGACTTCTACCTACGGGTGCTCCATCACAACAGAAGCTGCTTCCTTCCCCTTCAATCATGAGTCCATATGGGCTTGTGGGCTTGGCCAGCCAAGTGGGATAAGAAACAACAAACAAACAACAACATAAATAATGTTTGATAAATGAAATATTTTTAATATTTAGTCATATATTAAAATTTGCATTCTTCTAAAAATATTACCATGAATATTTATAGATTTAAAATCCCCTTATTTAAGTATTTTAAAATTTTAAATCTTATATTCATGGTAATTATTTAGAAGAATTTTTTTAAATTTATTATGATCAATTTAATTGACTCAAATTAATTTTCAATAATTTTAATGACAATTGCTTTATTTAAACGCACGCATCTTGAGAAATAAAAATTCTTAATGAAAAATTCATTTTAATTAATCTATAGTAAAATTCCATGAATCAACTTTTCAAGTGTAAGTTCGGTTTGTTGCTTTACGATCATTTTTTTTTTTTTTTTTGCGCGTCTTAGGCTAATTAGACCGGGAGCTACTGTTTAACGTGGATTTCGAACCACTAACAAATACCCATGTCATTGCCAGGATTCGAAATTGAAGCACCAGAAGCCAGAGCGCTAGCCAATTGGCATTCAGGCTGCATTTGAAGTGTAGGAGACTACTTTGTCACTACTTTGTAGTGACAAATAATCTCACATTAAACTGCACCCATTGGCAAACAGCACCATATTTTTTTATGTAAAGCTTTGAAATAATGAATAACATAAATGATGAAAAATATTTCAAGTAAATCTGCATTGCAAAATTGTAAATGCTTTAAATTCCTGATTAAAAAAGTATTTACCTCTTTTAAACTTTAATTCATTTATTTGTATGCGTGTGGGAATGCACGTTCATGTGTTTATTTTATTAATGGACATTAAACTGCTTCAATACAATGTTCAGATATTAATCCTGTTGAAACAGTGCTACTTTTTTAAAAATACATTTTTAATATTTCTGGAAAATAAGTTATTGTTAAATTCATTCATTTTTAACAAGAATTTATATTAATTTGAATCAAAGAGGTGAGCAGTTTGTTGAATAGCTTATTGTGATTTAGAGGAACTTGGTTTGAAACTCGACTAGTCATGCCAGCTTCATAATCATTATTTTCCATATCATTTGAATTGCAAACTTCCTCATCATAATCTTCCAAGTATTTTCCGGGAATAATCCGTTAGTTGGGAAATCCTTCTGCTACACTCAATAAGGTGGAAAACAGTTTCGTAGAACTTCCATATTGCCATTCATGCATAGGAATGTTTATTCCAAATCGTGGTTTCAAAATATAGGCACATTATAGCAGATGCACCTTAGTAATGTTAAATCTGCTACATATTTTTCGTTGTAGTGGCAAATAACCTCATGTCAAACTGCAGCCATTGGCAAACAACAACAACGTATTAATTGAAAATAATATATATAAGAAACGCATATTCTGTATATATATATTCATTTTAACTTACATTTTTGCACTCTTAATAAAGTAAGAAAAAATATATGATATTACTTTTTTATAGATATTTTTTATATACATTTTATTATTAACTTGAGAAGTACAAGATTGATTTTGAAAAAATCATACATTTTGAAAAATCCATTTCAATAGCATGCAAATATATTAATGATGTGATAGTTGTTGTTAGATATGGGGATTAAGTAATCCCAGTAATCCTATTTTGAATAATAAATAAATTAATAATATTTTAGAGTTATAAAATACAACAATTGTATAATATTTTGATATGATAGCATTGCGAATGTACGATATTATTTAATATTGTGAAAATAAGAACCCACCACCTAAAATTTGATCTGCATGAGAAACAACAGTAATTAATATCTGGAAATTGAATCATTGTATAATAAAAATTTTTATTTTTAATTAATAAAAAAATAAAATTTTTATCTAAAGATAAAATATATATGTTGCTATAATGTGAAATTAAATAAAAATTATTTAATAAGCACTACTGACTTTTTACAGTTATTGTTGTTGTTGTTATTTATGCCACTTGGCAGTCATCTAGACCAAGCCCAAGAACCCGTGTGGTCTCATGGAATGAGGGAAAGAGAGAACAGCTTGTGTTGTGATGGAGCATCCGTAGGAAGAACTATGACTTTTTACGGGGTAGGACTATCAGCCCTACGCCCAACAGTCATATTAGACCGGGACCTATAGCTGAAAGGGGATTCCGAACCCCTATAAACAGCCATGGCACCGCCGGGACTCGAATCTGAAACCTGTGGCACTGATCGCTAGACACTCGGCCATTCAGGCCTTTTAAAGTTATTGATTTACTAACAAGTTTTGTAACTCTCAAAATTATATGTGTGAAAATGAAATAAAATATGTTAACTTTTAATAATGAAATACTTTAATTTTTAACTTAAAATCAGTTAAATTAAGTGAATCACTACGATTTATAACGCCACATGCCAACCACTTTTAAACTCACTGGTCTTAGAAACTTATTGTTACCAATGTTAAATTAAATACTTAAAATACTTATATGCTTTAATATTTCCTTTCCTACATTTATTTGTGGTAGTTAAGAACACAAAGAAACAAAACTCATTCCAAACCAAATGAATAAAAATTAAGGTGGGGAAGAATTCAAACAAAGGAGAAATCAGCAGATAGAAGAAGCCAAACCAAAAAAACCAAACAAAAAACACAATATTTATAACCATCAAAAAAATGCCTTCTCATAGCAAAGATCATTAATAGACCAAGGTTCAGAGCTATTAATATTTTCCCCCCTCCCCGCCCACTTCCCAACCCTGGACCCAGATCGTTTTCAATCACTGCAAGCTTTCCAGAACATGAGATAACCTCCGAGCCATCGAAGCAAAAGTATCTGCCCCCACCCAAACTCTTATCTGCTCGCAGCTTCTCAGGTTTCCTACCCCCTTACCCCCTCCGGGTTGAGATGTAATCTTTTGCTTGCCTCCTCAGTTTGTTTGTTGCAGACGCCACCATCGTTTCACTGGTAACCCACTGACGAAAATGTCCCTACGCGGTAGGGATATTCTTTATGCGGTAGGGAAAAACAGGGTTACATAAGATTTAAGTAAATTAAGTGGCATTAGAAATTGCTTCATCAACTTTGTTTTGTTTCTAACGAAGTTCACAGAATCTAAAAAGATAGTTGATTATAGTTTGATTTGGGTAGTCTAATGTAAATTATTTAATTGAAGGACAAATGTATTTTATATATAATTATTTTTGAAGAAAAACCCTTTTAATTCATAAGAAATAAAAGAAAGCTCTAGAAGATGAATGAGAAATTAAATGGGATCTATATGAAAATATGCAATGAAAAAAAATTTACTATAATAATATATGTGAAAAAAAAACAAGCAATGATAATATATATATATGAATACGTTGATATGAAAAAATATACAACGAAAAGATATATTATACAAAAAATATAATGAAAAATATTATTTTAAAATAAGAAAAGCTTATAAAAATAAAGATTGCTTGCGATTCTTAATTATTAAAACACGAAAAAACGTTATAATTTTAAACGGTAAATTGATAGTTCGAAACAATCATTTCGAAAAAATAATATCACATTGCATGCCTTATTTGTAAATAATTATTATATAAAGAGTACTTATTACCAAAAGAAGTACTTAAAGAGACTTATTTGTGTAAAGAGTTTTTTGTGCGCTCAGTTTAATTCCTATAAAATTTTATATTGAAATAATTCATTTGATACAGTTCAACTATTATTTAACATTTGTTTTGTTTTAAAATCGATATTTGAAAAGATCTTCAGATGAATTTAATTTACGCAAAAATTTGTTTTATATTAAACGTATTTTTCCTTCTATATTTTATCATTCATGTTTATTATTATTATTATTATTATTCCTTGAAAAATATAAATAATATTTTATTATTCTTAGATGCTATTTTTGACCACTTGAAACATAAATAAACAAAGAGTTTGAACAGATCTATTTAATTCAGTAAAGTGCGAAGTGCAAAAGAAGGTTATTTTAATTACTGTTTCTGTACTGGCTTCAAAATTACAAGTTTAAAAAAGAAACAATAAAAATATAAATCTAGCAAATGTTCATAGGAAATTGAATTTGTATTGAATGAATCTGAATGTATCTTAGGATTGAATCTGTTTTGTCATAATTGAATTTTAATGTTTTAAATTCTGTTATCTGTGAATATTTAAAAAAAAATTGTATTTCATTTTTAATTGTTAGGTTTCATTTTCGAAAAGTCGGTATTTCTAAAAATATTTTCTAATCGCTTATTCCTGACACAAAGCCTAGTTTTTGTAATTTTTTCTCACGCATTACAAAAATATGACCTTCGTTTAGACATTTTCCTTATTTTTAGGAACACGACAGTTAAGAAGATTGATCGAGAAATCAGCCATGAAAAAGAAATGATTAAGCTTTAATTTAAGAATTGTAGTATTTATTTAATTTCATTTAACTATTTCAATTATTTGCAAAAGTGAAAAAAAAGTAGGTTTTCTTATTTAAATAAATCTCTTTAAACTTATTGTAAAACTTGTATTATTTGTCTCTCAATAATCGTGATTTAGATTTCATAAAAAGACATTTTTTTTCTAACAGTTTATAGTAAAGCTGCTAAAAACTGTTGAAGATAAAAAGGAAATAAAAAAAAAATAGTCGAAATATTAGTACACAAAATTATTGCTTAATTCATGTTATAAATGAAATCACAAATATTTTGTAATAATAAATGCACTTTCAAATTTAGTCTTGTAGTTCAGATTATGTCAGATTTAATTTCGAACATGCATATTTTCTAAGAAATGTTTCCAAAAGGAAAAAAGAATACTGAATTATTCCAGGAAAAATATAATAATTTTGCACAGCAAAACTTGACATTGAGCCATAAGGAGAATTGCATTTATAGAAATATTATTTTCCTTCAATTTTTCATTGCATTTGATTCCTCATCAACCTATCACAACAATAAGTATGTCAGCATGATTACTCATTAACCTATCATATCAATAAGTATATCAACATGAATACTCATCAACATATTATAACAATAAATATGTCAATATAATTATCAACCTATAACAATAAGTATATCAACATGATTCCTATCAACCTACCATAACAATAAGTATATCAACATGATTACTCATCAACCTAACATAGCAATAAGTTTATCAACTTGATTACTCATCAACCTATCATTAAGAATAAGTAACAACATGAATCAACATGATTATTCTTCAACCTATTATAACAATAAGTGTATCAACACAGGGAAGATTAATATTTTTAGCAATGCGAAAACAGAAAAATTTGAGGATATGGGTTGAACATAGCAAAATAAAATTTAACTTTAGAATTTCTGAAATATGACTTATTTATTATTTTTTGACCATTTTGATTACATTTTTTAAACAGTTAACTTTTTATTTAATATTTTTAAACTGATGTATATGATTTTCTTCACCTGCTAACATATGCATTATAAAATTATACATATTTTTATGAGAACATTAGGTATGTAATAATTTCTATAAATAAAATGATATTAAAAAGAAAATGATTAAATAATCGATCTGCTTTATAATAATGTATGTAAAATCTTATTTTGATTATGAATGTTATTTTAATGTATGTCACTAGTGTATGTAAAATCTTATTTTGATTGCTTCATTGAAATATAAACTAATTCCATGCAATAAACAACAATTTTAAGAAGAGAGAAAAAAAATTAATGAAGGCCCAAATGACTAGAAGCCAATGAGTAATACTAAGAAGTGAATTACATTAAAACCCGATTAATTAAACTTTCATCCATTCATTTTCCTTTTAAAACATAGTTTAACCACACGTTTAAAGTATACAGACTGTGCATCAATCAATATCACATTTTCAGTTAACAAATTGGTGGGGAATTTAAAGCCTGTAGGGAATTTTTGCCCATTTCTCATCTTTGAGAAGAAGTGGAAGAACCAGAGCTAGATCTGGTAGCCCTCGCATATCTTTCTCTGTGTTTTGGTTGGACGAAATGCATCAAAAGGTCCTGATACGAAGCGGGCTTAATTTCGGGTTTCGAATTACCTCTGCCCCCTCCCCGAACATACCCACCTGGCACGACTCTAACTACCATCCAGTTCTCATTGGTCAGGTAACAAAAGAAAAAAAAAAAAAAAAAAGAAGATCATCGTTTTGCCTTCTGATAGATCATTTTTTTCAGAATTGATGATTTCGTGACCTCCCCTTTTTGATGGAAAGGGGCACCAAAATGAAATACACGCTTTATTCTACTGGTGCGTGTACTGCCTTTTGATGAATTGGTCGAAATGCTTCAGGTTTTTTTTGTTCATTTGGCTTTTGATTCTGCGAAAGGTAGGAAAAAAAAAGAAAAAGAAAAGTTATTATTTTTATTCCATGGCGGATGGATGGAATTGAGGAATTCGGTTCTGTTCAGAAGATCGTGTTTCCAATTTGAAGGGGGATAACTTTAGCCTTTTGAAGTGTAATTAGTCATTAAGTCGTCGATGAAGCCAGATTATTACGGGTTCATTTCTCAAGCACGTGACTCAAGGACGGTTCGGAGACCTGATTCTCGGCAGGCTCCGCCCCTTTTCTCGGGTTGAAATGTCCAAATTGATGTTCGTCTGCTCTATAGAAAAGGAAAATATATATTTTTTTTATTTAGTTAGTTAGTTAGTTTTATGGTAGTAATAGGACTGTTCTGGATAAAGCAGCTGTATCAAAATGCTTTGTTTTAAAAGAACATCTGAAAATCATTTTTATAAATTGATTTTTTGAGATATGATTTTAGATTATTATGGTTTTTCTAGATTAAAAAAAAAAAAAAAAAAAAAAAGGAAGAAAAATGGGTGCATGGGAAATTTTTCTTACGTAAAATAATATTGCATAAGAAATATCATTAATCTCTTAAGACATAATTCTGTGAGACAATTAGGTTTTCTAAATCATCCGCTCCTTTAAATAATTCATTTGTTAAAACTTTATAGTTATTCAAAACTACATATTTTATTAATTTTGTATCTACGAATACATTTATAAATGTTTGAGACTGTTTTATTTTTTCAAAAGGGATTTTTTTTAAAGGTGAATCCGAATATATCCTTTAAATTTTCTTTAAATACATTTCATTTACTTTATACTGACATCAATTTAGAGACCCAGAAAAAGTTACAAAAACAATAAATATTTTTACTATACTATTATAATTATACATTTATAAAAATTTGGGACTGTTTGATTTACCTTTCCAAAAGAGATTTTTTTTGAAGTTAAATCCGAATATATCATTTAAATTTTCTTTGAATTCATTTCATTTATTTTATACTAACATTAAGAGAGCCATAAAAAGTTATAAAAGCAATAAATATGTTAAAACAATAATGTTCATGTATTACTTTTCCTTCTTTTTCTTAATTTAATTGAATCATAAGATTTTATATAATGAAATTATCCAATATTTTTCAGTTTTCATTTTTATCATGTCATCTTAAAGGGATTTTGTGTTCTGTTATTTTAAGATAACGACATTCTTTTCATGTTATCGAAATACACTCATTTATGAAATCAGTTTATAAAATACATTCTGATTTCAAAAATAAATTTAAACCAGCTTTCAGATTTCGTGGGTAATCCATGATAACGTGCGATTACTATTATTATTGATAGCTGTTATAGTAAATAGTTCTAAAACAATTTTAGATGATATTTTCAACGGATTTTTTGTTTTAATTCAAAAGATCTTTCATTTTAACATGAAGGAATGATCTTAATAATAAGGGCTTGATGATGAATGACAAGCTCTCTGGGCGGCCTTATGGCCAATTGGCCTTTGGTACCACAGGCTTCAGGTATGAATCCTGGCGGTAGCATAGATGTTTGTTAGTGGTTCGGAATCCTTATCAAACTGTAGTTCCCTGTCTAATAAGCCTAAGTGTGCACAAAATGACCGCAGAACGACAGAGTTCTACAAGCAAAATTCTTGCCACAAGCAAACCAGCTCTCTGACGCTCGGTGCCACAGACTTCGGGTTCCAGTTCTGGTAGGGCGATGGATGCTTGAAGTGGTTCGGAATCCACTTTAAACCTTTAGGTCCCAGTTTAATATTATAGTTGGGCGTCGGGTTGACAACTCTACTCCGTAAAAAGAAAATACCTCGTGTCTCGGAATCTGCCAGTAGGCAGACGGCCTTGGCAACCCACTTAATAATAAACAAAAGTCATACATGTGTTATCACCTTGAAGAGGATGATTTAATTTGCTTAAGTATTAAATAGAAAACGATGTACTCTTAAATATTTTTTATGAATTTTATAACTTGAAAATAGGTAATACCCTGTAATTTAATTACTCTGAAAAAGAAGGTTATAAATTTCGTTAAATTATAGTAATTAGCAATTTAAAAAAAAATAGCTGGTTTGTTATCGATTACATTGCTACTTTTAAAAACAAAGCCTAAGAATCAAAATGTAAATAAATAAACATAATTAAAAATTAATTAATATCACAATAATGATCTGCATCATTGCTCATTATTCTAGTATTTAAGATACATTTAATTGACTTACATAAATATTTTTACATTTTATACATTACAGATGTTCAATAGAAAAAAATGTGACATTCATTTAATTTGATATTTATTTAATGAGTAAACTAAAAAAATTAATAGTGATAGTTAAAAATAAATTAACAGTGATGGTTAAAAATAAATTAACAGTGATAGTTAAAAATAAATTAATAGTGATAGCTAAAAATAAATTAATACTAGATTAAGCTTCTACAAAGATGTTAATCAAGAAATTTCAGATAAATTCCTAAAATAAAAAAAGTTTTCGCAATTTCTTCCACAATACAAAGCACAATTTGAAACTTCTATTTTTAAAAACAACTTAATTTTCAATGATACAATCTGCCTTAAAAACCAATAAAGCAAATAAATAAAAAAATGAAAGTCAAATTTTCATGCATAAATGAACAGCAATTCTTCCAAGTTCTTAAAAAAAAAAAAAAATAAAAAAAGTCATCAAGTTTTCCAATATAGCTCAACTTAAAAAGAAATCTTCCATCTGCTTGCTTCAAAAATGCAGTCTGCGCCACATTGGTATTTTTATTTAGGAAAGCAAACAGAGAAAACATCCAATGAGATATTCGAGTGTGTATAATTTGTTTTTGAAAAAAAACGAAGACGCCGTGGCCCGTATTGGATAAAAATTACGAAGTCATTGTTTACTACAAGAGTGCCGAGTAAGTATTTCTTAAACAGAATTCGATTCCGCGTGAATACCTTAATTAAGGCAAAGGCGGGAGCTTTTGTTTTGTTTGAGCATTGATTCCCCTCTGTTTCTTTTGATGTGACTGCTTTTATTTCTCAAACTTCTGTAGGGAATAATTTCCCTAAGAGGAAAAATAACTTTCGCTGTTTTCCCTATTCCGTGATTCGTAGGGGAATTTTGAAAATTTGAAGACCAGATTTATGAGAGGGAAAGTTTTTCATGGTAATTTTTTGGACTTGGAAATTTTTTGAATTTTTAAAGTCTTGAATAAATTTATTTGAATTTTTAAAGTCTTGAATAAATTTATGTTATTTTTTATTAACTTATTGAACTGATAAAATTCGATTAAAATAAATAAGTTTAATTTTATGAGTAAAAACACTTATTAGGCAATCCATGATTTTGAATATGTTTTGAATAAGTTTGTTTTTATCAACTTATTGAACTGATAAAATTCGATTAAAATAAATAAGTTTAAACTTATGAGCAAAAACACTGATCCAGGAAAAAGAATACTTTTCGAAAACTGTTTTAATTTTAATGCTATTTGCAGTGACGATTCCAAAAAATAAATCCATTTTTTCTATCCCATATATTTTTCCACAAAGGGTTTGCATATTTTGCTGTAATTAATTGAAATAATAAAATTTTGACAATCAACATTAGTCTTATAAAGCTATAAATTTGCCTACATTACATTTTTTGCGTAATTCGAGTAAATAATAAATAAACAATAGATATAACGTAAAAAATATCAAGTCCTTATAATAACGTTTTTGCTTTCCATCAAAAGATTTTTCCACGGTTGTTTATTTTTATCATGATTATTATTATTATACTAGTTTACTCTATTACTAAAATTAATATATTTTGTGAACTCAAATAAATAAGGATTTTTTGTTCCTTAATGTAGCATATTATTAAAATGCGATAAAATTGGACGTGACAAAATTGTTTCGCATAAAAAGCATTCAAAAAGATATAAGAAACAACGCTAATAAATTTTACCCATATCCGAAAAAAAAAAAAAAAAATCTTAAGTGTTTTTATATAAAAGTCTTATGTGTTTTTTTAAAAATTTTATTAAAGTACAAAACGTATTTTATTTTCATATAATATTTAGTTCAGTAATTGATTAACTACATATCTGAAATACTAGTAAATCATTATTATACATCTAAATAACTAAGAAATCATTTATTCTATAGTTAAAATTGAAATAATTTACATATGCCTATCTCAAATTATATACATATATATATATAAATATTCAAAAAATAATTCAAATATAGACCCCAAATCTCTAAATTGTTAATTTTTTTATGATAGTTGAATCCATTACTATGTTTTAATGTTGCCACTAAACTTTTCAGTTCCATCAAATTACATTATACATCGGAGAAAATCGAGAACATTTTTCCAGGACAGTCTTCTCTGTCACAATAATCATCGAGTTTATTCGTTTTCAACACAATGATTGTAGTGCAAGCCCTCAATGGAATCAAACCTGTGTGTTTTGTGCCAGTTGATGAGCATTACTTCTACTGGTATGTGCATTATTTTTTTTACTCAAGCCTTAGTGTTTACTCAAGATAAATTCTTTAAAATAAATTATATAAAACACAATACAATGTAATAAATTTGAATATACGTGCTTCGTTACATATACTTCAATACACTTTCTCATATTTAATGAAAGTTGTTGAATGTATTGTCAGCAGAAGATTCTTCACCTGTTGACTTAACATTCATATTTAAAAATAGACGGATATTAACTAACCGTAAAATAAATCTTTTGCACGTTTATATGCGATGGTGAAACAAATGAAGATGAATGAGTTTATTTCGTGAAGTGATTACTTCAAAATAACATCTTACATCTCCAAAATCGTATCACGAGATAATGAAGCTGTGAAGCTTTGTAGACATTACCAGGTATGCCATGCGTGAAGTGCGGTTGTCTACCTTGTCTGAGTTTTATTGATCGCAGAAGGTATGAGATGAGATATTTGTTTTTTTAATAAACTATATTTATTAATGTATGAAAATTATACTGAAGAAAAATATTTAATTTTAGTAATTAACTTTAAATGCTATACTATTTGTAATTAAATTTAATAAATTTGTAATTATAATAAATGTAAAATAAATAATACTTACAACTTTATAATTTCTTTGTTTAATTTAATGAAATTATAAACCAAAGAATTTCACTCCTTGAACGCCTTTCTCTTGCAAATCTCAATGGTTTTCGTTTAATAAAATGCTATGATGCTAATACTAAAGTTTTGATGTTAATTTTCTGAAATGCTATCACAAAAATTATTTTTACATGTTGGCAACTTTGAAGTGACAGTTAGAATATTTAACTCAATTCATTTATTTATTTATATTTTTTATTGTAATTTTAAACTCTCTGTGATTGGAAATATCTCAATTTTGAAGTTTCCAATATTGTGAAAAAAGTTAACAAACTCAACAGAATTTTCATCAGCAGAAATATTTTATTTTGATTTAAACTGTTGAAATAAGTGAAAGGTTTTACCGGTTCATTTTAAAACATTCGTATTAAAAATTTTCCTTCGATTTATTTGAAGGATTTTATTTTGGATTTATATATTTATTATTTATTTATTTATTTGTTATTTATTCCAGTGTTCTACTTATTAAGGATACAAATAGCGACTAATAGAAGAAGAAGGATCTCTTCTAGAAGATCTTTTGAGGTAACTGTTCCACTTTTGTGTATCGTGCAGAAAAAAACTTCTACCAATCTGGTTGACTATTGTTGCGATACGCTTGCATACACTGTCACAGTCGTCATCGAGTATTTTTGTTTTTAAGAGATGTAAAAGCAATGTATGCCACCAAGGTCCGAGGGTCTGATCCCTCTTGCACTCTAATTGCATGCATTATAAATGGATCACCAGTTGGGATATGAAAGCGAATGGTTTCAACTTTTAAAATTTTTTAGAAAATGGTTTAAATTTTAAAATTGTTTGGAAAAAGGTTTCATTTTTTAAATTATTTGGAGACTGGTTTCAATTTTAATATTACTTAGAGACTGATTTCAACTTTAAAATTATTTAGAAAAAGTTTCAATAAAACTTCTTGCTCATTGATCTAAATTTTAAAATTGCTTAGAAAAAAATTTCAATTTTAAAATTGTTTGCCGACTGGCTTCAACTTTAAAATTGTTTAGAAAAATGTTTCAATTTGAAAATTGCTAGACTGGTTTTAACATGTTTAAATTGTTTGGCAATTGTTGAAATAGGCCTGAAGAGGAATTTATCAATTGACAGCCAACAATTACACAAGGTAATAATTTAATCCAAGTTTTGATATTGTTTTTCGTCGTATAAAATATTTTATATGATTTTCTAATTAATTTTAAATTCATAACTGCGAACCAGGAATTTCGATTGATTTTGCTAAATTCTTTCTTTAAACAAATTAATTGTGCATATGCAACACAATAAGCTTCAAAGGAACTCTTGATTTTAATCATTCCGAATTAGATAAATTTGTACACGAAAACAATATTTAAAACAATAAGGGGGCATTATTTTAAAATTTGCTTATCGTTTTGTTGTCAAAAGGGACTGATGGCAGGGGACTATCTCGGTACCACAGGTTCGGGTTCGAGTCCCGGTGGTAAAATGGATGTTTGTAAAGGTTCGGAATCCATTTTAAATCGTAGCTCTCAATCTAATTGTTGGGAGTAGGGCTGACAACCCTACCTTGTACAAAGAAACCATCTCCTGTTTCGAAATCTGCCAGCAGGCAGAGGGTTTTAGTCTACCATGGGATGTTGTACCAGGGAGTTAAATTTGTTACCAAAAATTATAATTTCTCCCTTAATTAACACTAAAAAATTAACATTTGCAATCTAATTTTCAATATAAAGAAAGATATGAAATGGGAAACACATGAAAATAATAATAAATATTTCTTATTAAAGTAAAAGTTAAAGTTAATTTAATTTAAAAGTAAAAGTTGCCTAATGTTTTAACTTAAAAAAATAGCATTTAGTTGCCATTATAATTAGGGATTAAATTATATGATATGTCCCCTAGTGTTACAAAAAATTCATAAAAAAGGTTTTTTCTTTTCTTTTCTTCCATGAAAATTTAGAGAGTGCGACTTGAATAGAATTAAAAACAACACAAAAAATGAACACATTTCTTAACATTTACATAACAATATTAAAAAAAATTTCAGTTGTAGTTATATTAATAAAACATTATACCCTATAAAAATAAGCCAAGTTAAATTACTTTTGAACATTATAAAACGGATTTTTAATGGTAAATAAAACTTTCTCCCTTTTCCCTTTCATTCCCATAAAAGTAATTTTATTTCTCCTATAAACAAGGATTTTTTAATTTTAAATGCGTAAATTTGAGCGAAAGATACCGCTGTTTTGAGGAGTATGGAAAAAGAATTTGTTTAAAATAATATAACATAACATATCTGTGCATTTTATAGATACAATTAAAATGAATTTCTCTTCTAATTATAATAAACTAAAGTAATATTTTGCAAAAATAAATCAGGCTGTTTATTTAAAATTAGTAACACAATGATGACTAGTATACAGGGTGATTATATTTCAAAATGCTGTAAAAAAAAAAAAAAAAAAACACTCATCACGATGAGTTCAAATTTGAACTGAAGATACTTGAAGGAGGGGAAAAACGGTACGACATCAAAAAAAGTTCCAAAGTGTATTAATAAATGGTGTTGTAAGCGGCATAAAGAAAGTGAATTCGGTCGCCAGTGATATTTTGAATCGAAATGACAACATATTTGGCATGAGTTGGACTTTAAATCAACTGTAGTGTTCAATGTGCTTGATTGTTTCGGTTTTTTGACGGAAAAAAAGGACTTCCAAGTCATTCAACAGTTGTGATACTGTTAGTGGAAAGCCCATCCACCACGGCAAGGTCATACCAAATTGGATGGGAAAAATCGGTAGAACTTTTGTTGATGCCACACCGTTTCCCTCTTCCTCAAGTATCTTCATTTCAAATTTGAACTTATTGTGACGAGTGGTTTTTTTTTTTTAACAGCATTTTGAAAATGGGACTTTAATTATAATCAACCTGTATATATATATATATATATATGACTTTTAAAAATTATGCAAAATGTTTTCTTCTTATGCTCAAATAAGTTCTTTCATAGTGGCCTCTACAAACAGATATTCGATGTGAAATTTATCCCTGCCAATACATTAAATCCCTATGAAAGACATTAGCTCCCTTTTGTGAAATTCGGAGATAATGGGTTTAAATCAGCGAAAGAGAAGTGTGCATTTTGGAATATTTCATGGTAAGAAATAAAACGAATTTTATCTGCTAATTATAATAAATAATAGTGTATTTTGTAAAAATAAAACTTGTTTATTTAAAAATTAATAACAAGGAAGAAGAAGCTAAAATATAACTAAAATATAATAAAAATCAAAGACTTGCTTCACTTTCACTCACTTAAAAAAAAAAAAAAAAAAAAAAAGTAGATAAATGGGCAGCTACAAACAGGGATTCGACACGTGATATTTATCCCTATCAATGCAATAAATCCCTATGAAAGACATTATCTCCGTTTTGTAAAATGGGTTTAAATCAACCAAACAGATGTCTGCATTTTAGCACATTTTACGGAAACAAATAAAACGAATTTATCTGCTAATTATTATAATGAATTTTATAAAAATAAAACTTATTTATTTAAAATTAATAACAAGGAAGAAGAGGCAGAAATATAACAGAATTTAAAAAAAAAATCAAATTTGCTTCATTTTCACTCACTTAAAAAAAAAAAAAAATAATAGTTTAATAGGCAACTACAAACAGGGATTCGACACATGATATTTATCCCTATCAATACAATAAATCCCTAAGAAGGATAGTCAAGCCGTTTTGTGAAATCTGGAAATAATGGATTTAAATCAACCAAACAGATGTGTGCATTTTGGCACATTTCATGGTAAAAAATAAAACGAATTTTATCTGCTAATTATAATACATATTAGTGTATTTTGTAAAAATAAAACTTGTTTATAAAACGAATTTTATCCGCTATTTATAATAAATGATAGTGTATTTGGTAAAAATAAAACTTGTTTATTTAAAATTAATAACAAGGAAGAAAAGGCTAAAATATAACAGAATTGAAAAAAAAAAAAAAAAAAAAAATCAGACTTGCTTCATTTTCACTCACTTTAAAAAAAGAAAGTAGTTTAATGGGCAACTACAAACAGGGATTCGACAGAGGATATTTATCCCTACCAATACAATAAATCCCTACGCAAGACAGTTTGAGGAATTCGGAGAGAATGGGTTAAAAACAACAAAACAGCCCTCGTAAAAAGCGGTTCGGATTTCTAATTAGTAAGGGGGAAATAATCGAGCGTAATTAAGCGAGCTACCAGCTTGTCTATGACTCGCCGTGGAATGCAATGGAAAAAAAAATGGCGACTGCCTATATTAGCGATCGCGCAAGGAATGACAAAAAGCACATTTACTCTTCCTTCTAAAAGAGTTTACATTCTTTTGTTTTACTTTGTCCCGGCTATTATTTAACGACGCACGGAAAGGGTGCCCTTAAATTAATGCATTTATTTAGGGTGCTGAGAGATTCAAAGTGTTTATGTGGATGCTGATACTGTGTTTAGCAAAGAATTAAAAAAATAATAAAGTAGAGATTTTATTTTATTCAATAATGAAATGTTAGATTGAATATAATGCATTGAGTTAGAATATAATATTTTTGTTGTTGAAATTAGTATTTATTTAAAGGATGTTAAAATATTTAGCATTTTTGTACTAAGAAGAATTATATGCTATATATATATATATTTTTTTTTTTAACATGAACCATCTAAACAGTCATTGATAGGTAAATATGAAGTTTAATGAATTTTTGAAGAACTTTTAGGTGTAATTATCATGCAATTCATTGTTTTATGAAAGGAAACCCAAGAAAATTTCATTCTGCAGTTAGATTCTTGACGATATACACTCATACACGTTCTCATAATCCCCAACCCATTACTTTTTTTCCCGTCTTGTTTACAATGTAGTCCAAAAGTACATTCAAACATTTGCCCCAAAGCCTGTGTATTCATTCTCTTGCTTACAATTACATCATCTTACTTCTGTGAGTTCTAGAAAAAAAAAGACATAGGATCCCCTCACTAAGAAGGATCTTCTGTCGAATACCAGGAAATGAACAGATCCCCATTGATGTAATTTTTCATGTTAAATATTTAGTGTCTTCTTCTTCTTCTTCATTGACGTAACAGCCCCATGGTAGGCCACGGTCGTCTGCCTATTGATAGATTTCGAGACAGGAGATGTTTTTTTGTTTACTGGGTAGGGTTGTCAGCCCTACGTCCAACGCTCTATAGTCTTATTAGACATGGCGCTCGGTACTACAGGTTTCGTGTTCGAATACCGGTGGTACCATGGATGTTTGTAGTGGTTCGGAATCCATTTTAGTCTCAGATCCCCGTCTCATAGGATCCTCACACAGCCGAATCAGACTTCTCACCCACATCATTCCCAAACTGTAAAGGGTATTGAAATCAACTCTAGACACAGTGATGTGGTGTGATGTAGTAGTAGTAGTAGTGTTATTACACTGGGACTTACGGCTTAAAGTGTATTCCGAACACTACAAACATCCATGGCACCGCCGGGATTCAAACCCGAAACCTGTGGCACCGAGCTCCAGACACTAGACCATCAAGCCTCCAAAATATTTAGTGTACTTCCTTATTTTTTAAATGGAATTATTTAAAAGGGATAGTTATATTAAAAACTTTCTCAGGACATGCATAATAATAGTTGTTTACGTCCCACGGATTTAAATGGAGAAATACTTCGTCCTCTTTAAATATTAATTACCTTAAAAATTTTTGGTAATTCTAGTTCTTGTTGTTAATTCTTCATAATATTGCTAGTATTAGTTCTAATGTGAAATTTCTGTCTTTAATTGAATTTTTCAGGTAATATTCCTGGTCTTATATACTTTGTGTTTTAACTTTTTTTTCAAAATGTTAAAAAAAGATTTGGAAATATTAGTAAGGAATTACTGTACAATCCACAATAATTGTTACTGTTGTTTACTGTTTCACAGCCTTATTGTATCAGAGTTCTTAAATGATAATTTCCCCTTTCTTTTACCTCAAGACCTTATTTAAAAAAAAGAAAAAGAAAAAAGAAAATTCAGAAACGGTAAAATAAAAATAATTTATATTTAATTCTATTAAATAAAATTGAAAAGTATTTTTAAAAAGAAATTAAAAAATAAAATTATCAAAACAAACTAAAAAAATTAATTCATTTAAAAAAAAGTTAAGAACAGTTTAAATAGTTTAATAGATTAAGTTTTTAAGAGTACATACAAGAAAAAATTTTGCTTTGTTTAAAAAAGTACAAAATCTAGACTACTGATTTTAATTCGATGCATATAAACTAAATTAATTATACCACTAATAATTAAATAGCTATATTTAATTAGAAGTTTTTGAAATTCAGTGCAAATTTTTATTAATTTATTTTATAAATATTGGTTTCCTAAATATTAAAAAATTAAATAATTTTAAAATAATATGATTTTTATAATTCGTTTAATTATTTACCTTATGACGAATAAATAACGTTTGTTTAAAACAAATAAATTAATTATTGAGATATTCTAATTATTCGAATTATATAAACAGAATTATTTTTAAAATAATTTCCGTAATATAAAAATATTTCTACAAAATATGTATAAAAATTTTTAAATAAGGTTATTTACTGCAATTAGAATAATTATCATTGACATATATATACGCAATGGTACAAATGAATACAATGATTGAAAATAAAACAATTCAGAAAATGTCTGCAAAAAACCTACTTAATTTTAAACAACAATATTTTCCAAATAGATAAACATCAAACTAAAAATATAAATGCCAAAAATTAAATAAATAACTTCTAGTAATTGTGAAATGTTAAGAGTAAAATAAATATGCAAGTATATGAAAATAGGCTTAAACTATAAATATTTTTATAGTTTAAAAGTAAAATAAAGGAAATGAGAATAAAGTAAAATAAAAAAAAAGAATTCAAATAAAAAAAAAATCTGTTTTTTTTTTTAACTTTTTAATCACCTGTTTTTTCTGTTGGTGGTTTTAATTTTTTTTTTTTAATAAAAAATTGAACAGATTTAAGAAGAAAAAAAATATTATATAATAAATAATAAATTTTTTCCCTTTTAACTTTTTTTCATTAACTGTAACCTAGAAGCAGTTTAAATGAAATATTTATGTAGGAAAGGAATAGATGTCGGTTGAACAAGTGTATTGAATAGTTGAATTTATAAATCCAACATTTAGCTTGTAAAAGAAAAGGAATTCGTTTAAATTTATAAAAAATATCCCGGAAATTTTAATCTATTATAAAAAAAACATTATACAGTAACAGAACCTATTTTTTATTGTTTTAAAAAATAGGCTTAATAATAAAATTTTATTTTAGTAAAATTTTATGTCGAATATTTTTATATAATATTTTCACCTAAAAATTTATCATTTGTAAGTCCTATAACAAAAATTGGAAATAGTATTAAATATCTTAAATTTAACAATTCTAATTTCAATTTCAGTTTTTTATTTCCGTTAATAAATAATAATAAAATTATTATTATTATAATAACAGTAGTAGAACTGTTTAAAATCGACTAATTTTTTTCTTCTTTCCACTCGCAATTCAATTTTTTTCATTAAAAAAAATGAAAAAAATATTTTAAATTGTATCTTTTTTAATTTGAGTTATATCAAATATCATAAATTATTGATAATATCAATATTAAAAGATTTGATACGATTACCAAAGTTCACTTATTGACCCATAGATGGCGCTGCAACACCAATCACGAAAAAGAGAGCTTTGGTTTTTATCATCACGAATTAAGTTCATTTTTCAAATGTTTTTTTAATGAAACATGTGATAGTAGTATAATTATACGAAGGAGAATATCATCTTCATTAATATACATTAAACTGTGACTTGAAATTATAAATAATTTTTGCTCAGTAGTTAAATTATGCGTCCTTAAACTTGAATATTAAGTTTGCAGTATTTATAATATGACTACATAATAAATTATGAATAAATAAAATATTAGTTTAGTTCTTCTTATATATTAAAATATTAGTTTATAAAATGTTATTTAAAAAGTGCATGACATTGTAATACATTTTTTAATGAAATTGGTGTTTTATTTTAAATGTATCAACTTAATTTTATTTTTAAATTTATTTATGAAATGTATCTATTTCAAGTTGGTTTTTTTTTCACTTTTATTCGAACTCGTGTATTTCATTTGCACAAATATATTAATAATAATGATGATGATGATGATGATGATAATAATAATAATAATAAAATTGTTTCGATATAATACAAAATATATTAACAACCAAAAAGTATTAGTAAAGTCTATGATGAACAGAAATTAAATAGCTCTTTAAATAGAAAATTTACACAAATTTGTGTTCTCATTTAATAGGAAATCCAAATTTTAACTGATTTCAGGAAAAAAAATTACAAATATTTTTTTTTCAATTTCATTAAAACAAAGAACAAGCCGCATTAATTAATATCTACAGCCAGCAACTTCAGGTATTAATATAGTAACTGTAACCGTAAACGTATTTCATATTCTTTTTCTTTTCTCATTCGCCAAAAAACATATTAATTTGCACTGTGTTATTCCTAATTGGTGGATAGATTATACATTTCAGAGTAACTTTGACTAGCTTTAACTGATTTATTTGCATATATTAACTTTTTATTTTAATATCTCGCGAGAAACTCAGAAAATTCCCACTTAGATAATCTGCCAATGCAATGCTCTCTGTCCCATTCTACACCGATTCTACTAATAATTCTAGGTAGTGACTCCAGTATACTCCAGTAATCGAATAGACGCGTAGATAAATACCCATGTTACTACTCAACAAATCAGTTTAAATAATAAATATTAAAAATAGCCCTGCGTTATTTATTTTTAACATAAATTAATGCATATTAATATATTCATATAATACTATTTATATGAATTTTTTTTTTTTTTTTTTTATACTCTTAACTCATTAAATATGCCAACGGCCGTACCATGCTGAATATACCGGTTCTCGTTAGATCACCGAAGTGAAGCATCATTGGGCGCGGTCAGTACTTGGGTGGGTGACCACCTGGGAACACTGCGTGCCGTTGGCAAATTTGGGACCTGAATGGCCGAGTGTCTAGCGCTCTGGCGCTCGGTGCCACAGGTTTCGGGTTCGAATCCCGGCGGTGCCATGGATGTTTGTAGTGGTTCGGAATCCACTTTAAGCCGTAGGTCCCGGTCACGGAGCAAAAGTCAGGCTTCTACCCTACTGGGTGCTCCATCACAACAGAAGCTGCTTCCTTCCCCTTCAATCATGAGCACGTATGGGCTCGTGGGCTTGGCCAGCCAAGTGGGATAAGAAACAACAACAACAACTCATTAAATATTCGTTTGAAATAAAAAAATCAAAATGTATGGGATAAAATATTTATTAAAAAAAATCAAAAAGATATTTGAAATAGGAATAATAAATCTCAACAGTGTAAATTAAAAGCAGATTTTCCATTGTCAGAAAGAACGTAAATAAATAAAAAAATAATAAAAAATTAAAAAAAATTAAAAAAGACATTAGGTGATTTTATTTGTAATGCATTCTTATAATAATAGAAAATCATACTGATAAATAAAAACATAAATATTTCATATCGCACTTAAAAAACATTTAAATAAAATCTCTTGCTCCTTCACAAAGATTTCATTAATAATAGTTATAAATAACTGACTTTTTTTTTCTCTGAACAACCTTTTTAGAACGTAAGTGGCCAATCCCACACCTCTATCCACAAATCATACATCCTCGTTGGCAGTTCCGGAAATTAATTCATTATTTCTACCAAAAGGACTTTTTTTCTTCCATTTCCGAACTTATTTATACAAATGGGATTGAAATGATTCGGAAGTGGTATCAAAGCACAACAAACTTCATGTAAAGGTAAGCGTCAGACAGTTTTTTTTGCAATATAGTTACAGTGACAGGATTTCTGATAGTTTGTTTTGAATTGATCACGGAAACTATTTAAAATTTATCATTAGTGTCACTGTGACAGTATACAAAATCTGGATAATATTAGTGTTTTACCTATATAAATATGTATTGAAATAAATCATAATGACATGAATGTTAAAATCGTTATATGCTGATTTTTTTTTTTTTAAGCACATTTAAATTAAATTAGAGTCCTACAAGTATTTTTGAATGTTTGATATAAATAAAACATTTTTCATTTAAAAACTAAATAAGGAATAAAAAAATTATAAATTGGGGAAATTACGTGTTTATTGAATATTTATTTTGAATTTATCTCAAAAATTGATAAACTAAACTTTCTTAATTTTAAATACTCTTTCTGATATCACTTTGTTAACTTATAGAGCATTAAAGTCATTTACTACCATGAATAAATATGGTATTGTTTTGATTTGACTTCCGGGACATATCAACATATGTAAAGCTAACAAATAAAACAGAGATCTGTAAAGCGCGGGAAAAGACATTTTCATAATTTAAAATCTTTGGAATAGTAGAGAAAATTGTATTAATTGTTTAATAAATCTCGACGAATATACGATTTTATGCATTTTGATGAATTACAGGAATAGTCAAATTAATAATTGAATAAAGAATCCTACCAAGTCAATGCTGTAAACTAGAGCTCAACTAATAAAAACTGTGATCATACTATAGTGGTATACTTCCTATTGGCTACGTGAACTTTTATTATTCGGTGAAAATGCACCTTAGGATTATAGTTAGTTCATGTTCTTGTGAAATCGACATCTGTTTCACTGATTGGCTACAGTTAATAAAAATTGAATGGTTTGTTATGAAAGCACATAGAACCACGATCTTTTGTTGTGCATTTAAGTTCAGTGAAAAAAAAAAGGGTATTTAACATCAAGGGGTATTTCATATCTGATCTCTTTTATTGAAGGCTTTGATTTATTCTTTTTAATGGGCTTGGATTGTAATTAATTTTCTGGTGTATTCTTAAAAATTCATACTAATGGTATATAATATTCATACTTTACAAAAATCTCTTATGAGAAGAGTTATGGTTTAAAATTAAATAATGGTTTAAAATTTTTACAGGACTATCGTATAAAAGAATATGGAAAGGCCTATTTGAAAACTTTGGTCTCTTACAGAAGGGGTCTAGAAGATCCTAGTTGCATGTAAATTTCTACAGAGGTGTCTTACAAAAGGTTTTTTGATTTCTTATCTAAAAAATCCTTAACTTATGCCAGATAAAGAGCTTTTCAACTGCCCTGTATATATAATAGAATATTTATATATGTTTTATTTGTTCTTTTGTAGTAATGACTGGTTTTAAAATTGCTCTTATAATGCGAAAGTTATTGAAGAACGCTGCGAATCTTCAAGAATGATTCATTTCTTATGAGTTGAAATCGACTACTACAAACTTCTGATTCCTCAGATGTTTATTATGCATTTCAAAAAAGTTGCTACAGATTTATGCAGAATCATTGTCCTGTTTTTTTCCTAGAAAAATAACACATTATTTTCCAATCCAGATCACTTTGGCCAAAAGTCATCAGCCATTAGAACGGCAGATAAGAAAACAAATTCAGCGTTATCTAGGATACACTACGAGGCAGTGCTATCTTGCATTCACAATCATTCATCTCACTTTTGAATGACCCAAGGATTTTATCTGGATATTTGAATCCTCTTCATCACGTTACAAATTTTTCATTAACATTTATAATTACCTTTTCTTCTCCTCATCGAAAATTACGGAAAGCATTCTGTCCTACAGATTTATCTTTAACATTTCTAGCTACCCTTTTCATCGAAAATTACGAATTGTCATTCAGACTTATATATTTATCGTTAAGATCTCCAACTCTTTGACAAAATTGAATAGAATAAAATTAAAATCAGACAAATCAAGACATAATTTCCTAATTGATGTCTTTGGTTGCTATTGAACTTCGTGTTCCATTTATGTATATCATAAACATATTTATGTATATTACAAGAAAGAGGACACAGTCTTTCGGAGCGTCTTTTTAGGAGTAATGGTCTCGCATTTATATGCTACATATGAGAGTATCCAGATAATACCCATCAAATAGTCTAGCTGTCAATGCGAGAAGTTATATATGTGATTGTAATCACAATTGAGTTTCCTAACTTCTGAGAAAAGTCACTGCACCGAATCCCTCTAATGTGTGCCCACTTACACGTTAGATTTACAAGTTACCCCAGAATCATTTATCGGGTTTTATGATTGATTCAATCGAATTGTTTTCATAAAATCAAATTGTGGCCACGGGCATACAGCAGAGATTAAATTAGAATCTGCTGAGGAATTGGTTGTAGTCATTTCTCTCTGAAACGAGGAGATGGTAATTGTGACAACGTGTATAAGCTTCTCGCAATCACAGTCAAACTGAATAATGAGAGCTTTCAGACTTTTCTCCCATACAACAAGCAAATACCTCTAAAGGCCTCTAGAGGCCTTTAGAGGCCTTTAGAATACCTCTAGAGGCAGTACCTCTAAATTCTTGCTTCATTACGCTGTTTGAGAAGGCATAAATGGAACACTAGGTCTACCGATATTTAACAACAATAATAAAATTTTTAAAAACATATTTCCACCAAATGACCTTGAAAATAAACATTATCTGAATCAAGAATTTAATAAATAACAATTGGTAATAAAATTTAACTTCCTCAGTTTACAAACTGACCTGATGGTCGAGTAGCTAGTGCTGTTGCTCTCAGTACCACAAGTTTCGGATTGAAATACCAGCTGAACCATGGATGTTTTAATTGGTTCGAAATCCATTTTAAACCGTAAATTCCTGTCCAATATGGCTGTAAAGTCTAGGGCTACCAACAATCCAAATAATTTAAAATAAAACCAACATTCCAAATAATTTTAAATAAAACCAACATTTCAAATAATTTAATTTCAATCCAAATCCAAATAAACCAACATTTCAGATCATTTAATTTCAATCCAAATCCAAATAAACCAACATTCCAAATAATTTAATTTAATTTCAAATCCAAATAAACCAACATTCCAAATAACTTAATTTCAATCCAAATCCAAATAAACCAACATTCCAAATCATTTAATTTCACTCTTGGTAAAAACACTTCGCCAAACGAATATGAAAACTTTTTTGAGGAATAAACAAAAGCCAAGACAAAAAAGCAAAAGCCAAGAATCCAGACTTGGGAAAGCACTCGCAGCTGCTCGCAGTGTCTCTATTAATGAAACATTTCCATTTGGCAACAAACGGCAACATATTAAAAGCGAGGCAAAGAGAGAGAGTATTTTTGCAGCCACCGCAATAAGCGGCCGATGCTTTTGCAGGAAAAATTGAAAACTTCGATTACGTTAAATGAAATGCAAAACGTTTTCTTTTAGTTAAATCCGGTTTCCGCTGTAATGGAAATTTTCCGCAGATGTGGGGTTGGGTCCCCACATTTATTCTCTTCTAAAGCGCTGCCTTGCTTTCGTTTGTTATTAAAAGCGCGGGGTTTTCGGGAAACACTGGCGTAAGCAGGACGTCTATTAGCTAATTGTTTGAAAGGGAGGAAATGCTATGGAGATTTCATTGCTTTCGAGGAAGATGTGGTGTATATTTCATAGTGTAATTGAAGTGGTCTTTTTTTAAAAAAAGATTAAATTTTTTTTTTAAGTAAATAAGTTAAGAAAATTAATATGTTAATTAAATTTTTTATAATAAAAGAAATAAATTTAATTTAATTTTTTTTTGTTTTTATTTTGATAAATATAAAAAAAAAAATCATCATATTTTTTTATATCTTCAAGTCCTTTTTAAAATTTTCTTTTGCTTTCTCTTAAGTATGTGTTTAATTTATCTTAAGTTAGCTTCTTAAATTTTATTAAAATTGTAAAATTTCCTGGTACATTTTTTTATACAATTACACAGATCAATAAGTTTGTTCTTCATTTATGCGCGCGGCCTGATGGCCAATTGGCTAGCGCTCTGGTCTTTTGTAACACAGGCTTCAGGTTCTAATCCCGTTTGGTGCATGGTTGTTTGTTAGTGGTTCGGAATCCACTTTAAACTGTAGGTCCCGTGTGCACAAAACAAGCGACAAACCAATCTTCGTTGACACAAACCCCCAGCCAAGGACAGTCTGCCAACAGGCAGATTTAGAAACAGGAGATGTTTCTCTTTTTACAGAATAGGGTTACCAGCCTTACACCCAACGCTCTACAGTCATATTAGACCAGAGCCTGAATGACCGAGTGGCTAGCGCTCTGGCGTTCGGTAGCACAAGTTTCGAATCCCGGCGGAGCCATGGATGTTTGTAGTGGTTCGGGATATACTTTAAGCCGTAGGTCCCGATCTCATATGAACGTAGAGCGTCACAGAGAACACTTCTCACCCACATCGTTCCCAAACTGTATAGAGGCATCTCAGCTCTAGGCACAGTGATGTGGTGTGATGCAGTAGTAGTAGTAGTCATATTAGACCGGGACCATACAAGTTTAAAGTGGATTCCGAACCACTAAAAACATCCATGGCACCTCCGAGACACGCACCCGAAACCTGTGGCACCACAGCACTAGTCACTCGGCCATCAGGTACAGAACAATACACTTGCAAATGGTTTTACAAAATGGTTAGAGAAATTTGCATATAGATTTTTAAAATGATAAGAATATTTTAATATTACAAATAATTAATAAAATAAACCCTATTTAAGAAATTACGACTTATAATATTAAAAAAAAGCAATTTATTGCATTTTCGCAAGTAAATGAGTTATATTTGTAATTACGTTGCTTTGGTAATATTTAGAAATATCTTTAAAAAACATTAAAAACACTTACGTAATATAAATAAATTTAAACAATTTAGTTAGATATTATTATCTAAATATATATTAATAAATATTATAAATAAATATTATTATAATTAATAATTTATTTATAATAAATATAATTTAAGTCAATTAATAATTAAATATATTAATGCATAGATTAAATTATAAAAAATTATGATTACCAATTTAATGGATAATTAATAAAAAATAATATTAAACACACGTATTATTATTCATATTATTAATGTTAAACACATGTATTTATTGTGACAATTAATGAAAAAATTATAATTATCAAAATTCTAAACATTTTATGTTAAATAAAGATAAAATCTTTAACAACCGTATTTTTTTGTCTCGTTTGAAAGCATACACCAACATATTAGAAAATATATAATTCCTCGTAAAACATTTAATTACAAATATTAAGAAAATTAGAAAAATTAGGTTATTAAAATAAAGTAATTCCGACATTTGTCGAGATGCTTGTACTAACTTTATCACAAGCCACTTTTCTCCTGAGCTATTTAAGAACTGATTCCGCAAACTGTTTTATAGAGTCAAAATCGCAGTGGCTGAAAATGATTTCAGAATTTTGGAGCCGTGTGTTTTCCAATCCATTAATTCCCTCTCTTCAATTCATTTTCATTCCTCGCCTTTGCCGTTTCATACCCCAAAAATACTTTGAAATCGGAAAATTTCATATTTAATGAAAGGAGAAAAAAAAAATATTTAATAAAATGGTACAGTTTATTGAACGAAATAATGTTATAAAATGAATAATTTCGCAATTGCGAACAGTTTCTGAAAATGAAATAGGAAATTATCCATAAAGATTTTTGTAATTATTTTCTGCAAAGTCTGCTTTTAACTTAAATTATTATTAGCGGTGTATGAAAGTTTTTGTTAATCTCATCAAAGTTAGTACCTTATTTTCATTTTCTAACTGTATTCACATTGAAATTTTGAAACATTTATTATGGTTTGGATAAATGCTTTAATAACTTTACTAACTAAACTTCTTTACTAACTAACTTTACTTAAACTTAAAAATATGTATCAAATTTCTTCTCCCGGTTAAAGTACTATAACAAAATAAATAATTATCTATAATAAAAGAAATACATTAAATAGGATTAGAATAATACATTAAATATGAAATACATTAAATATGTTATAGATATCATAATTCGAAATTCTGAGTTCGAAACCCCACAAGCAAATATGAACCGTAAGTTCTCATATTTACTCTGTGAACTAGCACGATAAGTCAGTGAGTATTAAAACCACTCCTTTGGATTCATGGGGGTGCATTTCCGGATGTCCCTCAAATGGTGTACAGTGTAACAAGCTCCTGTTGTACGTTTGGCGTTGCAAGCCATATAAAGCTTCAAATTCTTACAGAATTGGGAGAAAACATTCGAATAGAAAAAGTAATGGAGCATGGTGCATGCAGTAATAATGATGAAGTATGGAAGATATGTAGTAGTACTGATGAAGGATATGCAGTAATAGTAATAGAGCATGTGAAATAATAGTAATGGAGTACGAAATGTGTAGTAATGGTAATAATATTGTAGTAATGGTAATATTAGTGTATATAGTAAGAGCAATGATAGTGACATGGGCAGTAATGGTAATGATATGTGTTGTAATAATGACGGAGCTTGTAGCAGTAGTGATGAAGAATGTGCAGTAATAGTAATGGAGTATGAAAAATGTATAGTAACAGTAATGGAGTATGTGTAGTATTAGTAATGGAGCATGTATAGTATATAATGAAGCATGCATAGTATTAGTAATGGAGCATGTATAGTATATAAGGAAGCATGCATAGTATTAGTAATGGAGCACGTATTAAAAGTAACGGAGAGTGTGTAGGAATAGTAATGGAGCATATGTTAGAAAGGTTTGGTTTGGCTTGTGCCTCTACGGTCATCTTGTGCACACTTTAGGCAAAACAGACCGGGACCTAAAGTTTTAAAGTGGATTCCGAACCACTACAAACATCCATTGCACCGCTGGGACTCGAACCCAAAACCTGTGGTATCGAGCGCCAGAGAGCCAGCCACTCGGCCATCGGGCCCCTATGTTAGAAAGAGTTCGTCTTTGTGAAGTATAAATGAAGGCCATTAAAAAGAAGTAATCTTTAAGTGAATTTAAAGTTTCTAACTGCAAATTATTTTATGCATAAAGGCGAATAAATGTATTGGATAATAAAATTGGTGTATCTTGCATATTAGAACAAATTTGTGTATAATGTTAGTTAAATTTTAAGGGAAAATTTTTTTTTATTTTTTACAACAATAGAAAAAACTTTCTTACTCATTGACTGAGTACATTTAACTCACTCATGGAATATATTTTCTTTGGTCTGTTTCTTTGTTTATAGGTTCAAATAAAGCCACCTGCAATTTCAAAAGGCTTCTTTCAATTACAGTGTTCCACACCGATAGAGGTCAAGACGTTTAACCTCGGTCAATACCATCACCCCTCTACTAACCTCAAATGTAGAGTGAAGGGGGCATCCTTCTGATGGCCTGCAGCTACCATCCGCTCTGTTTATCTGCTAAACGATTGCTTATTCTACTCTATACTTAAGACAGTTTCGAAATCCGTTTAGTTTACAACATTCTTGGAAAGCGGGTTTTATTGTTTTGAAGAGAAAGTTCCCAGACAATTTCAAAATCCTTGCTCTCGTCTTTTTTTTTTTTTTTCTGTCACTTTTACCTTCAGGTGAAAAGGAAATTGATTACAAAATTTTTTGTAATCATTGGATTTTTTTGTTTTCAGTATTGGTCAATGTTATTATATTGGTTTGGTTTTTAATTTCTTAAAAAGAAATATTTGAAATCTATTTCAATGGTTGATTTTTTTAATACTTATTCAATATACTAGTTTAAATTAGTTTTAATTTAATTTTAATTAGTTTTAATTACAACGACCGCCACCATCCATATCCAGAAAAAATCCGAGATTGTATGAAATATATATTTTACTCTATAAATGTAATAAAATAACTATGTGTAAAAAATTAGAAGTACTAACAATTGAATGAACATTGACTGTAATGAAAGTGACTTACATTAAAAAAAAAAAAAAAAAAAAAAAGGAAAATAGAAAAAAAAATTAACAATATTAATAGCTAAAAAATATAAAAAGTGGCAATTTTTCAAATTGTTTTGCCATTCTTTTGATATTTCCACCTTGGGAACCACTGATGGTTCATTGGATGCAATTTGAAACTCGACAGATGATAAAGAACCAATAGTTCATAGTAAACAAGAGTGGGAGGCGGTAGATCTATCGGATGGAAAGTCTCTCTTTTGGATATAAATAAGAGGGTATGATTCCCAAGATGACATCACTGGAGTTATTTGCACCTAACTGCGAGGGGTGATCTAGGATCTGATATATATCTTTCGTTACGGTCCAAATTAAAAATCAAGGGTTCATCATTTGAGGGCGTCAACACAACATTTAATATCTTATTTCAGGATAAACTATTGTTGTAGATGTTTCCAAACGCGGATTCTTAGAATGCAATAGATGTAGCAGATTCAATGTCACCAGGATGAATCATAAGGTTCCTGCTGTGTTAAACCCACTTCGTGCCATCGCAGCACCTTAAGTGTAGCATCTATGGGTACAGATCCTCATCCCCTCCTCCTTGATAACAAGGAAAAGACATTCTTTTATTTATTGTTCCAATACTGGTCACGGATACGAAATTTTCTCCAATAAAGCACGTTTTGCTTAAAAACACAACACGCTATTCATCAAGCTTCTTCAGTCTTTAATATGATATGTTAATATGACTTAAAATTAATAATGTTTTCGACTCAAGACCCAAATTCAGCTAGTGCCAATGACAACGGGGGAAAGAAGGGTTCAGATTTGAACACTTTCACAGCGTTCGTTGCCGTCGCTGATTTCAGGTGCAACGAGACTCAAGGACGATTTGGACAATATGTGTGAAGTGTTTTGTATCGATAGCTAAGGTAGATAGTTTGGGCTTAATTTTGCTGGTGGCATGGTATTGTGAAAAATGTGAAACTTTAAACCGAGACTTTTCTTTTCTTTTAGTTAGGATTAGCTATTTTACTCCCATACCTAGGGCTAGGTTAGAAAGACGAGTTGAGGTGAGACCAGTTAGAAAGGGGATTGTGGAAAATCTCATGTGTACCCACCAACTGGTATTGAAGGGAGGTCATTGCCTTCCTGGAGGACTTTTTTCGGGTAATTACACCGCATTTGCACGTTATGTAGGGGAAAATCGGGAAAACTCCCAACAGGTAGTCTAACTGCCAATGCGTGATGCTCTACACACATTGTCACAATCGACATTGAGCCTTTTTGTTCTTGAAATCAGTGAATACAACAATGCCACCAATGGATTCTAACTTCTGCCTTCCTGCATGCTAGTTGCGCACGGTGCCATTAAATCAAATGCTGTCATCATCATCTCTTGTGATTTCGCAACAGATTACATTAGTTCTATAGTGACTTGCGTGCATAAAAAAAACAAAAAGTATGTTAGTGACTTGCATGTATATAAAACAGTGTATTAGTGAATGCATGCGTATAAGAAATAAAAAGTACCTTAATGAGTGCATGCATATAAAAAATAAAAAGTGTCTTAGTTAGTGGATGCATATAAAAAAGAAAATGTGTCTGGTGTGCATAATTTAAAATATTGGACATATTTGCCAACAAAAAAAAATATTTTATTAATACCCTCAAAACTACAGGCTATCCATTAAGAAAGGCCCATTTAAATTTTTTTAATTTTTATTTTTTTATTTCAACCTTTAATTATCGTTTTAATTTTTTATCTTCATTTTAAGAAATTTTTAATTATTTTTTTTAAAAATAAGTCTTTTCCTCTAGTTACTTTCATTTAATTAAGCATCCCCTTCATTTAAAAACACTGCGCTATTAATTTTGTTGATGAGATTTAGCGACATATTTGTCTCACTTGTACTTTTATAACCGATACACAGGCCAAATTTGATTCCTTTTTAAGTACTTACGGTTTAGTACAACAAAAGCTCATTTTAAAAATATTTTTTTTGTTCTAATGCAGTTGGCAAATACTTGGCCAATTGTCTTTGATGCCTTAAGGCAATTGCTGAACCGACGTTACTCACTTAGCACTACCCAGGAGGTACGTGTAGCTTGAAGATATGCTACGGCCGCGGAGTAAAAATAAACCCGCAAGGCTCTACGATCGTATTAGACGGGGACCTATGGTTTAAAGTGGATTCCGAACCACTACAAACATCCATGCCACCACCGGCACTCGAACCCGAAACTTGTGGACAGAGAGATGGCCACTCACCACGAGGTCCCATATGTATAATACACTCATGTCCATAAATTAAGGATAATGAAGTTCAGGCAAAGAAAGAGACAGAAGCAAAACAAATTTGACTTATTTGTAAAGTCTATTTATTAAAGAAAAGGTAAAGAGCAAAAAAGATGCTATATGTTTGACATAATTAATAAAAATTTCGATTTTTACTCCCTGGAGCAAATTTCAAACAAGAACCTATTTACAAAAAACAGTATAACATGGTTAGTATGATGGTTAATATGGAGTATGTCTCCCAGACGATGCAATACAGGCCTTTTAACGCCTAGGCATGCTGAGTATCAAATTATCAATCTGATCTTGGGGAATATTACACCACTCATCAAAAAATGCCCTCCGAAGTTCCGGTTGACAGGTGGGAGGGGGTTGACGGGCTGCAATTCGTCAGCCAAGCATATCCCACACATGCTCTATTGGATTCAAGTCCGGTGAGTATGCTGGCCAATCCATACGGGTGATATCCTCCAATTGAAGGCATTCGTCTACAATGTTTGCCCGGTGAGGACGGGCGTTGTCATCCATAAACAGAAATTCAGCACCCATGGCGCCCCTAAACAAACGTACATGTTGTTCCAGAATGACATCCCGATAGATGTGGCCCTTCATCGTTACACTCTGAACATGCTGGTCAGTTCTGGAACCAAGAATAATTCCTCCCCAAACGAGCCATCCTGCACCACCGTAACGGTGTCGTTCAATGGTGTTCTCTTGGTGGTAACGGGCACCTGGCGCTCTCCATATGAACGTCCGGCGAGAATCAGACTGCAAACTAAACCTGGACTCGTCGGAAAACACCACACCAGACTACTGTTGCGGTGTCCACAATGCATGCTCTCTACTCCAGGTTAATCGCAGGCGACAGTGAGTTGCGGTAAGTGGAACACATCTGACAGGCCTACGAGCATATAGACCAATGTGCCCTAAGCGTCTGTACACGGTCTGCCTTGAAACTGTCTTACCGGTAGCTGAAGAGAGCTGACGAGACAGGTCTGATGCTGTGCTCCGTCTGTTTCTTTTGGCAGTAACTGCTAAATACCGGTCCTCATTCGGCGTTGTAACTCGGGGGCGACCTGTGCTGTAACATCTACTCACATTACCATCATCTTGGAATCGTTGCCAAAGCCTGGAGAGGACACTCTGGGCGATTCCAAGTTCCTCGGATACTTCCAGCTGGGTACGTCCATATTCCAGTCATCCGATAATTCTACCACGTAAAAAATCATCCAAATGCTTCCTTTGTGCCATAACTATGCGGTTGTTGCACTGAAAGGCTTTTAAAGCGCTTGTGAACAATTTTACTTCTTTGCCACCATTCCTTATATACCCCTCTCTTACACTCTCGTCATTGTGACGTACTATCCGCGCCATCTGGTGGTTTCCTGTAGTTTGCATATTCTTCTTCAAGATGTGTGTGATAATTCTACAGGAGAAATTTTTATTTTAGAGTTCAATTTCTGTGTGATTCTGAATTATCCTTAATTTATGGACATGAGTGTATTTTCTGATCCTTTTGTACTTTAATTTAAAAATATTATATGTATATTTAAAATTATTTATATGTATATTTTTTTTCTGCTGATTTGCTGCTCTAGAAATTACAAAAGAAATCATAATACAAAATCCTCTCACTGCTAGGTTGCCTGGTGGGAGTTTTCCGAGTTTCCTCCCATATGGCAAATCTGTGATAGGTACCCATAAAAAACTGACCCCCGAAACACGGGGTGCCAAGCGCCAGAGAGCTAGCCACTCGGCCATTCAAGCCCACATTTTAAAAATATTTGATTTATCAAAATCATGTTCGATAAGAAAATGAATTTTCGTACAGAAATTTCCCTTACTTAATTTATTATGAACCTGAATAATTGCATGAACTATAATTATATATTGTCACAAATGTATTGTTCTCTCAACCGAATTTATTTCAAAAAATTTTGATGGTGCAAACTGGGTTCCGTGATGTTAAAGGAAATTTGATTCCATTCAGAATTTGATAGGTTTCGCCATTAGCAATTGCATTCATCGTATTACAATTCAAAGCTTAAAGGATATCAACAGTAGGCATTTCATTCATGAAATTCCAGCCGTTCTTTATTTATGAATGATTTGCGTGTGATGAATGATTCACGTCATTAAATATCTTCAGTTGAAATATGAATGCTGTTTGAAGCTCCATTACCCATATATTTTCATAATTAGAGAAAATCAACTCATATTGTTAGAATTAAGGTATTGACTGTTATGCAATCAATGAAATAGAATAATGACGTTATTAACGGAATGGATTATTGGTGCAGTAAGTTATAGTTAACGGATGAAGAGAATATTTTTTCCATTCCATTAACATGTCATGTAAATGCAATCTTTAAATTTACATCACGAAATTTTACTCTAATAGCTACAAATATATCTGCATTACAACCAAGGTAATTATTAATTAGGAACTACCAATTTCAATTCAATATATTTCAATATATCACTAGCCTATTTTAAAGGGAAAATGTATCAATAATTGATAAAATGAATAATTTACATCATTACAAACATGTTCTGGTAAGAGGTTCACAACCGCTTGAAAAATGTGAAACTTATAAAAAAAGTTATTATTTAAATCACCCATTAATCTTTTCGCATGCCTAAAAAATTTTTCATTTCAAAATCTTTTCTTTAAATTAAACATTTGTAACTATAGTTTGCATTTTTCTTTTTGTTATGCATTTCAATCAGAATTTAAATCGCAAATTTAAAAAATTTTAATTAATAATACGAGTTATCTTTTGCATTTTTTTAAAAATAAACATTCATTTGTAATTATCGTTTGCTTTTTTCTTTTTGTCTTGCATATTGACCAGAATTTGAATAGCAAAATTTAAAAAAAAGAAGACAATTTTAATTAATAAGAAGATTTATTGTTGCATTTTATTACTTTATTTTAAAATAAACATTAATTTATAAATATCATTTATAAAGAAATGGATGAATTTTTTTATTGTCATATACTCTGATCATAATTTAAATCTAAAAATTAAAATTAATTAATTAATAATATGAGTTATCTTTTGCATTTTTTAAAAATAGACATTAATTTATAGCTATCATTCGAATTTTTTTTTATGTCTTTCACTTTCATCAGAATTTAAATCACAAAATTAAAAAAAAAACAATTTTAATTAATAAGAAGATTTATCATTGCCTTTTGTTACTTTATTTTAAAATAAACAATAATTTATAAATATAGTTTCCAAAGAACACGATGATTTTTTTTTGTCATATATTTTGATCATAGTTTAAATCGCAAAATTAAAAAAACAAAATTTAATTAATAATACTAATTATCTTTTGCATTTAGAAAAAATAAACATAAATTTGTAGCTATCGTTTGCATTTTTCTTCTTGTCATTCATTTTCATCAGAATTGGAATCTTAAAAATTAAAACGAATTTTAATTAAAAATACAAGTTATCATTTACATTTTATTACAATTTTTTTCAGTGATTCTAATATTCCTGGAGCTGTTTGTAGATGTACTATCTTCTATTATCTACTATCTTATTTTATATCTATCTTCTACTTCATGGAATATTTGTGGTTATTGAACGTTTGTATTGTCGATTAATGATATGAAAATGCATGTTGTTGTTGTTGTTGTTTCTTATCCCACTTGGCTGGCCAAGCCCACGGGCCCATATGGACTCATGATTGAAGGGGAAGGAAGCAGCTTCTGTTATGATGGAGCACCCGTAGGTAGAAGCCTGACTTTTGCTCCGTGACGCTCTTACAGTCATAGAAGACCGGGACCTACGGCTTAAAGTGGATTCCGAACCGCTACAAACATCCATGGCACCGCCGGGATTCGAACCCGAAACCTGTGGCACCGAGCGCCAGAGCGCTAGACACTCGGCCATTCAGGTCCCAAATTTGCCAACGGCACGCAGTGTTCCCAGGTGGTCACCCACCCAAGTACTGACCGCGCCCAATGATGCTTAACTTCGGTGATCTAACGAGAACCGGAAAATGCATGTAACCGACGTATATGTTATAACTCATTTTAGTCTACTGAAAACAACCTGTGTAGACACGAAAAATTAAAACTCTAAAGTAAATTTCAGCTTGTTTATTTATTTTTTTATGAAATTACTTTACTCAAATTTTCGATATAATTACTCAAATTAATTAATTATGTAATGTTATCATTATATCATGTTATTAAAATTGTTTTTTTTTTTTTTTTTTAATTTTGCGATTTAAATTCTGAACAAAATGCATGGCAAAAAAAAAAAAAAAAAAAAAAAAAATGCAAACGATAGTTACGAATGTTTAATTTAAAGAAAAGATTTTGAAATGAAAATTTTTTTAGGTGTGCAAAAAGATTAATGGATGTTTTAAACAATAACTTCTTTTATTAGCTTCACATTTTCGATGCGGCATGTTGGCCAAGAGGCTAGCCTTTGGTATCACAGGTTTCAGGTTCGAATCCTGGCGGTGACAGGGAGGCTTTTTAGTGGTTCAGAATCGAAATGATGGAAAAAAATTTTATATTTGAAGTCATCGAATTAGAAACATTTTCTTGGTCTTGTTTTTTAAATGTCTTGGCTGTCCTGTGCCTTGTCCTTGAACGCAATGTGTAATTTTCCTTCAATAAGTAAAATTCATTTCCAATCATTAGTTATTAAATTATTATCATTTATTTTTTTTAATTTAGCAACAATGAATAGTTCAAAGGTTTGAGATAAAGATTGAGAATATTTTTGTTATTTATGGCTAATGGTTTGAGGGGCCTGAACGCTGCCCAGTGTTAAAGTGTGCCTGCAAGAGATTCAAGTTCCAAATCACTGAGTGGTGTCTGTTGCAGTCACTGTTTTCAGAAAGAAGGAAATTCGATGCCCATTTAAAAAGTGCGTATAAGTTAAAAAAATTATTTTTTTACAAAATTTCTTGAATGAACATTTAGGCTGAAATGAAAATATGGTACATTTACCCCTAAATGTCCTCCTGGAAGGCAATCGGCGCTCTTCATCAACCTCCTTGGGCTGTTAGAGATATATATAAATGGAAGTGGAACTCGCTTCCGTTTATGTACAGAAAAAAAAAATGCATGACAGGAAGTAAATTATGTAAATATTACTCCAATACATATTACAGTAAAATATATATTTATTTGTGATTTATTCAAATATATCATATGCAAATATATGCATTCTAATATAAATTAGTTAGTACGCGTGTGCCACTGCATACTGCTGAAATTTATGACACAAGATCGTCAGTAGCATTTGATCAAACCCATAATTTCGTAGATTTATGTTAACTAGATAAAAAAATAATTATAGTATCAAAAAGTCAGTAGCTTCAGGCCAGAAAGCTTATGGATGGAGGAAAGGAATAGTTCTTTCAAGCCAATGGATGTTTCTTAATATTTTTCTAATAATGGAGCCAATTATTGGATTAATAATTGTCCAATTATTAAATACTAGTTTTCCTAATAATGGAGCAAATTATTAGTTCAATAATTATCTAATTATTAAATACCAGTTTTTCTAATAATGGAGCCAATTATTAATTTAATAATTATCAAATTATTAAATACTGGTTTTCCTAATAATGGAACAAATAGTTTCCTTAATTTCATATTCTATAAGTATGGTTTGGTTTTTCGCTGTACGTCATCTTGTGAACACTTTGGGCTAAACAGACCGGGACCTACAATTTAAAGCGGATTTCGGACCACTCACAAACATCCATGCCACAGTCAGGATTCGAACCTGAAGCCTGGGGTACCAAACGCCAGAGCACTAGCCACTTGGTCATCAGTCCGCCATATTCTATAGAAGAAAATGCAGAAAATTGCTAGAATTATTGTGTTCCTGAAGACCTTCTTGACAAACAACAGACATTATGGAACCTGGTTATGTTCTAGATCCCCAGGTTGCAAGTTATATTCTAGGTTTTCCTATGAATACAAAGAATTAAGAAAAGGGACATCATTTTCAATAGGCCAACATACTTGCAGATATTCAATTACAATAACTCCTGTTCTTGTGAATATATTTGCAACCCTATACTTTAATTATGTTTTGACAAAATTATGTCTTTTTCAACAAATGAAAATCGGTGCAAATGATACCGAATTTTGTCCTTTAAAACATTGAATAGAGAAACAAATTCAAAAATTTTAATGTACATTCTTATAAAAAAATGAAAATGAAGATGTTGAACACTAATATATGAGTATTCATGGCATAAATGAAATTGAAACTGTATAATGAGCATATAGTTCGACCCCGGTTCACATGGAATGGTAAACATCCGGTTTAATTACGTAAATGGTCGGAGCGATTAATAGTTAGGGGTGGATAGATAGACGGATAGGCGTGGCGTAAAGCTACTTTGAAAAAAAAATGTAATAGTCAATGTGGATTTTTTTTCTACTAGTTTCTCATTGATATTGTTTTAATATAACATTTTAATTATTAGAAATTAAAATTCTTTTTTATTGCATTAAAAATTCCTCCTAAATGCCATTTTACCCCCTATAATTCCGTTCGTTGGACTATATATAATTTTATTATAATTATTCGAAAAATATTTTTTTTAGTAACAAATGAATTTAAAAGTAATTATGTATATATTCATCAGTTTCATTTCACATGTTGTATTGTATTTTATAAATTGCTAATATTGTTATTTCAGATTGTATCATCTATTTGTATTTTCAGTAAAACGCACATTCATTCCTACCCATAGAGATTCTCATTCATTCATTCCTACCCATAGACTACTAAAAAGAGTTACATTAGACTTTAGGAACTAGAATGCAGGTGTGTGGCTAACGATAAGAGATATTGTTACAATCTCCACCAAGTCTACTTTTTTAAAAGCTGTGACAATTGCATACTGCATGAGAGAATGAAATATCAGTTTGTGATTACTCTACTCTCAATGATGTACACGCAATAAAAATTTAAGATTTTTTTATGCTCTTGTGTAAATTTTGGTATTGTATTTTGGTAAGGAGTGTCACAAAATTAACTTTAATTTTCCTGATTTTCATAATTAAAACTAAATTTTTAGCATAAAAATCGAGTCATTTTGCTAAATTAAAGTATAAATACCATAACTTGGCTACCACTTAACAAAAGAGAAATAAACGCTGTCACTCAATACAAAATTGTATAGAAATATCGTTCCTTTACAACAAAACTAGAAAAACTAGTGTAATCCATCAAAATTCAAAATGATTTATTAGCTTTATCTATATGGGTTAGGCCCATTAGGTGGCTTCTTGATCTTTATATAACTTGAGATCTATATATTGCTTTAGTGAAATTTTTCATGTATAGTTTTAATTTTATAATTAACATAACTAATGAATAATAATTAACAATAGTTAGTAATATTGGAATTGAAACTGCATGTAGGCAGAAGGCCTTGGGGCTGTTTGGCCAGTAAAGAAGAAGAATCATTTAATATCTAATACTAATTCCATTTAACAAAAAGAAAAACACCATGCAGCCATATCAATCACTTACAGCCTAATATTTACAACAACAATAATAATTAAATAAGTAAATGAAATGTAATAAAATAAATATAAAAAAAAATAAAGCGAAAAATAGTGCAATAATAAACTAGAAAAATAAGTCCAATTAAAACTGTAGGTTAGGAAAGAAGACGAAACGAAAAAACATATGTAAGGAAAGTAATGTAAAGCGTATAGTGTGAAGAAGCCCTATAAAAATAAACTTTATAGAATGTATTTTTACTTAAGATTAATTGGGGTTTCTTAAACTTCATATAACTTGAGATATATATTGTATTATATCTATTTTTGAGGCATGTATTTGATTTTATGAATGAGAAAACTGATGAAGAAATTATGTTTAGTATTGATTAGGTCATCAAGTAAAGACGTATTATAACCATTACTGATAGCTATATAATAAATATACCAGTATTAAAAACATTGCTTGAATTCATTGTCTAGCATTTTATCTAACAAAAAAAGTAATAATAACAATTTCCTATTCTAAATTCCTACAGCAATATACCATCCATTTACAAACAAAACGCACACACATAAATGTAAATAATAATACAATAAAAGAGAAAAAGAGGTGTAATAAAAAAACTGCAGGTTAGAAGAAACTGAAAAAGTATATACATATGTGGAAAGTTAGGGTATAAGCCGTGCAGTGCGAAGAGACTCCATACAATACAAAATGGTTTATGGGCTTCATTTATATGGGTTAGGCCTATCGGTGGGCTTCCTGCACGTTGGGAAAGGTGATAAATGCGCATGTCATTGATTTTGTGGCCAATAAAAGGCGTGATTTATGCTATTGTCGGGCCCGCCATATTTTACATGAATCTTATCAGGCCAGTCGCCACTTTCCAACCTGCAGCGGATATTTATTATATATTCAAAAGTTAGATATTCTCCATTTTCCCTTCATTTGAAGGGTGCGGAGTTGAAAAAAAAAATTAAATTCTGGATCATATTCCGACGGTATGGAAATAAGGTGACGGGTTGGCTAGCTCCAGGGGATGCCGCGGACAGGGTTTATATGCAGACCTCCTCAGTCTCGTATCGTAAAGGAAGGATTCGACTCCTTTTTTTTATATTTTTTTATGGTTGATCGCTTTGTGGGTAATGGTAACTGGATTTCTATCGATGTTTGTTGGTTGGATTTTGCATGTTTTTTCTAACTCGACGTGGAAATAAAACATAGTTGTTTATTTTTTAATGTCAATCTATATCTATGTGCCTTTGAGTAAAATGTGTAACAAAAAGCAAGCGATTATATCCTTTAGTCACAGTTTCGATTTGAGTATTAATGCACAAGGGTATCTAAGAGGAGAGCAACCCAGCTTATAAGTAGAACAAATTTTTCTTTTTAAAATGGATTAAAATAAAATCATCCCATATTTCAAAATGCAAGCAGATCCATTTATAAGTCGAGAGGGCGTTTTTCTACAAAACAATACTGGTATAATAATAAATTAAATACTGGTATATAAATCGTATTAATTTAAATACCGGCATATAAGTCGTAATAAGTTAATACTGGTATATACTGTATATAAGTATTCTAGCGAAAGATAACTGACATTCTTCTTTCATTGTAGAGAAAAGTATTCCTTTCCAAATACATGAATATTCCTCCCCCTCCTCCCCTTAAAAAGAAATGACATATGAACTCAAGTTCACTTCGTAAAGCATTCTCAATCCCTTAATACCACAAAAGCCATTTCAGTGAGAACCAAAACTAAGTAATCCTCTATAACTAAGAATAAATAAAAAACAAAACAAAGATTCACAATTAATACTTCCAAGATGAAAAACAAGTCAAATGAGAGAGAAAAGATGAAGAAGAATTGTGAAATGGTTCACAAATATTCTAAAGAAGGAAAGAGAATTATCATTATTTTTCTTTCATTCTAGAAAACAATATTGTTTTTCAAATGTAGGGGGAAAATTACCATGGCTGCAAATTGTTTCACATTTTTTTTTCGTAAAGGATTCTCAGACACACTCTACATTTCAGTGAAAACCAAAACTAAAAACCCTTCTATAGCTAAACATAAATAAAAACGATTTGCAAAATAATCCTCTCGCAGATGCTTTCAAGAGAGAAGAACAATTGTTAAATAATTAATAAACATTCTAGAGGAAAATGATTGGCATTCTTCTTTAATTGTAGAGAAAAATATTCCTTTTCGAATTTCCTCCATTTCCTACACGAATGTTCCTCCTCCTCCTTAAAAAATGACATATGAACTCGAGTTCTCTGCGTAAAGCATTCTCAATCACTTAATACGACAAAAAGGCATTTTCAGGGAGAACCAAAACTAAATACATAGCAAAAGATAATTAAAAAACAAAGATTTGAAAATTAATTCTCTTACACATGCTTTCAAGAAAAGAAACAGAGAGAATAATAATTGTTAAATAGTTCACAAGCATTCTAGAGAAGGATAACTGACAATCTTTTTTCATTGTAGAGAAAAGTATTCCTTTTCCAATACATGAATCTTGAGTTCATATGCCCTTTCTTTTTAAAGGTGAGGACTTTCTTTTAAAAGAAATAAATCCCCCTTTAAAAAGAAATGACATATGAACTCAAGTTCTCTCCGTAAAGCACTTAATACCACAAAAAGCCATTTCAGTGAGAACCAAAACTAAGCACAAAATAAAAACCCAAAGATTTACAAGTTATTCCTCTTACACACGCCTTGCACGAGGGATGAAAAACGACAGAGAGAGAGAGGAATAATTGTTACCTAGTTTTTCAAACAAGACATCCGCAGAAACTGTTGGTTTCCAAACTCCAAAAAAATTACCATACCTGCAAATTGTTTCAAATTCTCTTCGTAAAGCAATCTCAGACACACTATACATTTCAGTGGAAACCGTCACAGTGTTTCCTCTACAGCTGAACATAAATAAAAAAAAGCGATTTGCAAATTAATCCACTTACAGAAACTTTCAAGATCAGAGTAAAAGGGACAGAGAAAAGAAGAATTGTTAAACAGTTTACAAACATCTAGAGAAAGATAATTGGCATTCTTCTAGAGAAAAGTATTCCTGTTCGAATGCAGGAAAAAGTATTACTATAGCTGCAAAGTATTACCATAGCTTCAAAAGTATTACCATAGTGATCTTCGTAAAGCAATCTCTCCAAAATTGTTAAAATTATTGTTAAACACTTCACAAACATTCTAGAGAAAGATAATTGGCATCATTCTTTCATTCTAGAGAAAAATATTCTTTTTCGAAAAAACGAATCTCTTTCCCCCTTAAAAAGAAATGGCATATGAACTCAAGTCCAGTCCGTAAAGCAATAAATCAAGAAAAAATTCAAGTACAATAGTCCCGGAAAAGGAATGGACTACAGTGAAACCTAATAAGCGGTCAAGAAAAAGAAAAGAAGTAATTTCAAAAAAACCCAAAAATGACTCTGAGATTTCTCTTAGTCAAGCTAACCCTGAATACAAGAACACCCCCAGGCTTACAGTTCATCCGACACGGAGTCATATAGTTCAAACATGTCAGAAGATGTCACATCCCGCATCCAAACAATGCAAGTTGATGACGATGATCAACAGGCAGATCAACCTATCAAAAAGGCTTACATTCCTCCAATCATCGTTGATGATCCAGTAAATGGAAAACAACTCCTAGAGGACCTCAATCATCTGACGAATGAAGCAGTGACCGGCAGAGTTATTGGAAATAAACTGAAGATTTTCCCTCCATCTGCTGAAGCCCACCGTGCTATCCGCCGTGAAATTTCTGATGAAAGGAAACTCAAGTCCCATACGTACCTTCTTCCTCAAGAGAAAGAATTGAAAGTGGTTATTCGCGGCTTACCAAATGATTTTCCAACTAAGGAAATTGAAGAATTTCTAATGAGCGAGGGATTTGAAGTACAATTCGTGACTCAACTGCGCCACCGTTCCGGAAAAGGAAACATGCCTCTATTTTTAGCTGTCTTACCAAAGTCCGAAAAATCTAAATCAATATTTTTAATGGAAAATCTTTCATACTTCCGAATTAAAGTGGAACCTCTGAGGAAAAGGCGGGTCCTGCTCAGTGTTTCAATTGTCAACAGTTTTTCCATCACTCAAAGTTCTGCTCCAGAGACCCTGTGTGCGTCAAGTGCGCTGGACCTCACAAGGCTAAGGATTGTCCCAAGCCCAAGGAGGCACCTCCTTGCTGTGCTCTTTGCAAAGGTAATCATACCTCCAACTTTTCGGGGTGTCCTCGCAACCCAGCAAACTTTGTCCCTGCCGTACCTCCCAAAACCAACTACTGGGAAGAAAGATTGAAAATGATGAAGACAAACAATTTACCATTAAGTGCACCAACATCTCTTCAAAACACGATTTCTACAAACTCAGTAAAGATGGACAAATCTCCACCAAATCAAGTCGAACCCCAACTTTCAGGTCCTTCCACTTCATCCTCCACTCCACAAGAAAACCTTACCGCCCAAATTCTGCAGTCCCTTGTTAAAGAGGTACATGCTCTCACTTCAAATATAGCTTCTTTGTTGGCGGCTCTTCAATCTCAGTCACCCCTTTCTCACAACATTCAATAGTACGACTAACCTTAATTCGATCAACTGCATAAGCTGGAATGCGAATGGAATTAGAGAAAAAATAAACGAATTCCAGGAGTTTATACAGCTTCATAGTCCTCATATAATTGCGATTCAAGAGACCCACCTACGGCCATGTGACTCCATTAAAATAAAAAATTACAATATCTACAGATCCGACCGGTTAACTCACAGAGGGGGAGGTACTGCTATCTGCATTAGAAGGAATATTCACCATTACGAAACAAAACTCCAAACTTCTACTTTTGAAAACACAACATTTGTTATCACCAATCGGAGCGGACCCAACATCACAATAGCTAATATCTACCGTCCTCCAGTTGGTAGAATCCTAATCACGGAATTGGACAAATTCTTCAACTCCAACCACAGAGTAATTCTCTTAGGAGACTTCAACTCCAAGCATCCAACTTGGAATACGGGACGGTGCAACACCAGTGGCACCTTACTCTACTCCTGGTCGAATCTCAATAGTTTAACCATTACAGCTCCAGCGCAACCAACTTATTTCTCAACTTCCTACAATACAAATTCAACTCTGGATATTTCTATTACCAAAATTTCAATTCTAGTATCGCGAACTCTATCAATGATCTTTCAAGCGACCATAACCCAGTAATCTTCTCCTTCGAAAATAACTCTGTTTTACCATCACAATTCCGAAGCCTAACCACCACCAACTGGACAAAATTTTACGATAACCTTTCTTCTAGCATTCCCGGAAATCCTAAAATAAACAACTCTTGTGACATCGACACAGCTCTTAATTTTTTTAACTCAGCGATTTCATCTTCAATAAACCTCTCTAGCAATACTAGGGAAGTGAAAACTGTCCACCATAAGCTCCCAGTGGAAATTAGACACCTCATCAACATCAAAAATAGCATAAGAAAAAGATGGCAAGAAACTAGATATCCTCCGTACAAAAATAATCTAAACATTCTTCAAAACAAAATCAAAAAAGAAATTTCTAAACTTAAGAACTCCAGATGGAACCAATTCGTTAAAGGTCTTAACCCGGAGGACAACTTCCTTTATTATATTAACCGCCACTTCACAAAAAAAATAGATAAAATTCCATCCATATTGGGAAATAATGGTATAGTATACACTCCCAGAGAGAAAGCGGATGTCTTCGCCGACAACTTAGAATTATCATTTCAAGAAAACTCGGAGCCGTACGACAATGATCACATCTTTATAGTGGAAAACAAAGTAGAAAATTTCATCTCCAACATCTCGAATTCACCAACTCCACCTCTCATCAGCCCTAATGATGTCACGACTATAATAAAAAAACTCAATATTAGGAAATCCTCTGGCCCAGATGCCATTCCGAATAAAGCTCTACAGTGCCTCCCTCTCCCAGCTATTACATTTCTCACCAAAATCTTCAACAAATGTATTATCAACCATCACTTCCCGGACTCATGGAAACATGCAACAATAAAGATGATACCTAAACCAGGCCAGGATCATAAATTTCCACAGAATTTTCGACCCATCAGTCTCATTAGTTGTGTTGCGAAAATTTTTGAAAAATCATCCAGAAAAGAATTTCCACCCACTGTATTGATAACAACATCTTTCCTGCGGAACAATTTGGGTTCCGTCCCCATCCTTCAACAGTTCATCAACTTTTAAGAGTGACTAACATTGTTACGGAAGGTATGAATGACAAAATATTAACCGGCGGTGTTTTTCTTGATGTTTCAAAAGCTTTTGACCGATTATGGCACTGTGGCCTCGTCTTCAAAATGATTCAACTTAAATTCCCTCAGTACCTTATCCATATAATATACAACTTTCTCCAAAACATATCATTCAGTGTCAGTATCGAAGGGGTCTTTTCTCGTATTGGTCAAATTAAAGCTGGCACCCCTCAAGGTAGCGTACTCAGCCCAATTCTTTACAACATCTTTACGTTCGACTTTCCCCAAATTCAAAATGTGAGTACTTGCCTCTTCGCTGATGACTCAGCAGCCCTGGTTCAGGGAACTACTGTCAGATTTGTGACAAGAACTCTTCAAAATTTCCTTGACTCCCTGGAAGAGTGGCTTACACTATGGAGAATCTCTGTCAATACAGACAAAAGTAAAGCCATCATTTTCAGAAAAGGTCATGCTAGATCTCCATATGAAGATATTTTCCTGTTTGATGATCCGATAGAATGGGTCAATCAAGTCAAATATCTTGGCCTAATTCTCGACAGCAAATTAACATTTCAGAAACATCTTCACACTGTAAAGACAAAATGTTGGAACAAATTACATCTTAGTTTGCCGTTAATAGGAAAATATTCTACTTTATCTTTAAAAAACAAAATTCTTTTATACAAACAAGTCCTTAGACCAATCCTGACTTATGCAGCCCCCATCTGGGGCCTTGCTGCAAAAACAAACAGAAACAAAATCCAAGTTATTCAAAATAAAATTCTCAGAATAATTACGGGAGCTCCCTGGTTCATTCGAAATAACGTGCTGCATCATGACCTACAAATAGAATCAATAGACGATCATATTGCGAAGCTTTCAAGAAAGTTGTTTCTAAATATCAAGAACCATAAAAATAATTTAATTAAAGCTCAATTATTCTTCGCCCACAACGAAGGTAAATACCATTATCCATATTACACAACAGGATGGAATCACGACCTCAAGCCTCCCTAATTTCTTCTATGATCTATCTTCAATACTACTCTTCAGTTCTAAGAAATCTATCGTCCTCTCTTCTGCCTTGGCAGTGTGTACTGCGGAACTATGTTAAAAAGACAAAAGAACAAAAACATTCCATTTCTGAAAACTTCAAACTCTACCCTGCAGTAACAAACTTTACTTCCGATCTTCAGTTTCAAATGTTGTTCGTATGTTTTTCTGCCTCCTTAAAGTTTTTTATTTTTGTGATTGTATATTTGTATATTTATAATTCAGATTTATTTTCATTATATATATGTTTATATGTCTGTCTGCTATGTATTTACGTATTATATGCTTCTATTGGGCATTTATGTATTTTGATATTGCTTGATTGTCATCTCCTAGTTTGCTCGCCCCCTTTTTTTTTTTTTTTTTTTTTTTTTTCTTTTTGTGTATATATATATATGTTTTTTTTTTTTAACTTCTTTCCCTCCTATTAACTGTTTGCTTTAAATTTTTTAATTCCTGCTAATTCTGTGATACTTTGTTTTTATTATATTTGAATTCTGAGCAGATGTGCACTACGTGCACAGGTACTCGACTCTCCTATCCAATCTAGTAAAGCATTCTCAATTACTTAATACCACAAAAAGCCATTTCAGTGAGAACCAAAGCTAAACACAAAATAAAAACCCAAAGATTTACAAGTTATTCCTCTTTAGAGAGAGAGAGAGAGAGGAATAATTGTTAACTCAAACATAACATAACTAGTTTCTCAACATTGCCAATCATCTTTCTCTAGATGTTTGTCTAGAGAAAAGTATTTCTGTTCGAATGCAGGAAAAAATTTTACATAACCGCAAATTGTTTTAAATTCTCTTCGTACAGCAATCTCAGACACAATATACATTTCAGTGGAAACCAAAACTAAATACTCCTCTATAGCAAAGGGTAGATAAAAAAATAATAAAATAAAGATTTACAAATTAATCCTCTTGCAGATGCTTTCAAGAAAAGAGACAGAGAGAATAATAACTGTTAAATAGTTCACAAACATTCTAGAGGAAAGTATTCCCTTTCGAATGCACGAATGTTCCTCCTTTTCCCTTCAAAAAAGGACATATGAACTCAAATTCTCCTCTTAAAGCATTCTCAATGACTTAATACCACAAAAAGCCATCTCAGTGAGAACCAAAGCTAAACACAAAATAAAAACCCAAAGATTTACAAGTTAATCCTCTTACACACGCCTTGCACGAGGGGTGGAAAACGAGTCAGAGTCAGAGAGAGGAATAATTGTTAACTAGTTTCTCAAACAAGAGATCCGCAGAAACTGTTGGTGTCACGGGTGCGAATGTATATAAATGAACTGTTGACAGGCGAGCGGTGTGAACGCGAGACCTTGTGACCTGGGACGAAGAATGCAGTGCAGTCTTAAATGCCGCCATATATCAGTCAAATGGAGCTCTCACTTAGCAAGGACAAACTAGCCCACTGTAGTAACTGGCAGCTGCCTCGGCTATGGGGGGGGAAAGTGTCTTGAGAATATGAGGCTCATTTCAGATTATGCAATGTAGTGTTGCAATTTTTTATAGCCTTTTATTATATAATAGTGTGCTTTGATATAGCTGTTCAGGATTTCTTTTTTGTTGTTGTTCAGTGCAGGCTTTATTAGCTGTAATATTCTTGACTTGTAAAAGCATGATATTATCCGGTGTAATATATCTTTAACAATACAAAATAAAGGAAATTTTTTGAAGGTTATTTAGCTAGAATAATTTTTCACAAAAATAACACAAATTGATAATAATTCATTTTTATAACGGCTTAGTTTGATGATCAACAATTAAATAACGTAGTCTTGCTGTCCTTATCAGTAATGCTTTATAAAATTAAACACTACTTGTAACATAGCACTACTAAAAATTACTTTGAAATTTTCGGACATAGTTGCAGTAAGACTGAACCTCGAATTCGCTGATGATGTCCATTGCAATCATTGTTTACAGAAATGAAGAAACGCGATGACAACATTAATAAAATGTCTCTCTGCTGATGGGAATTTTCCTGTTTCTCTTCCCATCACGATCTTCAGACTTGCGCTCCTTTTATATTAAAAAGGCTTGGAAAAGAGATTCTTGTAATCCCCGAAGAAAATTTCGTAGATTTGTTGAACTGGAATGTTTGAACGTGCCTGACAATCCTTGATACGTCGTTACACTTACGGTTACGGTTTTTGATCAGCTTTTGTAACATTTCGCACACACTGTTTTAAGAACCTGTTTTTTAAATCATTTCCACCTTTATTTTGATTTTTCTGCCAGCTCTTACATGCATACAAGACGTATGCTGAAATGCGTTCTATAAAGAACTAATTTGTTTTGGTATGCCTAATAAGCCTTTAAAGTTCGTTAGAAAATTTTTTGAATCACCTTGAACATAAACTATTCTAATATAAATACTGTTGTTTAGTATTATTATTATCAATATTTTTATTAAAATAATGAAGATAATGGCCATATTAAATGAAGGAAATAAAACAATTTCCAAATTTTTTCTTATTCATCATTTAAAATTAGTTTAGACTTCATAATTATTTTTTTCTGACTGAAAAAAAAAAGTTCTCTTTCGTTACAAAGTATTTTTTCCTCTAAGTATATTTTCGTGTCGTATCAAAAATATAGAAAGAAAAAAAAAAGAAAACTTTTTGTTTTTGGAATGCGACAAAGTTTTGCAACCTACGGATTAAAGTTTTTCGCCGTCTACGTTAAACGATTAGATATAATTAAAAATTTCAAACAAAGGCCTTTTATTCTTATACTTATCTATTTAATGCTAATACCTTTATTGTTTTATAAAATACCATTATATATATATGCATATAAATAATAGGTGGAAATTAGGATTTTTTTTCTTTCACGAACTTTATGACATTTTTTTAATACTTTTTACAAAATTAATAGATTACAAGTATATTATTATGTTCACCCTTTTTTTTTTTGTCTTAATTCAGAGAAACAATATAATGTAAAAACAATTTTAAAAAATTTTTTTTTTTTACTTTCAGGTATTTTGAGATAAGAAGATTAAACTTAAACTATGCTTATTTTAGCATAATTTTCTATTATGTGTAGATATATTAGCTATTTATAGATATAAATATATTAAATGTCTGCAGTATGTATACGCACAATGAATACAATTTTTTATTAATTGGTATTGAATTATAATTCAGTAATTTTTATGAAAAGGTGGAAAAAAATAAGATGTCAATTTATTTTTGTAACGTGGGCATTAGCTGTTAAAACAGTGCTTTTCAATTCTCAATTTTTTTTTTTTATATTCATGAATTAATCTTTGTAATCCTATTATATACGAATTTATTGAAGGAATTAAATAATATTTTGTAAATAGATTTTTTTTAGATTAATATTTTTTGTAAGTTTTGTTTTGCCACGAATTCAAAACTTTTAAAGTGTCTTAATATTTAATCCATTTTCTTCATAAACTCGAAATTTTTTTTTAGATTAATTCTGTATTGTTGTGATTAAGTGATAAAACATTACACTTAAATTGTCGCGAATTTTGATTTTTGGGACTGGATAGATTAGATTGATGTTGTAAAGGTAAAAAAACAAGAAACAGTAATAATAAATTTAAATAATTATAAATTAAAAAATTAATTAAATAGTATTTTGTGAAAATAATTTTTCAAAACATTAATGATTTTCGTAAGTTTTGTTTGCCTCGAATTCAGAACTTTTAAAGTGTCTAATCCATTTTCTACAATCTAAAATTTTTTGGATTATTCCTGTATTGTTACTATTAAGTGCTAAACAATATGCTTAAAATGTCGTGAATTATGATTTTTAGGATTAGGTTGATCATTTTAATGTTAAAAATATTTAAATGAATAAATAAAAATTAATAAATGAACAAATATAAATATATAAATAAAAGTAATTAAATAATTATAAATAAATAAATAAAATTTACAGTTTTAAAGAGACAATTTTGATTAATTGTTTATCGTTTTTTTAATTAAAATCATATTTACATTTTCAATTACTAATTAAACATTCCGCCCAAAGACTGAATGTACCTTAAATCAAGAATATTCATTTGCTTTTTACTAGCAGGTTCTTGTTACAATACTTTTGTTCCTTTTACATGAAAAATGTAAGATTGTCATTCTATAATAATGATAATAATGATAATTTTTCAGGCTCTTTTTATGACTTAACAATAAAAAATTTATTCGAAACGATAATTAGTATAATTATTATTCAAAAACCAAATAATTAGAATTCAAAAACCACTAAGCAATAAGTGAAACTTCCCCCTTTAAATGATATTGAACCTTTAGCGTTAATACGAAGATGTGCACGAAAAATCTGTAGGCTGGAAATTTCTTCCCTTAGCTTAGAGGAGACAGAGTCTTTGGTTTAGTTTGTCGGTCTACTGTCATTTTTTTTTTTTTTTTTTTTGCACATTTTAGGCTAATTAGACTGGGACCTACAAGTTAACGTGGATTCTGAACAAATGTTCCTGCCACCGCCAGGATTCGAACCTCAAGTCTATGGTATCAAAGGCCATAGCCCTAGCCAGTTGACCATCAGGCCGCCTTAGATTAGAGGAGACAGAGTTTTGGGTTTGGTTCGCCGCTCTACTGTCATCTTTTTGCACACTTTAGGCTAATTAGACTGGGACCTACAGTTAAACGTGGATTCCGAACCACTAACAAATGTTCCTGTCACCACGATTCGAGCATGAAGTCTATGATACCAAAGGCCAGAGCCCTAACCAATTGGCCATCAAAGAGGAAAGTGAAACCCTCATATTGTCCTATTGTGGGTGTTATTTTAAAATTATGATTGCAAAATGTGAATGCAGTGTACCCAGCTCGCATGGGATTTAAACTCTTGGTTACGCTGAACCTGCTACATTTCTGCTTTTGTAATGCCAAACTCCCCGGCACTGGAACACAACAATACTTCCATCTCTAACAATTTACACCTCCCCCCAAACACTGCAGCGGATGAGTCTCATAATCTGCGGGGGTGATCACTCCAGAACAAAAACCCATTTTTTCCTCCCCCTCCCCCCTCTTTTCCAGTGAGGGGTGCGTGAGGAAGCGAAATAATTCACGTGCGTGGAAGACCCACCCACGCCCGTCGGTCATTAAAATGCGCATCGCCCTTCTAATGGCCAGAATCGACGCTCTCGTGACTCTAACGAGTCATTCGAAATCTGTTAGACATGAGAGAATGGCCAATGTCCGACTCGTGATAAAGCCCGGAACGGTTCGAGTGGGTTATGGAGCGGAATAAAGATATTTCCCAGAAAGGGGGGCAAAAGATGTTATAAAAGGGGGGGCAGAAGATGTTATAAAAGGGGGGGAGGCAAATATTATTCCGGTGGTCCTTTTATATCCTTCAGAAATAAGATTTTTAGAATAAATAACAGTTGTCTTATGTATTGCCCAATTTATTTGTTTGTATTAAGACAGTGATAAATACAATAGAAAACAAGTAGATAATAATAATGATAATAAAATATAGAAATACAGTAAATCAACTCAACTATTTATTGTACTCTGCTGTCCTACTACATTTAGACCTTATAAAAAAGAATAGAATTATAAGAGTTAAGTTTAAATAGGTCAACAATAAATGCAATAAAAACTACAATTTCATTTATATAGAGTAGCTATATGGCCGTATTAATTCTTGACTTCTTGTATTTCGCTAAAAAAAGCTTTTATAGCATTATAGACTTCACCAATGTTTAGGTAAACCAAATATTAATACAAGCGAAAACCACTATAAACATATAAAATACTTGCAAGGAAAATTTCTGTAAAGGCTAATTCATCCCAAATGCTTAATATTTTAATTTTCATGTTTGCTCAAAAAGATCTTTTATAGGATTATAATAGGATAATAATAGGATTATAATAGGATATAATAGGATTTTATAGGATTTTATAGGCCCCCAAAGTTTCGATCTCATATTCATATAGGATTTCATAAGTATATTCATATATAGATATCGATATTCATATTGAATATCTTATCTTTTCGAACCTCACAAACCTCTAATCCCAGGGTTCTCCTTAACAAGGGAACATTTTATCGCACCCCTTTTCCATAATTAAATATCATAATAACTTTAATGATTTATTCAATTTACTTTAAATTGATTGTATATATGGATAATAGGGTCTTTAAGATCCTCAAAACTAAACTATTCAGATTTTTAATATTATTAGTCATACTTTCAAATTTTAAAGGATTATGCACAACGGCATTATTGGGCTGCAAAGCGTGTAAAAAATTATTTTTTAGAAGTTAATTTAAATTTAAATGAAATCAATTCTATGAAATTTTGTGCAAAATATTGATATGTTTACTACATATAATTTAATGTAAAATGTCAACTATATTTGATAATAATTGCATGTGATTCAGAATGAAGCAAAAAACCTTACCTGGTAAAGCTTAAGATTCGAAATTAAGCTTTATAATGTACACTAATTTTGACTTTTTCGTATCCAGTTTACACAAGTTAATGCATTGTACACCGTCGAAGTATCGTATTCCGTTACGTGTCTATGCAGTTCGTGTCATACACAATATGCCGTACATAGTTTCGTGTCATGCACAATTACATGTCGTACACGGTGTCGTTTCAACTTGAAATTTGGAAGGATACCCAAGTTACTAAAGGCTGGTATTTAATTCTTAAATAAATATTAAATGAACATTTTAGGATGGGGATATCAAAATGTGCGTCATTTTCAGTCAAATTGGCGATTTTTAGCATTGGATTAACTTTTGCAAAACAAACACCACAATTAAAAACCATTACTCGCCAATATACACTGTGTTGACACTTAAATCTTGAAAAGCTTTTTTTAATTACATGAACATCTTTTATAATTTAAAATTCAATATCATGGATTTAATGAAGATATTAAAATAATGTCAACTAAAAATTCAAAAAAAAATGGCGGAGGTATCTTACCTTCTGGACTGCTTACGTCATTGATGCTTCGATTCAACTAGACATAACTATTTTCGATCTAAAATATATCTGGTGTATTTATTTCAAATTAGCATCATTGCTTACAACTAATCATGAAATATGATGTCATATAAATGAAAATGCTTTCGAAAAATTTTGTATAAAATGATACGATAAATTCAAAATATTGTTTACTACAAATTAGAGACTGCAATATAAAAGAATTAAAACTCGAAACTTTTCATCTAAAATTGCAAGAAATGCACTATTTAAGGAGTATAACAAAATAAAAATATAATGTTTATAAAATGCATGAAATCCTTTACAGAGAAACATTAATTCAAAAGCCATAATCTTAAAGTAAAAATATAAATATAAAAATTTTATTATCTTGTTGGATTCTTCTATATTTTACTCAAACAATTTTTACCCTTTTAATAAATTGAAAGAACACAAGCAATAAGCTTATCTCGTGAATACTTAAAAAAATAAATAAATAAACTCCCGATTTACTCTATTGAACATTAATAGACAATTGTCTAAGATATGATCCTTTAAAAGTACATAGATATATACTAATATAAATCTTGACTGTGAGGGAAAAAATTGAAACATAATATGGTTCAACATATTATATTCATGAAGTAAAGGTTTTCTAATAATGAACTTGCGTAGGTCTTCATATCTGTAAGAGGTATCGAAAAGAGATTTTAGAACCTAAATTAGTCTTGGTTTAGAAAATAATTATGCAATCGTGAGCCGAAAGATATATTTTTGAGTAGGTTTATATTAAGTATTTTTCTTTCTGTAATGATTTTCGTATAAGTATGGTTGAGAAGCAATTTATGTGGAAAATAAATACACAGGTATTGCGTATAATTATTGTTTATCATTATGGTTCCATTGCATCGTTTTAGCTCTTTATGTAACGCATTTATAAGTATTAAGCTTGTATTTCTTATGCTTGTACGTTTATGTTCATATTCAGACATTTCAATTACTTTTCGGAGAATTATTTATAATTCTGTGTGATGCATATTAAAAATAATAATATCTTAAAAATAATTTTCAATATATACTCGTAAATAATTATATTTATATTTAGTTAAACATGATATAAGGGCATGATTATATAGAAATAACTGGAATTTGAAGCTCGATTATCTTAAAATCCTCTGTGTTTGGTATTTTTCATCCCATCATTACAAAGAAATTAAAATAAATGAATCGTTTCATGGAAATGCACATTTCACTTTGAAAAATTAAAAAAGACAAATTAAAGGAGGTATTTTGTTCTGGCTAAAAATGTTTTTGTTGATTCAAGCGTAAACGATTACTTTAAATACTTAAATATTCAATGTTTAAATAAATACCATTTTCCTCTAAAATTAAATTGTATAATAGTCAATAAGTTTTTATTTTATTTAAATAGATTTTACACTTTTAGAAGAATAGAAAACCCTTGCTTAATAAATGGAGGAAAATATAATAAAAAATTTTACATTGTCACTTTAAATGATATTTTTTAAACCGTATAATTTCTTCTTCATTGACATGCTGCTTGAAGGTCAATTGGCTAGAACTCTGGCCTTTGGTACCACAGGCTTCAGGATCGAATACTTAGCACCTGGGAATCCTTAGCATGAGTTTTGTTAGTGGTTCGGAATTCAAGCTAAACTGTAGGTCCCGATGTAATTAGCCTAAACTATGCAAAAAAATGACAGTAGAGCGACAAACCAAATCTTCATTGATGCAACACCCTCTTGGTGGAGCAAGGCCGTCTGTTTACTGGCAGATTTCGAAACAATGTTTTCTTTTACGGTGTAGGGTTATCTGCCCTACGCACAACTGTCATATTAAACCGGAACCTAGGGTTTAGAATGAATTCTGAACCACTACAAACCCCATGGCACAGCCGAGACTTGAACACGAACACCGAGGCACCGAGCCCCAGACACTCGGCCATCTGGTTCCAAAAGGTATAATTTACTGAGGAATATTAAGTGATTTCTTAATACAGCATATATTAATGTAATTACAAAATTTACTAAGGAAGTTAATTAAATAAATAGCATATATATATGTGTAAACTATAATAATTTCTAGAATCCTTTCTGAAAAAAAAAAGTAGCAAAAGATATGTAATAAAAAGTAATTTTTTGTATAAAACATTTTATATGATAGCTGCTACCTAGCAAAAAAATAGCTTATGTTGAAAAAGGATAATACAAATACAAGAATTGTCAAAGATTTCTCTCCAATATTCATTGCATTGTTGGCGAAAGCAATCGTCCAACTCGGAATCGACAATCGAAAAATATTATTCGAAGCCATCGACAAAAGAAAAAAACTTCCTCTTAAAAAAAAAAAAAAAACTATATAAAAGAAAATGGAAGATAAAGAGAAGTAAAAAGTAAAAAAAATATTTTTCCACGGTCCGCATGCTATCACTGTCGCCGACAATCGTATGCTACAAACTCTTCAAAGATAAAAACGATCTCTGTCAAGATTTCAAATTCACGCTTCTATACCTGTCACAAATGTTGGCAGTTGAAGGTTCTCCCCCCAGTGTGCCCTCCCCCTGGCTCCCCGTGACCTTGAAGGCAGTGATAGCCCATTTTACCACTGGAAGCGTAAAACTGCTCGGGTGTCAATTGGCTTCCAAAAGATCTCGGACCTCCCTTGCCACCATCTTTTTTTTTCATTCTTTTTACATCCACCCCAGAAACTACTACTACTACTGCCATTATTATTATTTTGTAATTTTCATCTTTTCTTAGTATGAAGTATGAGGCATGGCTGAATGATCATGATTCTGAACGATGTCTTCTACCATGTTTCGGCCATTGTTGGGAAAAGTGACGGTTCGAAGTTGACTTGACCTAGTTGCTTTATTTCTTTTTTCTTCTTCTTCTTCTTTTTAGTTCGCAGTTTCTTCGCAGTAACGTGTATCGACAGATGGATGATTTCTGGCCTGCGATGAGATGGAATGAAAGTGACGACATCGAAGTTTCCACTCCAGAAATTAATTGATGTAACAAGTAGCGCTAATTATCCTTTTGAAGAGTCTCGATCCAGGTAAGGAAGGACTCGAGACCTACTGGGTGGTCTTGGGTGTAGTGAGAAGAGACAAACAGTAACGGAATTCTGGAATGTACGACTTTTTTTTTTATGAAAAGTAAAAAAAAAAAAAAAAATCCAGCACAATTGTAAACAGTATCACGTCGGGTAATTACAACTTGGGCGTGAGCGGACTCGTTTTATAATTACTTCTTACATTATTCAAAAAGAGAATCTTAGAATTCTTACAAGTTTGTCATAATATGATTAATTCGAATTTACTATTAGATGGCATTGAAATTGTATTAGTATAATTATAATTGAATAGCAAAATTTTACGTATTGAATTTAAATAAGGATTGCAGATTAAATGAAAATAAACTTAAACCAGGCTGTATTTATCATGGCAAACAGCAACTTGAGACATATTGGATTCTGGGTGATAGTGAGAAAAGACAAACATTAACAGAACTCTGAAATGTGATACCTTTTTACAAAAAGAACAAATATATATCACAAATGTAAACAATATTATGTCGGAAAATAACAACTTGGGTGTGAAAATAACAACTTGGGGGACTTGTTTTATAATTCGTTTTAACATTGAAAGAATCCGTATTCCTGTATGTTTGCCATAATATAATAGATCACATCAACATTCCTTTGAACAATAGATGGTATTGAAATATTATTATAATTGAAATTGAAAGGCAAGCTTTCTATGTATTTTTTAACCCGTTAAAATATATTTTTTTCTAATGTAATTTCGTTTGTTGAAAATTAAAAGAATAATAAATAAAAATGTGCATAATTAGAATTGTGATCCGTAAGTTTTTATCCTGTTTTCATTTTCTTCAGAATTTCAAAAATAAATTTAGTCATTTCGATTAAGCATTTGAATCAGAACTATAATGCTCTGGTTTAAATGGGCCACAGTTTTTTCAGTTCACGATATATAGCTGTTATTACCCCAAAAAATGTATTCATAAAAAAACAAAACAATGGAAATTCAATGCAAGAGGTGATAAGTAATAAATAACATACAACTGCTCGTTCATCTTTTATGTATTCAAAGACATAGAGTCATATGCTTGTAAAATAGCATGAAATCGGAATAGAATTAATGTTGTCAAACATATGATATCACGAGAAACTCATGTTTTCTTTAGAATAATAAAAAAAACTAGGTTAAGTCCAGAATTAAAAATTTATTTTTGCTCATGTTAATTTGCAGTGTTGAAAAGAGATACAAATATGTGATACGTATTTAGTCGGGATAATAAATAACATGCAACTCATCGCACTTTTTTACTTAGGACATTGAGTCATACGTTTGTAAAACAGCATAAAATCGGAATAAAATGACAGTTATCAAACATATCATATCACAAGAAAGCTCCTGTTTTCCTTAGAATATTAAAAGGAAGCACAAAATACTCATTTTAGTCCAGAAATAAAAACTGATTTTTGCTCATGTTAATTCGTGGTGTTCTGAAGAAATACAAATATGGATACGTATTTACTCATGATAATCCATTGAGTGTCTTATAATAATTGCGAGTTAAATAAAAACAAACAACTAAAACTGGCTATAAAAACTGTCATGATTACTACTTAACAATATAAAATATGACATCGCATTAGAAAATAATAATTTTTGCCATCAGCGTAGGGTTATTAATGTCATCTTTTTCCGTTTCCTTTTAATTTCATTCATCGACGTTTTCATGCGCTAATTTATGAGCCATTTAGAGCTAACATTTTCTTTTTGAAGAAAATCAAAATTAGTAAAGCATTAAATGTATTGTATTTTCAAACTAAATGCAAGCATAGTCATAGCCAATTAATTAATTGAAATGAAAGCATTTTTTTATATAATTCTTAGTCACAGGTAAATGTATTCTGTAAGCAACGTTGAGATGAAGCTTATGTTTGATTTCTGTAGATTTCTTTTTTATTTATGCAGTTCATTTGTTATGATGTTATTACAAATAGACTTTTTATTAGGATATAAGTAGTTTTTAATAAGTTATTATGAATTTTATCTGTGTAAATTGACTCACATTAGTAAAGCCTTCTGGTTTCGTTGTATCAGAAAAATAAATTAAAGTATGCTTTGTAAGACCAAAGAAAGATGGTGTTGGTTAAATCATCGTCGATCTGTTCTTCGCATTCTAAAAATTCAACAATTATTATTTTTTGTCTTATTTATAAATTTTTCGTTGCTTTTAAAGGAATTATTTTCAGAAATGCAAAGACTTAAATTTGAAGGGTATGTGATTTTATTTGCCCTTTACGATAAGTATAATGTTTTAATTTTTTTTTAAAAAAGAAAGAATGAAAAAAAAAAATTCACAAAAGGGTCAAGAATATTTTCAAAAATATCTTTGTTCTTTTCACATTCATGCACGGATTTTTAATAAAAAATTATACATTGATCATTACATTTTTAAGCACTTTTTTAATAAAACGTAAAAAAACATCACGTCTTCCTATGCGACAACTATTATCGATTAAAAGATCACCAGAATCAATATCGATGCAAAATACCCCAAGATTTTTCAATAAACCGTGCTCGTCAATTTATAAAAACAAAACCTCACATTTTTATCACCAGCATTGTCTAATACCTTTGTCCCACAAAGGGCTATTATATATAAAGAGGTTTTTTTTTCTGTGCGCGTGTGTCCTCCTATACCTTTCTACTTTTCAAAGAAAAGTCTTAATTTAAGGCAGGTCTCAGCAACGTTCCAGATTCATCATCAGATTAAAATGTCATATAAGAAATTTTTCGGAAAAATACGAACACACTGAGTTTCCGTAATTTGCATAAATTATCGCCTCATAGCTTAATTACACCACCCACTATTCAGAAGAAGAAGAAGAACCAGGGAAATAAAAATAATTGCTTGGTGATAATATAACAACAACAGCAGCGGCGGCTAGCGAGGAAAAGCAAAGAAGGAAGAAAAAAGTATTTTCCGATGAACTTTACAGAAAACTTCGGCAAAGGTGGTTTTTTTTTTCTAACTCCCCTACTCTTTTCCCCTTCACCTTCTGTTCAGCTCCTCTTTCCCCCTTTTTTTTTTTGTTCACTTGGCCTGAAAATTATTCTCTCAAGCTGAACTAAGTGAAAACCTGTATATTCTTTTAATATCTGTATAGTCATTAGCCATCCTGATCTTAATGCTTTTTCCTTCACATTGAAGACGCGCTGCCGTAATTTGTTCATTAATGTTAGTCTTAATTAATATGCATACCAAAACGGGTGGTATTTAATATCTTAAATTATTTCTCGCACACCGGAATATATTTATATGTATGTATAATTATACGGCTATGTTTACGTTTTTTTTTTTACCGGCAGCGGAATAAGTTGTTTTTTCTCATATTTTGGGTCCGGTTTTATTATATCTCAATTCATTAGACGGGAGCCGCCACTGAAGTGACTAATTTCATACCTTCTTTGCGGTCATTATGTTAGAGAGGATAATTTTTTTTTGCCCACTTTACTTGAGAAGAGAATGGAGAAGACCGCGAATTAACAACGCATTTTCAAAATCATTCATAACGGCATTTTTGTTATTATCTTTTATTTATTATTATTTTTTTTTAACGAAGAAGAATTTTTGCCGTCTTTTATATTATAAGTTTTCCGCGGAATATTTATACACATAAAGCAAAAAGCTTTTGTTCTCCTTCCCCAAGTTCAATGCAAAGAAGCATTTTGCAGAAAATCTTTTACCTCTTTTGCACCTCTAACTTACGATAAATAATTACCGTTATTTTGCGGTTGATTTCTTAATTACTCCGGGCCCTTTTCAGCTCTTTTTTCGACAAAAATGAGCTGCAAAAACAAATGAGCATAAATCACCTTTCTTAGCTAAATTGCTCCATATCAAACCCATTTTCAAAAGATGAAGATTTGAATACTGCGTATTTAGAATTATTCTTCCTTAATGGTAGAACAAAAGCTTCAGTAATTACTCTTAACATTAAACTCATTGTTGTTGTTCCAGCCACCGAAATTACCCCGGTGAAAGTAACGGAGATTGTTCCCGAAGTTTTTACAGTTAAAACACTGTGTCGAGAAACCTTTGTGCTTTATTAGATAAATGTACCAGAGCTTTAAACAATGTTTAATAGTTCTAAGTACTGTAATTGGATACATAACAAAGGTATTAGTTGCAATGAATAAGGCTTTAAAATGTATCAATTAATTTTGTACATAATGAATGCGTTATTTGTAGTTAATCTTCAAAAAGAAAGTGTTTTAACATTTTCTCTTGAATTATTTAGGTATTTATTTTTGCAGAGAGGGGAAAAAATAAAATATGCTATGCATTTATTAAAGTAAAAAATTTTAATTACGAAAAGAGCATTAATTTTTAATTAAAATTTTTACAATACATAAAGATTATTTTATCACGTGAATTTATTTTCTTGCAGTTGCATAAAAAAATTAATAATGTTTTCATTCTTGAGTGAAGAGTAATTAAAGTGTTGGTTTGCTAATTTTGCAATCCAATCAGTATAGTTTTTATCCTCATGCTTTATATTACATTTTTTTTTTTACATCAATTTTGCAACTAGAGTGTCAATTTTCTTTTAGCTTATATTGTGTTAATAGTTTAAGTACATCAACTTTCGACATATTAAAAAAAAGTAGTAACAAGTCTCATCTTTATTTTATAGGGTGACCATTGAAAAACTAAACCAAAAATAACTGTATGGTAATAATGGGATCTGTTTCCAGCAGATTAAACAATGTTTCAATTTGGATACAATTCTTTCAATACCAAGAGTATATTGCATCGTTTTCACATTAAAAAGCAGTAATGTCTAAAATCTTTTAGGAGATAAACCTAAAAATAACTGAAACTAATGATAAACCTATAAATAAGCAAACTAACTAAACATATAATATAAATAAACTAATAAATGAATTGGTTTGAATGAATTGTATACATCGATAATCTAATTTGAAGAGATCCTATTATAACCATGAGGTTATTTTTGGCTTAGTCTTCCAATGGTCACCCTGTTGAATAAAGATGAGACTTGTTATAATTTTTTTTAATAATAAGTAAACTAAATAAACATATAAATAATATAAATAAACTAATAAATAACGAAAAATAACTTTATAGTAATTATAGGATCTCTTCCCACAAGATTAACGATGATACAATTCATTCAAATCAAGGGTATATTGTATCGTTTTCATATTAAAAAGTTGTAATATTTTAAAATATTACAACTTTTTATGAGATGGAGTTTTTTAAAGGGAAAAATAATTATTTAATTAATTCTGATTATGTTCATTTGAGACAGCGGCTATTTCCAGAAACAAGAAATTTAAAAAAAAATTGGAAAAAAAATATACAAGAAATTAAAAAATATATATATTTAAATATTTTAACAAACAATTATCTGTACAGTTCATTGAATTTTAGTTATAGATTACTGGTGAAAATAATTCATAAATTAAAAACGTACTGGTTCATGACATTTTTTATAAATTTAGCAAATTTTTATAATGACATTTTTATATTTGTATTAAACTACTAACTTAGCGAAGCACTAACTGTTACTTTTTAACAGAGGATCATGGGATGGCAGAAGGTCTTTCTGTGATCCAATCATCTGTCTCTAACAGAACAGAACACGTTCTTCAAAACAAAGCCTGTGCTTCCGGCTGTTACGTCTGTGAGCCCAAACTCATACATTCTATGTTTAATGTTAATTATTTCTTTTTTTTAATTATTAAATTTTAACTAAAATTATTTAAAATCATCCTGGAACAAAGCAGCCTGTTTAAGCAATGATTATGATGAACACGTTTCAATAATTAGAAATGTTAATGATAATCAGAAATGTTAACGTTTAATTTTATAACGTTTTAACGTTTTTTCTTAACATTGAAAAGTTAACGTTTCAATATTTAGAAAATGTTCTTTAGTACAAAATATATAGTAGTGTAAAAAATGTAGTATAAAATATGAGTGATAGAATTTTGATAGACTTTTTTGATTGAATAATTCTGTTACAGATTTTAACACATTTTAAATTAATATAGAAACAAAAAATAATGATTTAGATTTATATATTAGTGTCCTTGAAAAAAACTAATTGCTAAAATCTTAACTTATTAACATAGAATCTTATAACTCTTTCAACTTGGTCAGTTAAAAGGTAATTTTTTCTTAGAGAGATAATTAATAAACATAACTAAGAATAAATGTATCAAACATGTAAAATACTTAGAAAGGAAAAAAATGGGAAAAACAGTTATAATTACAATTAGCATAAATTGAAAGAAATTAAATATAGTGAAGTAAAAAATGTTTATGAATTAAGAAATATGTTTCTATTTATCTGTATTTTTTTGTTAAATATTAATTAATCAATCTGATGTATTAAATTGTATTAAATAAATTTAATATGCTATTCATAAAAATGTATGTCAAATAATTTTATACAGTTTTATTTTTAAATGAATAGATTTTAAAATTATATAATATGTAGTGTAAATATTGCAATGAAATTTCGTAAAGAATTTTTTTTTTCTATTTAATAATATTAATGATGTAGCCATTCGAAAAAAAAATTGTTTTAAAATTTTGCATAACAATATATACTAAGTTTTGCAAAAGTGTACTTTAAAAAAAAGAATTTACCTTTTCTGTTGCGAAATTTTAATTAAATTAATTACAAAAAACATTTTTATATAAAAGCATAAATCACTTTCGAAAAGCGATCGAGTATTTTTTTGGAAGCAGAAGTTTCAGTTTCTTGACGCAGGCTATTCATTAATTTTATTGAATAATTTAACTCTCAAAATCTCATTTAGTTTATCTCCCAAAGAAAAAGGAAAAAGAAAAAAAAAGTTGAAAAAGAAAGAAATAAAAATAAAAAAAGAGAGAGGCAATATTACTTTCGTCTCGATATATATCACGGCAACGATTAAACTAATTACGCCACTAAAAGTTATAAAAGGAAAATTTCTCTTCACTTCAGCTTGTGTGAAAAAAAATCGCTTTCTTTTTTCTTTTTTAAACAATTTTTAAATATACTTGGTCGACGAAAACTTTAAAAGACAAGTTGTAATTTTTCTCTTAACTTATTTAAGCAAAAACTCAAGGAAAATATATACAGTAAAAATAATAAACTTTAAAAAGAATAAAGAATAAAGAATGAAAGAAGGAAGAAAGATAACAATTTCCAAGCGGGAAAATTTAAAACGGATGTTCTCAGTTTGTTATCGCGTGACTGTGTTAAAATGTGTACGCTTCCATGCTGAGGGCTCTTCGTGCAAACTAACTCTCTGACACTTCTCTTAATTTAAATATTTCAAGTTGGTATAATCGTTTATATTATCTTAAAAAGGAACACCTGATCTTTTCACACCTGCTTACTTACTACAGTTGCCGCGTTCTGTTCGGTGTATGGTCTCTTGGATAAAGGGGTTTTCCCCATATTTATGTCATAATTTATCATTCTCTTTGGCACATACGTTGCATTTTTTTCCCCCCTGTGATTGGTGTTGTTTAAAGAATTGCTTATTTTTCTAAGTAGCGTGTGTAGTGTTAATAGAATGTTTAAAATGAGTTTTAGAAAAGGAATAGGTGTATATATATATATATATATTTAATTTTAGTGAGAATTTTTTTCCAGTAAGATCTTAGAACAAAATTTTATTGATAGTTTATCGTGCGAGTAAAGTTTCTGAATACCCTTTTTAATTATGAATTTTTTTAAGTCTAAAAAAAATTAAATTTATATTTTGTTTAATAGGTTGAAAACATGTATCGATGATCCTTCATGTCTATAATTAACATTATTTAAATAGAGGATCCCAAATCCTAAAGAAGATATTTTTTATTTACTGTAAGCATTGGGTTCTTTATTAAAGTTGATATGCCTATTGCTAAGAACAATTTGTTAACAAATCTATCTTGAATTTAGTGTAGTTTAGTTTAGTTAGGTTTGGTTGTCTCCCTACAGTTATTTTGTGCACACTTTAGGCTAATTAGACCGGGACCTACAGTTACTAACCTAATAGTTAACCTACAGAACTTATATAACGTTGATTCCGAACCACCAACAAACAACCTTGCCACCGCCAAGTTTCGAACCTGCAGCCTGTGGTACCAACGTCCAGAATTTAAATAGAGGTTGTCCAATTCTATGGTCTCTTGGATGGCAGGGAGTAAAAGGGTTTTCCCCTTATTTATGTCATAATTTATCATTCTCTTTGGCACATACTAAATGCATTTTTTTTCCCCTATGATTGGTGTTGTTTAAGGAATTACCTACTTTTCTAAGTAGCGTGTGTAGTGTTAATAGAAAAAAAAGCTTAAAATAGATTTCAGAAAGGGAATAGGTGCAGATTTTTCTTTATTTTTATTTTTATTTTTCCAGATCTTATAACTATCTTAGAAAAAAAAATTTTATTGGTAATTTATCGTGTGAGTAATGTTTCTTCCCCTTTTAATTATTAATTTTCTTTTTTTAAGTTTTAAAAAAATTAGATTTATATTTTGTTTAATAGGTTGAAAACATGTATCCACGAGGTTTTATTTAAATAATTTTAATTATAAACTTGGAGGTTTGGTTTGTCTTTCTACTGTCATTTTGTGCACATTTTAGGCTAACTAGACCGGAACCTACAGTTACTAACTAACAGTTAACCCTCCATTTAACCTACGGGAAATTTTATTGATAGTTTATAGTGTGAGTAATGCTTCTAGTTATGAATTTTTTTTAGTCCAAAAAAAATGGGTTATATTTTGTTTAATAGGTTGAAAACATTTATCCACGAGACCCCATGTCTATAATTAACATTATTTAAATAGAGGTTTGGTTTGTCGTTTTACTGTCATTTTGTGCACACTTTAGGCTAATTAGACCGGGACCTACAGCTACTAACCTAACAGTTAACCTACAGGACTTGCATAACATGGATTCTGAACCACCAACAAACAATCATGCCACCTCCGAGAGTCGAACCTGAAGGCTGTGGTACCAACGTCCAGAATTTAAATAGAGGATGACCAATTCTATGGTCTTTTGGATAGCAAGGAATAAAGGGGGTTTCCCCATATTTATGTCATAATTTATCATTCTCTTTGGCACATAAAACTAAATGCATTTTTTTCCTGTGATTGGTGTTGTTTAAGGAATTGCCTACTTTTCTAAGTAGCGTGTGTAGTGTTAATAGAATGTTTAAAATGAATTTCAGAAAGGGAATAGGTCGTTTTTTTTTTTAATTTTAGGGAGAATTTTTTTTCAGTTCTATTTTCAAAGTTTTTATAGCTACCTTATGACAAAATTTCATCGATGATTAATCGTGTGATTGATGTTACTGAATACCCCTTTTAATAATGATTTTTTTTTAAGCCTAAAAATAATTTAGATTTATATTTTGTTTAATAGGTTGAAAACATGTTTCAATGATTATTCATGTCTGTAATTAACGTTATTTAAATAGAAGTTTGGTTTGTCGTTCTACTGTCATTTTGTGCACACTTTAGGCTAATTAGACTGGCACCTACAGTTTCTAACTAACATTTAACCTTACAGTTAACCCTACATTTAACCTACAGGACTTGCATAACATGGATTCTGAGCCACCAACAAAAAACCATGCCAGCGTCAAGATTAGAACCTGAAGGCTGTGGTACCAATAGCCACAATTTAAATAGAGGATGTCCAATTCTATGGTCTCTTAGATAGCAAGGAATAAAGGGGTTTTCTCCCTATTTATGTCAATTTATCATTCTCTTTGGCACATACGTTACATCCCCCCTCTGATTGGTGTTGTTTAAGGAATTACTTACTTTTCTAAGTAGCGTGTGTTGTATTAATAGAATGTTTGTTTAAAATGAATTTTTTTTCAGTTCTATTTTCAAAGATTTTATAACTATCTTATGACAATATTTATTGATAATTTATTGTGTGATTGATATCACTGAATACCTTCTTTAATTATGATTTTTTTTAAATCTAAAAAAATATATAGATTTATATTTTATTTAATAGATTGAAAACATGTATCCCCGAGACTTCTTATCTATAAATGGCATTTACATAGATGATCCCAAATACTAAAGAAGAGATTTTTTTTTACTGAAAACATTGGGTTCTTTAGTAAAGTTGATATGCCTATTGCTAAGAACAATTTGTTAACGAATCTATCTCAGGCTTAGGTTTAGTTTGTCGATCTAAGGTTATTTTGTGCACACTTTAGGCTAATTAGGCCGGGACCTACAGTTACTAACCTAACAGTTAACTTACAGGACTTGCATAACGTGGATTTCAAACCACCAACAAACAACCATGCTATCGCCAAGCTTCGAACCTGAAGCCTGTGATACCAACGGCTAGAATTTAAATAGATGATATCCAATTCTAAACAAGTATTTTACTGTAAACACTGGGTCCTTTATTAAAGTTGATATGTCTAATTACTAAGATCAATTTGATAACGAATTTATTTAACGAGAAAAACCAGACGGATTTTTTTATTTAGTAAAATTATATAAAATTAATGCAAATAAAAACACGAAAAGTGTAAAATTAATAGTAAATAAAATTAGGTTATTAAAATTAGTGGAAATGAATGATTTTCAAATTCATTAAATAGTAATATTTATGTAGGAAATTAATAACATATGTTTATAATAGCTTTATTGATTGTTTATAAGTTATATACATCATTAACAAAACAGTAATATTTTTTTATTTAACAACTGCTCCATGATATCTACAGCTAACTTATCTTTTTTCTTTATATTTAATAAAACTCATCAGCTTAAAATAACTACAGTTGTAAACAGCATGCATATAAATTATAGAACTAAATGAATAAATTATTTTTTCCAATTTTTGTATATATATATATATTTATATTTAAATGAGAAGTTTTTTTCAGTTATATTTTCCTAGATTATATAACTATAATAGGACAAAATTTTATTGATAATTTATCGTGTGAGTAATGTTTCTGAATACCTCTTTTAATTACCTCTTTAAGTTCAATATTTTTATCATGATTTATTTACTAAAATAATCCTAATATATATTTTTATTATTCACCAATTGCTGTCACTATTACCGATATTAATAGTTTACATAGATGAATATATATCACTTTTTAAATTATTTTTTGTAGAGTTAAAACTTTTTACGTAACTCTTTTTAATTAAAAGATAGAAATCCAATTAGATTTCATCACCAATTACATAAGTAATCTATTCATTCAATATATTATAATAGCTCATTTATTTTTTTATGCCTTTTCCTAGCAATGCAATTCCAATTCCAGATGAAGAAATCGAAAACGAGAAAGAAATGGGAAAAAAACCGAACCAACTGCTACAAGGAAAACTCATTACCAGAAACTCGTGTCTTGTTCCGGGTTCGGTCCCAGAATCGTGACGGGGCGGGACCGGCCAATGACAAACGAAAGCCGGCCTGATGCAGCTTCGTTATGAAATTTATTTCGAAGAAGGCGTGATTTTTGCCGTTTTGTTTAGTTTTCTTCTTCAATTTCCCACCTCATTTCACTGGGACCATCCATCTCCAGTGAGTTTCTGCATTTGTTCTGTGGCACCCAAAGCTCTCTCCACAAAGAAACTTTAATTATCATTCTTTCTGTTTCTGCTTCATTCTCTGTAATGACTTTTTACTGGCGGATCTTTGAGGTTAACTTGGTTTGGTTTAGGTGATACTCAACCGCGTTAAAGAAATAAAGAGGCCGTTTTTTTTTTAATTGCTGTTTGAAAGCTGGACCACCTAGAAGAAAGACATTATTTCTACAAGTAATTTGTTTCTTGTTCTGATGCAGTTGGCAAACAGACAATTATCTCCGATGCCTTAAAGCTAGCGCTGCACCGACCTTACTCACTTAGTATTTCTCAGGAGGTGCATGTAATTTCAAGATAAGCTGCGGACCCGCGAGTAACAATACCCCGCAAAGCTCTACGATCATGATAGACCGGGATCTACGGTTTAAAGTGGATTCCGAACCTCTACAAGCATCCATGGCACCGCCGGGACTCGAACCCGAAACTTGTGGTACCGAGCGCCAGACACTCGGCCATTCAGGCCCCGTTTCTACAAGTATAAAAACTGGAATTTTTAACCTCTTATTAATTAAATATTGGTAATGAAATATACCACACTGAATGTGGTTTTATTTGATTTTCATTTGAATTTCTTCTTACCTGTTCACTTCGTTTCATTACAAATTAAGCGGCCCGATGGCCAGCTGGTTATCGTTCTACCTTTTTGATACCACGGGCTTTCGATTCGAATCGTGACGATGGCATCAATGTTTGTTAATGATTCTGAATCCACGCTGAACAGGAAGCCTGATGGCCAAGTGGTTAGCGCTGTGAAGCTCAGTACCACAGGTTTCGAATCCTGGTGGTGCAATGGATGTTTGTAGTGGTTCGGAATCCACTTTAGGTGGTAATTCCCGGTTTCATTTGACTTTAAGAGTGTCACGGAGTCCAGTCAAACTTCTCACCCACATCATTCTCAAACTGTAAAATGGCAACTTAGCTTAAACATTAGATCTCTGTCTAATTATCCTAAAGTGAGCAAAAAAAAATCCGTAGAGCGAAAATTATTTCAAAGAAGGCGTGATTTTTGAGATTTTGTTTAGTTTTCTTCTTCAATTTCCCACCTAATTTTACTGGGACCATCCATTTCGTTTCTTGGTCTGTACGCATTTGTTCTCTGGCACCCAAAGCTCTCTCCACAAAGAACTTTAAATATCATTCTTTCTGTTTCTGCTTCATTCTCTATCTCCTGTAATGACTTTTTTTTTTTCTTGTAAAGGATCTTTGAGGTTAACTTGGTTTGGCTTAGGTGATACTCAACCGCGTTAAAGAAATAAAGAGACTGTTTTTCTTTTTAATTGTGGCTTGCTGAAGTTGGACCACCTAGAAGAAATATATATGTGCTGATCTAAAACATGAAACAAATGTATGACGTTTAGTTTAGGGGTAATTAGAAAAGTTTGCAAGTTTTTTGGGGTGTCTTTTTTCTTCTTTTTTTTTATAAAATTAAATTAATTTTTTTGGACATTATTTGTACAAGTATAAAAATTGGTTTTTTAATCGGTTATTAATTAAATATTGGTAATGAAATTTACCACACTTAATTTGGTTTTATTTGATTTGCTTTTGAATTTTTTTTTGACCTGCTTACTTTGCTCCATTTAAATTAAGCGGCCTGATGGCCAGTTGGTTAGCGCTCTGGCCTTTTGGTACCGCGGGCTTCAGGGTTCGAATCCCAGTGATGACATGAGTGTTTGTCAGTGATTCTAAATCCGAGTTAAATAGCAGGTCTCGGTTTAATTAGCCTAAAATGTGCAAAAAAAAAAAAAAAAAAAAAAAGGAGTATACCGACAAACCAACCATTAAAAATTTATTGGTAAAACTCCATTTAATCATGTGCTTCAGTGTAGGATTAAAATTTTTTAATGAATACTGTTTGCGAATAGTGGATTGTTTTGATAACAATTGTTTTCACTGCCATATTTGCAGCATTACATATATTTGTACATCGTGTAAGCCTCGTGTTTCACTTTTCTATACTACGAGCAGGTGGCCTGACAGCCTGGTCTTTCTGGCCTAGCGTTCTGGTCTTTCGTGATTTAGGTTAGAATCCTGGCGGTGGCATGGATGCTTGTGAGGTGTTCGGAATCTACGTTAAACTGTAGGTACCGGTCTAATTAGCCTAAAAGTGTACAGAAGGACCATTGAGCGACAAACCAAACCTATACTGCGAACAATCCACCAACTGATGGTGAATATAAGGAATTGCCTTCTGGGAGGACTTTTAGGGGCATTTGCAGTACGATTGCGTATGGTATTGAAGAAAACATGGATGAACAAGGTCGATTGTTCTTGAGAAATGTTGCTTTCGTCGCAATTACTATAGAGACTACTCTTTTCTGAATGTACTATATGTAGGGACTGCTACGGATGCCACCAACGGGATTGAACATAAGCCCTCATGCACTCTAGTTGAGCACCCGACCAATGGCGGCATATAGAGTTTTAAAGCAGTATTAAGGTAAAAAGCTTTCGTTTAATTAAATGCTTTAGTTAATACAATATTGCAAATGCATATTTTTTTAAATTTCTCATTGCAATTTACAAATAATTTTGAAAAAATTTGGATTTTTGTAATCTAGTTGATTTATAAATTAAATGTAGATATACAGAATTGCTGAAGAGTTTTTCCGGAAGCATTAAATGAATCACAAAAGCTAGAATGAGCTTCGTTAATTTGTTTCATGGAAACAAATACAACTGCTTTTTAAAGATGAAAAAAAATTAGGATACTGAAATTGAATAGAATTTACTTAAAGCTGAAATTATTTATTTACAAAAATAGAATTTTAAATTAATAACTTGAAATAATAACGCTTACTAATTTTAAGACTATTACTGAAAATATTAATTGTTTAAAGTGTTTCATAATTCCAAGTGTCACCAAATGATGTTTTGAATTTTAATTGCAAAGTATAGTTTTAATACTTTAAGTTCTTTTAGACAGAGATTGAGGCATTTGATTACTTTTAGACTTTCCTCTAAATTCTCTATGCGAAACTGCTTTCTTATTGACTCATCACTCGTCAACTTCTTTATCTTAAAAGCATTAGCTACAAAAATGATTTCGAAGAAAAAATAAGAAGAAAAGAGCGAGAACTATTTCCAAAGTAAAAAGTTTTCCAACTCCGAAATTGTGCTTGCATTCACACTCTCATCTGCTGCAAGATCTCGACGGAACATCTGTTACGTAATGACTGAGTGAGACGTCCTCATTGCAAGTTGAGGGATGCCTGAATCGAAATGGATTTCTGAATGCCTAATGGGGAGTGAAAAGTATTGGCACACTTTACATGTCATTACCATTAGCCGTAATGGACTCTTCCATTTTCAAGCGATCACGGATCGGTTTAAATTTTAATCTCATTTTGAAGATCTGCAAAGGACTCTTTTTCAACCTTTTTATTTCATTTTTCTTTATTTTTTTATAAAGAAAAGTTATTTCTTCACTTCTCGTTAACTGGTGCTTTCAACTGAATCGTGAATTTTACATAGTTTTTCAGTATGCTTTTTATATGAGAAGATTCTTTTTCTTTAAATTAAAGTTTAGACATATCACGATTATCATGATTGTTTAGGGTAATAAATTAAATTTTATGCTCACTGCTTATTTTCATTCATGGTGCTTTCAGTTGAATTGTGAATTTTATGTAGTTTTTCAGTATGCTTTTCATATGAGTAGAAATTTTTTTTAAGTTAGTCAAAGTTGTAGATATACTATATCAAATTATTGTTTAGGTTAATGAATATATGCTATACAAAACTAAATTTTATGCTCAACGATTATTTTTGTTCAGTTGAATCGTGAGTTTTACATAATTTTTCAATGTTTCTCATATGAGTAGGGTTTTTTTTTTCTTAAGTTAGTTAAAGTTATAGATATGTCACACGATTGTTTAGGTTAATGAATATATGTTACAAAAAACTAAATTTTCATTCATGGTGTTTCCAGCTGAATCGTGAATTTTACTTAGTTTTTTATATGAGTAGTTTTTTTTTTTTTTTTTTTTAAAGTTAGTCAAAGTTGTAGATATATCACATGATTGTTTAGGGTAATGAATATATAAAATACTAAATTTTATGCTCAATGCTTATTTTCTTTCATTCATGGTGTTTTTAGCTGAATCGTGAATTTTATGTAGTTTTTCAGTACGCTTTTCATATGAGTAGGTTGTAGGTATACCATATCAAATGATTGTTTAGGGTAATAAATATGTTTTAAAAAACAAAATTTTTATGCTCAACACTCATTTTTATGCATATGGATGCATTTCATTTTATTTACATATTCAAGTTTAATTTCATTATTAATTATTCTTATATTTCTCAAGGGTTAATTTATGAATAATTTCTTTTATACTACAAATTCTAAAAATTTCGATCCTTTCTTGTATTGCTTAACTTTTTATGAGGTGTGCTTTTAATGCTTCTGGTTATATTTATTCGTTTTTTATTTGGAAGCAAGTTTTTATATACTGGTGATGTTAACAGGGAATAATTTTACCTTCATCTGAAATGAATTCTTTAGACAAACTTATAGATAAATATCGCTCTCTTATTTAACATTATATTATTATCCAAATCTAGTAATTCAGCAATTATGCATGTCTTAGTTATTGAAACACGGGCAAGTTTACTGTAAATTGTCTTTTCATTCACCAACAGTGTTGCATAATTCCTTGTTAATTAAAATAGTATTCAGTAAGTCATGGCCCTTTAATTAAGCCGTGACCATTTTTCCGAGTCTTATTATATTTCGTGTTTTATGAACATTTGTTTAATTACAAGATGCATTCTTCTTCAGTTCAGATTATTTATTTACTACACATTTCGTCTCTTATTTCGCAGTAAATATACTACACTCCTTATAACATGATGTGGCTTATAGAGCAATTTTTTAAAATTAAGTTACGATTCATTAATGAAGGGATGATTATTTCCTAAATCGTCAATCCTCTCAGTTTGATATTAAAGATTATTCATAAATATAACATGTTTTTTATGAGCTTGATATATATTTGTTTATTTTAGCACAGTTTTAACGACATCTAAAAGATTTTATTCTAGCTTTCTTGTACTTTTTATTGATTCAGCATTTATATCATATTGAATTTTAACAATTTGAGTAATTTATTTATAAAATTTTAATTATTATTAAATTATTCACATAGTGATGATGATTAATATTATGAAAAATTGACAACTCATAACAGTAGAATTATTGGCAGAGTGGTTACCATTAGACTGAAATTGCATCCGTAATGGCAATTATTATACAAAACGTGAAAATAATTCTTTTTTTATTAAATAATTATTAACAGCTTCAGCACAGATTCAAATCTATTTCATTATGCTCTTATTTAGAAAACTGATAAAAAAAATGTTTTATTTATTTATGGAGAAACTTAAAATTGGGACAAACTTCTCAACTCTTCGATTATATTAGTTGATACAACAACCATTTCAAAAAGAAATTGTAAAAACTACATAACTCGTTGAGTTCTCTTGATTGCATTTGAAGATTTATTGAAAACTTAGAACTAACACTTTTATCTCCTGGTTATTGGCAACTTTGGTGCAGATTAAAATACACTGCTCAGATTTTGATTTAAAAGATTACATACAAATGATACTTTATTTTATTTATACTTTTACTTATTTATATTTTACTTTTTACTTAAAGGTATCATATTTTACTTTAATACTTTAACTTATCTATGGAGGGGCTTATTTATAATTAAGATAAATTTTTCATCAGTATACTAGCTGTAACAAACGTTTGAAAAGCAACATCGAAAAATGTATATCTTGTTGAATTCCCTGAATGGTATTTGGGGGTACAAAGAAAAAAAAAGGAACCAGCAAATTAAATTGAGTAAACCAGTTCAAGCTTTATACAAGCATTAAGAAATAAACCAAAATAATGAGAAGACCCATTCATCACTTCTTACAACAGCAAAAAGAAAGTCTTCAGTAGACAGACACTACAACACTGTCTGAAACTTTCATCATTCCCATCCATCTGAAAAAGCGACTGTTTCTACAAATTCAGGAAATAAGCTCTTTCTTTCTTTGACACACATTCCAGTCGGTTTATCTTACAGCTCTTCTGAAGATGGGTGTTAAAACTCTTGTCTTCAAATGAGGTGAATAGGTTAGGTGACTAACAGCAGGTTTTTACAGCTGCAGACAGACATCGTTTTTGTTTAATTTGTTAACGGGATCCCTTTAGGTGGGGGGACAGCTAACGAGGGTTTTGGGAAGTGAGGGGCGAAGGTTTCTTCGTGTTTTGTCAGTCTTAGGCTCTTAATCATAGCTGACAACGTGTCTGACTTTTTCACCATTGGTATTTGTAATGCAATAATAAGAATGATTATGTATCTTAGTAATGAGATTGTGTGACTTTTTTTTCTTTTCCTTCTTTAATATGAAGAAAGTGAATCCTCTGTAGCAATATTTATTTTACTGTTTATGTTACATCTTGGTTTTGTAAGTAATAAAAATTGAATTTTTTAGTAAATTAATCTAAATTAAAACATTGTAGTAAATTTAAAAATTATATAACATCTTGGTTTTATTGGTGGTTCAATCTCATCTGTAATATTTTATTGATGAGTTCAGATTTTGTTTGCAAAATGGTTCAAGAAAATTGTTGGTCTACAAGAGTCAGAAATTTTTATTTATTGTTTCAGTCATATTCGCGAAACAGACATATTTAGTAAGTTCATTGTGAGAAATTATCACTTTGCATAGCTGCACTCATTGTATATCGTCGCAAAAGGCAATGTTACAGATCGATTATGTAGAGACCGCATTTTCGATCCAATTCATCCATACGCTGGTGCAGTTGGCGAATCCTTCTTCATATTCCTTTGATTATTCCAATCCTCATAGAGTTCACTTGGTGGAGAATTACTCTTTATAAAGACATTATTGTGTGTATGCTTTTACCAACATTTCTTTTGGACTTGAAGCAGATTGAGAATGTTTAGAATGTTCTAAGAGACGCTTTGTTGCTTTTAACCTTCTCCTTACAGTCCTTCGGGTTCTTTAATCGTCCTTAAATAGTGATTTATTGTTAGCAACTTTAATAAACATTATTTTGAGTATGGAATGTTGCTACCGTGTCTGTATAGCTGTTAGAGAAGATTCTCTATGTTAAAGTTGATCACACATTGAACTCAGACAGTGTTTTTTTGTATGTTGTGCATTTTCAAGCCAGGAAAATACCATATAATTTTTCTCTTGAGCTTGATTTATGAAGCACAATTTGATTAATGTTTTCATTAAATTCCAATAAATATAAATTTAATTTTTTCAATTTTTAAAAAAAAATTGCTTAAATTTTAGAAGCTAATTTATAAGCATGCTGCTACAATGCTTTAAATATAAAGTAAAAATAATCGTTAAGACTTAGTTATAAGCAAATAAGATTCCATATTTTAATGTTCACTTGAAATACATAAAGAACAGAAAGAGGAATTTGACGAAGTCATCCATTAAATTTTATTATAACTATTTGCCGTTCCAAAATTTTATTACATATGTGATCAATTTAATTGCCTTCTATTTTTCAGATATACAATATGTGAATGTTAAATGAGATTGAAATGTTAAAATGAACAATTAGTAATATCTTTCCTCCGTATGATACTTCCGCTTATAAACTCCTCTCAACTTATTTTCTTTCGCTGAATATAATCAACCATGATATCTTATGTCTTCATTTCATTGCCCCGCACCCACACGATAAAGCGGTTACGGGTGGTGTCTCTTTTCAAGTAATCTTCAAATGTGGTCGGGGTCTACTAAATCCCTATTTCCAGTGCTGTACTGCTGACAATAAAAATCTTAGGGAATTTTTTTATGATTCAGAAACATGACGGGATCGATACTTATATCATTTTTATTCGACCGCTCAAATGTAATAATGGGGTTTTTAAATTCTGCAAGCGTCTCTCATCCTTGGAATCATAACAAGGTGATCTTGAATCTTTCTTGTTGGTTTCTTGTCTTGTTTCTTTTTCTTTTTTCTGTATGTTGTCTTTTATCCTCTCTTGCCATTTTAACAAAGAAATGGTCTTAGTAGTAATGTTATTATTTTTTTATGTGTCTGCATTAAGATGTATTGATTTGAAACGCAAATTAACTTTCTTTGTCATTGATCATACTGGATTATTTGATACTAAGATTAAAAACACACCACTTTAATTCACAGGGGTTATATTGTTATTGTGACAAAATGGTTTTAGTTTTGTCTCGAGGAATTTAAGGAAGTTTGTTTAAGTGCTAAAAAATAATGAAAGAAAATTTTTGGGATTTATTTTTATTTAATCTATTATTTTCTTTCTTATTATTTATATCATGGTAATATTTTGTCACAACTGGAATTATCATCGACACTTAAAAGTTATAGAAGGTCTCAATCTGATCTGGAACCGTTATTAATTTTAACATTTATCAATAATTTACAACAAAGGTAGCAAAATCTGACAGTACATAAACTTCAAGGAAAAGTCCTAAGTTAAAATTAACTTACCCTACGTTAAAATCAATTAAAATTTATTCGGCAATCTTGAAAATTTTGTTTTCTTTTCTAAATTGACAATACTGAAATAGGTTTTGATTAATTTTCTTTCTTTAAAAAATTTACCATCCATTGATTTATAACAAATTCTTTATGTCTTAGTATGCGATAATTTATTTTTTATTCCATTTTTTTTAACAAAAATATATTTTTATTTTAATCTGAAAAAATAATAATAATAAATATTTTTTTTTATTTTAATGTGATTAACATATACTTGAAAATTTATTTATTAAACTTGAAAAATTATTTATTTTTTTTCTTTAGCATCTATTTTTTTTTTTCCAATTTTGAGTGCCTTTTTATTAGAAATGATTGAACATTTTGAACTAATTGACATATTAAAAATAATTTTATTTAGTTAGTTCGGTTATATTAAAATATATACATAATATACAATGATGTCGAATTTCGACATACTTTTTAAAACAATATAAAATTGAATTGATAAATTATTGTATTGGAAAAGTTAATGATTTTGAAACTATCTGAAAGGTACAGGAATTTAATTGCACATTAAAACATTTCATGCATTAAATTAATTATATACATAATTTTCAAATATATATTTATAAATTCTTTTGCTGTTTGAAAAATTCTGTAATATGTTTAAAGGAATTTTTTCACATTTGTTAGAATATCAACTATATTTATTTATTTGTCTTTTAATTATTTAAAATCCCTCATTGTACTTTTATAATTATTTAATTTTCTAAAGTAGTGAATTGTGCTAAAATGAAATAAATTTAAATAAATACAGGATAATTGAAATTGTATTGATTTTATAATTTTATAGCATTGTTTCCTAATTCTTAATTAATTTTTTTTTAAATATTCTAATAAAAGTTTTTAATTCTAATTTTTGTATGTTTGTGATTATAAATGCGTTATATCGTGCTTATCAAAAGACAAAGAAAAATCATAATGTACTAGCAATTTTTTAAAAAAATAATTGAGCTGTATAATGAGGGGATACTGAGTATTTATTTTTCAATCAAATTTTATTAACATTAAAACTTTATAAAAAGCAATCTAACAGCATTGTTAAATTTTAACAAAAAAATATTCACAAGAGATTTTATCCTTTAAACCAAGATTTAACAAAAATAACAAATATGTTAATTTGTAGTTACAGTTTCATCATTCTGTCTTTAAACAGATGTTGCAAATTCTACCCAGAAATTAACAAAAACACACTACAAAAAGCAATGACAAAAACTAACTATTTAATATACTTGTATCTACTAGAACCTGAAATGTCATATATTTTTATTAGCACGTCACTTTTCAAAGGTACTATCAGACACTAATTTGCACATTACTCCTCTCCCCCTTCCCCCTAGCCTTTCCAGAAAGATTCTATTTTGCAATTTCGACTACGATCTTGACCTAGGTCTTGAAAAGAGTCCTTTGGTGGATGCAGGTATGAATATTAATACAATATGGAGGAGGGGGGGGGACATCTTACTTACTGCCCCACCTTCAAAGAACACCATTCATACCTTTCTCCTCTGGCGAAAGATTCGAAATTCGAATAAGGTCAACCTTGTCTCAACACACCGCTTTCCCCATCAGCACCAAGAAGCAGAAAAGAAAAAGAACAAAATGAAGAAAAGAAAAGAAAAAAAAAATCGCCTACCTTGGCTCTTTAAAGTTTCTCTGAAGAGGGGTAGGGCTTTTGGAGAACACTAATTTGGCATGGAGGAAAGTGAAGAATGCGTGTTTACATGTTTTTTTACCATTCTTTCGTACGCCCCCACGTGCGAATCATGGCGGCGAGTCGTAAAGAAAGATCGAGTGATTGATAATGTTTGGGAAAAGCGAAGTTTCTGCGAATTGCTGGCGTTTAATTTTTGCGTTTGTAATTGCCGGTTTTGTTCTTTAAAAGAGATTTGTAATTTTCTTATTTTTTACCATTTCCGTTAGCGAATTTGATAATTCAGTATATGGTTACGCTATAGTTTTCATTTTGTGTAACTATATATTGTGGTTTTGTTGAAATAAACAGAATTGATTTGATCTGTTTACTCTATTTAGTCTATGTTAAAAAGAAGGCAACATTACTTATCGAAGATTTCTTTGGCAGAAGTAGTGGTATTTTTTATGCTAGTTTATATAGAGTGGTTGAAAAACTTTTTTTCCTACAAAATAAGAGTGATAATAATACCCATTAAGACGAATAATATTCACTGTGGGACCTAAGGTTTGTGTAACTGTATATTGTGGTTTATTGAACTAAACAAAACTGATATCATCTGTTTGCTCTGTATATAAGAAGGCTGTTAGATAGAAGACAATAATATTATATATTATTACTATATACCTTAATATACACTGAAGTGACAAAAGTCATGGGATACCTCTTAATATCGTGTCGGCCCTCCTTTCGCCCGGCGAAGTGCAGCAACTCGACGTGGCATGGACTCAACAAGTCGTTGGAAGTCTTCTGCAGGAATATTGAGCCATGCTGTCTCGATAGACGTCCATAATTGTGAAAGCGTTGATGGTGCAGGATTTTGGGCACGAACAGACCTCTCGATGATGTCCCATAAATGCTCGATGGGATTCATGTCGGGCGACCTAGGTGGCCAGATCTTTCGTTGGAATTGTCCAAAATGTTCTTCAAACCAATCGCGAACAGTTGTGGCCCGGTGGCATGGCGCATTGTCATCCATAAAAATCCCATCGTTGTTTGGGTACATGAAGTCCATGAATGGCTGCAAGTGATCTCCAAGTAGCAGAACATAAGCATTTCCAGTCAATGTTCGGCCCAGTCGCACCAGAGGACCAAGTCCATGCCATGAAAAAACAGCCCACACCACTACGGAGCCACCACCAGCTTGAACAGTGCCTTGCTGACAGTTTGGGTCCATGGCTTCGTGGGGTCTGCGCCACACTCGAACCCTACCATCAGCTCTTACCAACTGAAATCGTGACTCATCGGACCAGGCCACGGTTTTCCATTCATCTAGGGACCAACCGATATGCTCACGTGCTCACGAGAGTCGCTGCAAGCGATGTCGTTCTGTCAGTAAAGGCACTCGAGTCGGTCTTCTGCTGGAATAGCCCAAGAAAGCCAAATTTCTCCGCACAGTTCTAACAGACAAGTCCCTTGTACGTCCCACATTGATTTCTGCGGTTATTTGACGCAGTGTTGTTTGTCTGTTAGAATTTACGACTCTTTGCAGACGTCGCCGGTCTCGGTCGTTAAGTGCAGGCGGTCGACCACTGCGCTGTCCATGGTGGGATGTTATGCCTGAAATTTCATACTCTCGGCACACTCTTGACACAGTGGATCTGGGAATGTTGAATTCCCTAACGATTTCCGAAATGGCATGACCCATGCGTCTAGCTCCATCTAACATTCCGCGTTCAAAGTCTGTTAATTCCCGTCGTGCGGTCATCATCACGTCAAAACCTCTTCACATGAATAACTTGAACAGAAATGAAAGCACTGCTCATTTATACCTGTTTTACGCGATGCTACTGCCATCTGAAAATTTGCATATTGCTATCCCATGACTTTTGTCACTTCAGTGTATAACAATTAAGATTTCTTTAACAAAAAAAAAAAAAAAAAAAAAAAAAAAAATGGCATTTTATATTTTTCCCTTCAAAATAAGAGTGATATTATTACCCATTAAGACAAATAATATATTTATTTTGGAGCCTATGGATTTCTACTAACTGTGATGTCTCAGTAGAACTTTAAACAGTGACAAAAAGAGACAGAGAGATAATTAAGTAAATAGGAAAGTATAGGGTTAACGAAAAATAATTATCGAATTGAATCGTAAATAGAGAAAGACTCAAAACAGATGATGATGTGATGCTCAAGGCAGCACAATTCACAACGGTGAATGAAAGATTAGAGCAGCTTCCCGAAGACTCTTGATGTCAGGTGTATCATATCCATTACAACATCGATTCTTGCCCGAAGTCCACAGTCTCTTTTATGTGATTCCATGTGATATGGTAATAATCTTAGAGTTGAGGATACGGTGTACTAGATTTTTATGGAAACATGATAAGAAGTCTAGTGCAACTATCTATGATGCTTCTTTTCACTGGGAATTTGCCAAGACAAAATTGCTTAGTGCGACAAAAGTTTGGTGATATGCTACTTCTTCAATATTGAAGAAATTTTGTCAAAAGTAGCGACTTATGGGTGTTTAAAAAGTTTTCAAATTAATTATTATTATTTTTACATCCAGAGTGGAATTTATTGTTTCATATAATATACAACATACATTGTTGTTACAATATACCAGGAACATTCAATATTGATTGCACTTTGAAAAAACTGACGCTCCAATTGACATTGTCTCTATATATTTCCATGTAACATTATGAAGATTATCAGTTCTAAAAGTTTTATATGCATTTTTGACCACATGTTAACATATTGTTGACCACATGTTAACATATTGTTGACCACATGTTAACATATTGTTGACCACATGTTAACATTGACGAGATTTTAGTCTGTAAATCCTGATTATGTATATAGTTATATGTTGTCGCTCCAAGTTGTCGAAAGAAAGATATTGGAGTTGTAAAATAAAGAAATTATGCTTAATTCTGATGAAGAATATTCGGTAAAAAAATTTTTTTTTTGGATTGTGAAATTTTATATGAAATAAACATCAAGTTAAGTTGAACTGAATGGCAAGTTTATAATAAATAATATTTTTTTTTATTTGTGAAATTTTATATGAAATAAACATCAAGTTAAGTTGAACTGAATGACAAGTTTATAATAAATAATATTTTTTTTTATTTGTGAAATTGCTTCTACAATGTTTTAATAAAGAATTCTTTCATAATTTGAATATTAAATATAAGATATACTTAAACCATTGTATTTTTACTTTAATATATGAATATTGCTGAACAAATTAACTGCAAATAATAGCTGAATATTAAATATCAAATAACAAATTACTTGCTGAATAATAAATATATTTGAATCATTGTATTACATTTTAATATGTAGTAATGCTGAAAAAATTTAATATCATATATTTAATATTTGATATCATATTTAATGTATATTCTCCCTTTTATTTAAAAAATTTATTAGTTAACTCATATTTGATTCTTTATGAATAAATAAAAAAATAATGCCAGGAATAAATTATTTTTAATCCTTAGTTATATAATTAAAATAAAAATATAAATCCACATTTATAAGATTTATATACATTTGATGAATAATACTAAAATAAAAAATATTTGTAATTAGGTATAAAATATGAATTTCCAAAAACCTGATGATTATCTTTAACTACATCGACTACGCAACCACTTTTGACAGACGAAAAATTATCCCATCAAATTATCCATGCCATGCATTTTTTTTTTTTTATGTATGCAAAAGAAATAAAAAAACAATCATAGCTCAATTTAAGCTAGAAATGTATGAGACAAAGATCAAAGATCCATCCTCGGCCATTTATTTGAAACAAAGAAATTATACTTCAAATCGGATCATACACATTCAGCCATCCGTTTCGACAAATAAATAAACAAGAAAATAAACCTTTTCAAATCCTGATTTGTGGATGGTAAGCATTACTTGCAAACAAATATTTCATCCAGTTCCTTTCTGCGGGCACCAAATACTTGTCACCAGAAAACAGCCAAGCCCGAACAGCAAGGCCAGATTTCAAAGATTCATACCTGAACGAAAACATTCCATTTATTACAATCGGTGACAGATCCACTGATTAGTTGATCCTAATTGCAGAAGGCCTAAAACTTAAATCTATTAATCCCATAAACTAAATTTCCCCGACTTTGTGACTTCAGGATCACTGCTGGAACGATACTCTGTCCTGTTCTCCGATTCTCTTTATTACCCAGATGGTATTTTGCTGAAATTTATTGCCTTTTTGCAGCGTGCAAGAAGACGCTCCCATCTTGTTTGAGAAGGGAAAAGGGCAAGATTTGGCGGTGGAATATTTTGTTCATAAATCGCTTTGGGGAAAGGGAGCATTAAGGTAGGGCGTTGACAAGGTCGAAGCGGGAAGACACAGTTTAAGATTGTTCTTGCGGTGATTTTATGCCTTTTTGGCTCTGTCAGTTGCCTATTTCGTGGTGTTCTTTTTTTCTTTTCTCCTGTCTGCTTTTTTTTATTGGTATTTTCAAGAAATCCTCGTATACCACAGAGTATCATACGATGTTCACAGAAGTGACAAACAATTCAATAGCAACATTTTAATTTAATGATGAATTTTAAACCACATAACAATGAAAAACGAGAAATAAAATAGAGAAAGGATTTAAGAAACGTTAAAGATTTGCCTAAAAAAAGTTAAGAAAAAGTTAATATGCCTTTTTGGCTCTTTCAGTTGCCTTTTCTTGGTGTTCTTTTTCTTTTCTCATTTCTACTTTTTTTCTTATTGGTATTTACAAGAAATCCTCGTATACCACAAAGTATCATACGATGTTTGCAGAAGTGATAAACAAATCAACAACAAAATTTTAATTTATTGTTGAATTTAAAACACACAAAAAAAAACCCCACTAAAAACGAGAAATAAAATAAAACATTTGAACAATAAAAACGAGAAATAAAATAAAACATTTAAACAATAAAAACGAGAAATAAAATAAAACATTTAAACAATAAAAACGAGAAATAAAGTAGAGAAAGGATTTAAGAAACGTTAAAGATTTGCCTAAAAAAAGTTAAGAAAAAGTTAATAGGCAACTGAAAGAGCCAAAAAAGGCATATTTCGTGGTGTTCTTTTTCTTTTCTCCTTTCTGATTTTTTTATTAGTATTTAGAAGAAATCCTCGTATACCACAAAGTATCATACGAAGTTCACACAAGTGACAAACAAATCAATAACAAAATTTTGATTTAATGTAAAATTTTAAAACACACACACAAAAAAAATAAAAACGAGAAATAAAATAAAACATTTAAACAATAAAAACGAGAAATAAAATAGAGAAAGGATTTAAGAAACGTTAAAGATTTGCCTAAAAAAGTTATAAAAGGTTAATATGCCTTTTTGGCTCTTTCAGTTGCCTTTTTGTGGTGTTCTTTTTCTTTTCTCCTTTCTGATTTTTTTTTTTTTAATTGGTATTTACAAGAAATCCTCGTATATCACAAAGTATCATGTTAACAGAATTGACAAACAAATCAATAACAAAATTTTAATTTAAGGATGAATTTAAACATAACAATAAAAACGGGAATTAAAATAGAGAAGATAAATTTAATATACAGATAATAATAAATAAATAGATTTAAGAAACGTTACAGTAAGAATTGACAGATTTACCAAAGATTGTAAGATTAAGAAATAATCTACACTGTACCTGCATTGCAGTTGCGAAGTTGAGTTTAGCTGTATTTATAAGAAATCCTCGTATACCACAAAGTACCATGTGAAGTTTACAGAAGGTGACAAACAAATCAATAACAAAATTTTAACTTGATAATGAATTTTAAAACGCATAAAAATAAAAACAAGAAATAAAATAGAGAAAGGATTTAAAAAACGTTAAAGTAAGAATTGATAGATTTACAAAAGATTGCAAGAGAAGATTTCTTATTAACAAGTTGACTAAAGTTTGGTGGCAAAAGTAAGTTTGTATAGCCAGAACTTTTCTTGAAAATTTTCTAGGGTGTTCTAATCTGGAGCGATAAAGGGTATGCGAAATAATGTACTCTACACCTGCATTGAAGATGGGTTTAGCTGGAAAATTAAATCTGTTTGAGTAAAATTTAAAACTGTCTCCAGTCATAATTCTGAAATCGCTGAAAAGATGATGAGTACGATGTCTTTGGGGAATAATAGGAAAATTTCTTTGCTTTTTCACAGACAGCTTATTTATTGTTTAAAACATTACAATGATAGCATTTATCAAATTACGATTTGAAAGTTATAATAAAAAGAGAATATTCGAAATTTAAAAAGAAATTAGTTACCTAGTAAGTAAATTAATATATAAGAATGAGAAATTATTTAATTCAGTCTTGTATATGATGTTAATATATAAACACGCTATAATTATACAAGAAATTTTTAATTTAAAGACATAATGAAAAAGAATTTAAATTAAAAACATTAAATTAAACCAAATTTAAATTATATATTTGTTTCAAAAAAATAAATACTATCATAAAAATGTTAATAAAAAGTGATTTAAAAATATATACTGCATTTTGTAAAATGACATTTAACAACAATGGAACAAGAATGCACAAATTTGTGGAAAACTTTTTTTTTTATTTAATATCTTTACTCTGCAAACATTTTTTTAAAGAAAATCTTATAAATTAATATAATATCTACAATTAATTTACTATGATGAAAAAACTGTTCGAAAAATTTTATTGTTATTCAAAACAATTTACTAAAGGAAAAACATTCATTCCAAAAACAATTTCTTCGGGCACTTTGTGAAGTTATAGTATACCATTGCAATTGCTGAAAGTTCTTTACTCATTGAAGATATGTGGAGAAAAAAAATGATTGCGATAGTATCCATTTCTACATGCTGTTTGAACGGCACTAGGACTATCTGTTCAAGTTCTTTCTTTATTAAGATATGCAAGATATGCTCCAAAGCAAGATAGTACATACTATAAATGCCATTATTATTTCTTTATGAAAAATAACAAATTTCCAACTTGCTACATAGTATCGTATCGGCAATTTTTCTACCTTTTCATTCTCATGCATTGGTCTTTTTTTTTTTTTTTTTTTCAATTTATTCCTTGAGCAATGTTGTCGTCTCGTTTTCTTGGATTTACAGTTAATTTCAAAAACATCATAGTAGATACGGCAAACGGAACACAGAAGCACAAATGACAAAATCCATTTTCCGTTGCCATACATCCACAGCAAATATCTTCCACCGGAATTGCACCGTCTCCAAGTCAACAGCAGCATTTTTTTTTAAAATAAAGAATTAGAGTCATATTACTATATTTCTGCTTCGTTAAATTATCGGTATTTCTGTATCGTTTGGGAGGCTTCCCTCGAAATAGACCCTCCCTCGCTCAACCCCGCATTTTTTTTTTCTTCTTTTCCTCATTATCTTTGTTTTGGGGAGAGGAATAGGATGACTGGGCCTTTAAATTATTGTGTGGTTGTTGCTACGACACGGGAAATGTGGATTCGAATTTCGCTGTTTTACAATCCTCAAGCGAGTGATTATTTGTTTTGGGAATGGTTTTTGCAATTTTTCTTCTTGCTTGCTTGTGATTTTGGTTAGAGGTTACATAGGTAAAGCTGTATCTTTTGTTGCGAATGGTTTAATAGAGGATACGGTATTTGTTATAACGTTTATTACTTTTTCTTCTATGGTAAAGAATTGAAAAATAATGTACAGTAATTTTCTACCTTTAATACAAAGCTGATTCTTTTGCTACGAGTGGTTTAATAGAGGATATGGTATTTGTCATAAAGTTTATTACTTTTCTTCTATGGTAAAGAATTGAGAAATAATGTACAGTGATTTTATGCCTTTATTGCAAAGCTGATTCTTTTTCTACAAGTGGTTTAATGGAGGATATGGTATTTGTCATAACGTTTATTACTTTTTCTTCCATGTTAGAGATGAAAGAACTGAGAAATAATGTACAGTAATTTTCTGCCTGTAATGCAAAGATTATACAATCTTTCCTGTAGATAACAGATCTATTGCTATTGTAATAGCAAACTGTATACTATCTATATTATATTATCAAGAATTATAGGTTAAAAATAGAGTTGATTATAAGCCATCCTTTTTGGAAAGTTTCATAAAATAAATAAATAATTTTATAAACATAAAGAAATATAACAGTGATAAACGATTGAAAATCGCTGTATTTTTTACAAAAGGGCGGATGCTAGTTGATGGAAAAAACATCATTAATAGCTAGGGACAATAATTAAAAATGATTTATATAATGACAAATTTAACTGGGATACCGATCAAAATTTACATTTTATTTGCTTTGGGAATGGTTTTGCAATTTTTCTTCTTGGCTGTTGTGATTTTGGTTAGAGGTTATATAGGTAAAGTTGAATCTTTTGTTACGAGTGGTTTAATAGATGATATGGTATTTGTCATAACGTTTATTACTTTTTTTTCTATGTAGAGCTTTTGCTACGAGTGGTTTAGTAGAGGATACGGTATTTGTCATAACGTTTAGTACTTTTTCTTCTATGGTAAGGAATTGAGAAATAATGTACAGTAATTTTCTGCCTGTAATGCATAGATTATACGCAAGGATTATACGTTAAAAACCGTGTTGATTATAGGCCAATCTTTTTGGAAGAATTGAGGAAATAATGTACAGTAATTTTCTGCCTTTAATGTAAAGCTGATTCTTTTGCTACGAGTGGTTTAGTAGAGGATATGGTATTTGACATAACATTGTAAATAGTTACGGATAAGAATTAAAAATGCTTTATGGAAGGAAAAATTTAACTGTGATACCGATAAAAATTTTCAATTCTCTAGCAAACATGAACAACATTAATCGTAGGAAAAATATTCCAATTTTTATTTTCCTCATAGTTCTTAAATGTATATCTTTTTCCTGTTATACATACATGCCCACACACACACTCCCAACGTTCAAGAATTTATTCTTATAGAAAATTTAATAAGCTATGATAATTATTTAATAAATTAAATTTATATGATTTTATACAATATTTTAATATTGTATTCTTTATTTCCAAATATATTTGTTATTTTCTCATGCTGGACACCTTCATTTATAACTTTACCTAGAAAGTGCCAGACCTAGATAATAGTTTACCTAGATGACAGAAGCTCCATCTCCATGATGGCGTTACTACACTGCATCCAAATTTGCATTTTCACCATACAAGAGCCACCATCTAAAGATTGGCATCGGGAGATTCGCACCCAATCCTAAAGATCAATGAAAGGATATTCCGGCATACCAATTTATCGTTCCAATCCTTAACACAGACACGAAAAATTTCACTTATAGGTTTCTAATTTGATTCCTAAACATATAATAAATATATGCTTAAAAAATTACATATTTTATACCTGCAGAAAATAACTCAATACTAACAGTGATAAAAAGTGAATTTTTATTTCGCTTCGTTACTGTTAATATACTGCATAGCAGTAAAAATTTGTGTTATATTATTTTGATGAAAAGAATTCCTTAAATTTTCGTATATCCATCATGATAAATATTTAAATGCACATCGCAATTTATCACCACCGAGTCACCAGAGAGAGACATAATCTCTTTTACCATTCATTTTGGTTCGACATTTATACTTCTCTGCTGCTACTCTTTAACTTCTTCTCTAATCCAATTTGTCCAATCTGGACATCATCACTCACATTCAAAACGCTCATAAACTGTCAGGAAGAAGAATCCCTTAGTTCCTGAAAAAAGCATAAAGTGCTGGCCCTCTAATGACAGAAAGTATTTCTCTACCGTTGGCCAATATCTTGCTTTCTTTTATTTATTTATTTACTTTTTTTTTTTTGAAAAACCGTCTCCTAATTGGCCATCTTCTTGGCTCCTGTCTCTGTTTGGAGACGAGCCAGCATGACTCTGGACTGTGTCTTGGGAGAGCATTGTCGTCTTTCTGGCAAAAAAAGAGGGGAAAGTGTTTGATATGGAACAGCAGCTCCCTAAATGTCACAACTAAAGACAGATGGGGAAATAATAGGAGCAATAATCCCTATTATGGTCCAGCGGGCCCTTAGGAGTCCGAATAGATTAAATAGTGTAGCATTGTATTTAAATCAACTGCGTTGGAGGGCTGGGAAGCAATAAGAGATAATGTTTCGCTAAGAATGGCATTTGCAAGTTTTATTTGGAAACACATATAGAAATGCAGTAATTGATATTGCCCAGAATTCTATACATATAAAATGAAAAAGAATATAAATAAAGATCTCTTTATTTTATTATTATTTTTATCAATATTAGATTTTATTAAAAGGAATTTTCAAAGTTTTAATTAAGCAAATTGATATAAAACGTTTTACCAATAATCTAATTCGGTGTTAGTGAAATATAAAAGTAATCATATAAATTGTCCCAAATTCAAATTCAATTTTTAAAGATTTCTTTTGAACTACCAGTAATAAAAGTTTTTGCATGTTTTCTAATTTTTTCTTCGTTAAATTGCCAATAGATTACACAATTCTTAATCAATGCTTAGCGGGAAAAAGAAACATTTTAGAGGGGAAAAAACAACTCTATATAGATGAAACAAAGTTAATTATGAGTTTTGAAATAAATAAATAAATTTTAAAATTTACATAAAATGGTACAAAATTTTGTATTCATATATTCGTGTTCGATTTTGGATTAATTTCGAGTTAATTGTTCTGTTTGATATTAATATTTTAATAATTTATTTAAGGAAGTCAAATTACAGACAAATATTGAATGGTATAAACAAGAAAATGTAACAATTAATAAAAAAATATTCTTGTAAGGAAATATATTAATATTTACAGATTTTAAAAAATGCCGTGTAGTTTAATTTCCTATATAAATAACTCTCATTTTTCAAAAGAAATAATTAAAATTTTTTTATTTAAATTGAGTATCCGAATAATAGTTAAGTAAAGTAACAAATTCTTTCAAATATAAAATTCAGCATCTAAATTCCTTATTAAGATTTTTATTTTTAGATCAACGTATTTTACATTATTAAAGCCTTTCTTTTTTTGACTGCCGTTATAGTGACACTAAGAATAAAATTTAAAATTTTTCCCTCACTGGCCATATCTGTATTTAACTAATAGCAGATTCAATATAAGAGAGGTAAGTTTTAAAAATTTTCCCATAGCATCGCTATAACGGTATGCGAATACTCACCATCTCACAAAAACCGCAGTATTTTGTTTAAAGTTCAAAAATTTGGCAACCCATGAATCTGAACTTATTTTGCATGCCATCCAAAACCGTCAATTCCGAGTCCATTTTTCATGCCGAAGTGCCAACTTCCGCAGTCCACTGCCCACTTAGAGGTCAGGAGATGAATTAGTCGGTGCACCTTCTTAATTACTACTCTGACCTTCCACACAGTTGCAACTATTATTTACGTGCAATTTGAATCTCAACCTTGGATTCATTTGTTCCACTGCTCTGTCAGTGTGATTAAATATCAATCACGTGTCTCAGATGTCCTTTTATTCTTTTTTAATATGCGAATCGTTATCTCAGAGTCGAAATTTTGCCAAACATCTTGGATGGGAGTATATATGTATATACAAGAGCACATTCAGCATTCGTGGTATATAAATATATATTGATGAACATGTTTTATATTACTTACCAACTTACTTGTTTGTTTTAACTTTCTTACATTGCAACAAATGGTGTTAGTTTGATATAAATTAATCTCAGATTTTAGGGACTTGTAGCAGCTTTTTGAAAGCTAACAAGGCTTGAATAAAATATAAAAAAGGAATCGTATTTCTAATATTTAAATAAGAATCAATTTTTAAATTATCACTTGTTTAGAAGTGATGCATGAAATGAACTTCCAAATATTTAAGTATTTTTTTTTTCACTTAACATATCACTATACTTCACTTCGATTGATTAACTATTCCAATGTCAATGTTATAAATCGTAATTTTTCTAATTTTTTATTATCTATATGAGAATCAACGTTATACGACGTTAAAATCGTCGTTATAATCGTTGTTAATCGTTATCAATGTTATACGACGTTATTCAAAGTTAATATTTAAAAAAATGTAGAGATAATTCTGAAGGAAAATTTTATAAAAATTATTGACATGATTTAGTTTTCTTTAAAAAAAAGTAAGCATTTTGAAACTTTTTAAATGCATTCGATTTAATGTTATTCACCTTTCTTTATACAGAATGCGGCCTGAATGCTGATGGCCAATTGACTAGCGCTTTAGCCGTTGGTACCACAGATTTCAGGTTCGAATCCTAGCGGTGACATAGGTGTTTGGGAGTGGAATCCAAGTTGGATTTCGGAATCCAAGTTAAACTGTAGGTTCCTATCTAATTAGCCCAACTTGTGCACAAAATGACCGTAGAGCGACACCCCAAATCAAATCAATGCAGAATTATATTCAGCGCTACGTAAAATTCCTCCAAGTGTAAAATGTATGATTAAGAATTGATAACAATGCATTATCAGACACGATGAAGAAATCAATAAAATATTAATATATATAGAAAGTATCTATCGTATTAGGAGGAATTATGATAAACAGCAATTCCAATAATCGTATGATAAAATAAATAAATTCTGAAACAAATCAGACATAAATACCCTTGGATATCAAGATTTAATGGATGTTATGCATTAAATAATGATTCTTATTTAGGCTTATTTTAAGAACATACATTGTTTTTAATCAAATGCATGGGATAATAATAAAAAAAATATACGACCTATTAATATCACGTGTAAATTTTAAACACCCTGAGTAAAGAATGTAGAGCTATGGCATAGATGACAGAAATGGGAACGATTCCAAAAAAAAAAGAGGGGAAGGTATGAATTACAAATTCTGAATTCTTCTAGTGCAGAGAACGTCTCATCAATAGCAAATTATTCAAGCACCCAAAAATAGATTATTCTTGCAACGACATTGCGACTCTTGGCATGCAAGTCAGATGGTTTTTAATGAGTCAAACGGCCGTCTCGCTCTATGATTGAGGGACTCCAGAGAATAAGAGAGAGAGAGAGAGAAGAGAGATCATATGTCAAAGTAATTGTTCGTTTTGTGGTAAATTATTCCTGCTGCATTATGGAATAAAATAGCCCTTTGGAGTGGGCATGCACCATGAATCAAATCCGTCCTATCAAAATAAGTGGTAAGGAAAAACAAAAAGACCCGGGCCAATGAGAAATGTGGCTTTTGAAAAGGACGAAACTAGTAATTTCTGCAGTGATGAATGCTCTTTGCCGAGACTTACCCTCGAGGTGGAGATCGCTAACCTTGTCATTAGATCGCGCAAATGACCGCCTCACCATTGGCCGATTTGGGCCGTGACGTCACGAATTACCTGCCTTACGGAATGGAAATGGGATAGACCGGGATGTAGGCACTCGAGGTGAAATGGCGTAAGGTCTAGGGTTTGGGCCATAAAATGGGTTAGCAAAACTCGCACGAAAACGAATGTAGTTGGACGCCTATAAATTTTTGTAATGGTGCCTTAAATCATAGTAATTAATAGTAACAGTGCAGGTGCTGTCGGATTTTGCAGTAAATAGCTTTACTTTTTGGAGAAGTACATACATTTCGTGTTGGTGAAAGCCAGGAGTGAAACACTTTGTCCAGATTAGCCGCCTACTTGATGGAGGAAGCAGGGAGTCTGGAGATTAACAGAGACATCAAATTACTTTTTTTGTTTTTTGGGACTTTTGATGTCATCTATGTGATTTGAAAATAATCTGTATTCTATATATCAATAACAAAAACGAAAAAACAAAAATACTTCAAATTATTTAGTAGATGTCGAAAAGAATTGATGGGTTCCTTTTTGGATAATCCCTATACGATGAATAACGATCCAATATTAATATTTTTTATAATTGAAAAAAAATTCAGTATTATTATTCAAAAGCACCGTTAAATATAATAAACCAAAAGCAGAAAAAATAAAAAACAGGCAATTAAATGAATATCCTATTTCGATTAAATTTTCTATCAATAATGAAAAAAATTAAATGTAATTTTTTCACATCTTTGCCAATTTATCATGAACTGCAAGTTAGCTTTAACATTCAGATCAGAAAATGAAAAAAAAAAATAATTAGCACTATAATATTTTTTTTAAAAATTAAAATTTATTTTTACCATAATTATAATCCCATGGATAATCAATTTAGTTTAACTTGCTTGATTTTTAAATGCTATTTCTGTGTCATATTATCTGGAAAAAGAAACACAATGTTTCGAAAAGTATCTTTTGAAATAAAGTCATTACTCAAAAGATGTTTAAAATTACAAGTATCTACATTTCTCTATTACCTATACTGTAATCGAAATGTGAAGTACAAAGATCAAACTAAAAGCCATGTTTCTTATTTATTATACGTATTTTTATGCAATAAAATAATGCACCTGGTTGTATTCCTGACAATAGCATTTTATTATGTCTTCAAACCGAACGTCACGGCCTCGAGGCCTTTAGTGTCCTACCCAATTTTGAGCACGTGTAACAGAAGGCTACATGCAACGAAACACCTTAAAAAATAAGACGAATGACTATGTGAGGAGTGGGCCACCCAGTAAATTATGTAATGATATATCGCCATAAATCCATCAGGTTAGTAAAATAATCAGAAATTCTAATAGAAAAGTACTTTTATAGTAGTTATTATATAAATTTTTGTCAAATAAATTCATTTGTATTTGAAGAAATCTCTATGAAATAAAATCTTAATGATAAAATGTATCTATTGTAATTTTTAAAAACATTGTATAAAATTATATTGTATTTGTAAACATTGTATATGATGTATTTTTTCCTAAAATATAAAATAAATTATATTTTAGGAAAAAATACATCATATACAATGTTTCATTATATCAAGCTTACAAAATCTATTAATGTTCATAATAATAATAATCATTAAAGTGAAAGATTTGTTCCTCGATAATTGGATGAAAGAAATTAGAACAATGGGAGTTCCAGAAAACCTGATATTTTCTCTTTTATTTATTCATTATTATTATTATTGTTTGCCATTTAACTGTTTTCTTGGTTCCATGTGATTTGCCAATGACAGTTCAGTCTTGATAGATATAGTAGTTATTATATAAATTTTTGTCAAATAAATTCATTTGTATTTGAAGAAATCTCTATGAAATAAAATCTTAATGATAAAATGTATCTATTGTAATACATAGGATCATATGTAATACAATGTAATACAATGTATCTATTGTAACCATGGATCACGGTTTTATAACATTTCATTCTTTATATTTAATTTAATTTATTATAAATATAAATTGAATTATTCATTCAATATGGAGCTACAGAGCTTGTGGTAATTTTTTGGCATATATATATATATATATATAAGTATAAATAATAATAATAAATTGATCAAAATAACTATTGAGCAATTTAAAATGTTTCAATTAAAATAAGATTGTGATTTAGGTAACATAAGGTGAGATTTAAATATTTTGTCCTTTTCGAAATTGTTTTTCCTATTGAATTTTCAAGATAAATGTGATGGCTGATATTAAAAACTTATATTTTTTGTATAATGAAATACAATTAAACTCTGGTAACAAGTATCAAGATGCCGGGAGCTTTTTAATGTAATCATTATTGAAGACCATTGGGTTTTTTTACTACGATTCAAGCAAAATTCTATATGGTGTGTTTTTTTATTTTCGTTTCATCTAATTTATGTCTTTACCATTCATTGCTAATATAACAAATTCAAAACTTTTAAAATTTTAAGTTTATTGAGAAAAATTATGATTTATACAATTTCTTTAAATCTGAGATATTCACACACAAGCACATCATTTAATTTCACACGCCTAATTTGGAATTATATTTCCAAAAATACTTCTACAATTATGTCTAAGCAAATATTAAAAGTATCTTTGTCTTAAATGTTTAATGAATCCAGCAACTGAATCATGATACTTATTTAAGAAGTCACAAGATCTTCAAATAAATGCAAAATGTCTAATTACCTAACACATCTAATTTCCAAATTGTTATATATTGTTTTAAAGTTTATAATGAAACCAATAATTGAATCATGATATACATTTAACTAATCTCCAAATTGTTATATATTGTTTTAGAATTTATAATGAATTGAACAATTGAATCGCGATACACATTTATCACAAAATCTAAAGTAATTATTGCATATATTTCATCTTTAAATATCTAATGAATTCTGCAATTCAATTTTGATATACCTTTAAGTAGTCTCAAGAATTTAAACATATACCTTGGCTTTTGTTTAATGGATCCAAATACTGAATGATGAGAAACATTTAAATAGTTGCACAATCTGTAACATGTATTTTGTCTTTAAATGTTTAATGAATACAATAATTGATTCGTATACACATTTAAATAAACACAAAAATCCCACATAGATTCCAACCCACTATTCACCAATAACGTCAAAAAAAAGTGTAATAAGCAAGCATCTTTTAATTTCATATATTCAATATGGAGATATTATTTCAAGAAATCACCTTTTAAATGATATCTAACATTTACCTTGTCTAATGAATCAGGGTGTACATTTCAATAGTGCTCAAAAATCCCACATAGAATTTCAAACACTATTAACCAACACTGTCGAAAACAAGCACCTTTTAATTTCATATATCCAATATGAAAATATTATTAAATGCTATCTAACATTTGTCTTATCTAATGAATCATGATGCACATTTGAGTAGTGCTCAGAAATCATACAAAGAATTCAAACACACTATTCACCAATGTCAAAAAGTATGGTAAACAAGCACCTTTTTAATTTTATGTATCCAATATGAAAATATTATTAAATGATATCTAACATTTGTCTTATCTAATGAATCATGATGCACATTTGAGTAGTGCTCAGAAATCATACAAAGAATTCAAACACACTATTCACCAATGTCAAAAAGTATGGTAAACAAGCACCTTTTAATTTTATGTATCCAATATGAAAAAATATTATTAAATGATATCTAACATTTGTCTTATCTAATGAATCATGATGCACATTTGAGTAGTGCTCAGAAATCATACAAAGAATTCAAACACACTATTCACCAATGTCAAAAAGTATGGTAAACAAGCACCTTTTAATTTTATGTATCCAATATGAAAATATTATTAAATGATATCTAACATTTGTCTTATCTAATGAATCATGATGCACATTTGAGTAGTGCTCAGAAATCATACAAAGAATTCAAACACACTATTCACCAATGTCAAAAAGCACCTTTTAATTTTATGTATCCAATATGTAAACAAGAAATCACCATATGTCTTGTCTAATTTTAATTTTATGTATCCAATATGAAGAAATTATTTCAAGAAATCACCGTTTAAATGATATCTAACATATGTCTTGTCTAATGAATCATGTACATATTTAATGTACATCATGTCTAATGTACATTTGAATGTTGCTCAAAAATTCCACGCATAATTCCAACAAACTATTCACCAATAACTTACAGAAAGAAAGAAAAAGAAAAAATGGGTAACCAAACATTTTTTCATTTCCAATATGAAGAAAATATTTCAAGAAATCACCTTTTAAATGATATCTAACATGTATCTTGCTAATGAATCATGATGCACATTTGAGTAGTGTCCAAAAATCCCCCATAGAATTCCAATGCAGTATTCACCGACACCCCAAAGAAGGTGTGGTAAGCTGTTCCTGTGACTTGCACCACTAGTTCTCCGCCAGGTGCGCAAAGCAAAGCCAAAAAAAGCGAGCGCTCCATGTGGGTGTGGGGAGGAGGTGCATGGGAATAATCAGAATGGCTTTTCCCATAATGGTCCGTTCCGATTATGATTATGAAGATGGTTTGCTGGGCCATTATGGAAGCGCTTTAACCGCAACGTATGATTATGGTCGTGACGGACGAACGAACAGCACTGGATTTATCCAGTCGAATTTTCCAACAGCCACTCATAATGCCCGGGCGTTGTTGCCCTAACTGGGCGCTTTTTTCGCAATCAAATAAAGTGATTATTATGAAACGAATGTGAAAAAAATGGAAGGCTTGTCCGTCCCATTATCTTTGCCACCCCCACCGCACACTGTGTCAGTGACTTCGCCGGAGTTGTTGTATGAAGTTCTTTTTTTTTTTTTTTGTATTGATTCTTTTTATAGAATTTTTTCTTCTTTTTTTTTGGAAGATATGCAGAGTGGTTTTAGGTTTCTTGATTTTTATCACGGTTTTATGATTTGAAGAAAGGTTTGAATCTGAGATTGAAAAATGGGGTTTTCATATTTTGCATGAGATTTATGTCACCATGGAATGTGTACCATGATTCACTTACTGAATCCATTGGGCATTTAAAGACAACATGTTAGATTAGTTTAAGAGATCATTTTAAAAGTGATTTCTTGGAATATTTCTAAATTAGATATATAAAATTAAAAGGTGCTATAGTGTGCGTAATTTGGGAATAGATTGGGAGATAAAAGTGTCAATATTTTGAATATTCATATAGATATCTTGAAAGCTTTGTAATTTAATTTTGATTTTAACAATTTTCTTATTAAATAATAAACAGATAGATTAATCATCGATTAAGTTAAATGTAATCCAGTTTACTAATTTTAATCCAGTTTAGTGTAATCCAGTTTTAGTTTGTACTAATTTTATTAAATTTTGTTTACGTAAAATTAAATATTTGCAATGCAAAGAAATATGTGTCATGTTTATCAAGATGACATTGTTGACTTTTTTTAGAAATTTGTTTCGTTTTACATGTAAGCTGATTGAATTTCCTTTGTTAAATTTATCATACATCATTATTTTGATGTCACAATGTTTTTATATGTTAAAACTTATATTTTACAGAAGATTAATTTTTTTTAATCCAAGTTGTAAACGACTCTTTTTTTCACTAATAAAATAAATCTGACAATTTTTTGAAAATAATAAAGAGAAATAGTTGTGCATAAAAGAATGCTTCATGAAATTTGAAATTTTAGTGAGGGAAAAATAAATTTTATTTAATAATATACAAAAAAATTCAAATAATTAAAAAAATAAAGCTGAAAATATTAAAAGTATAATTTAATTTATTTCTATGCAATTATAGGGAAATTATATCGAAATTTTCCTTGTCTATTTTTATCAAATTTTAAACATTCATTTTAAACATAATTTCTTTCCAGTCATTCATAGTAAAATATGTACAGAATATATTATTTAAATCGTTGTTTACATCTAAAAATAATTGTCAGTGTTTCTACATATGTACACAAAAATTATATACATGCATATACAATCATCATTTGAATTATTTTTACTACTTTTTAGTTTACGATTAATGATTAAAAAATTATATATATAAAAAAACATCATGACAAACACATTTTATGAAAATTTAAGTAATAAATAATAAAAGATTTATTATTTGTGAGTTTTTGTTGTCAATTTTCGCTGATATATAATTTTTTCATTTTTCTTTTTTTTTCATTTGCGATATTTTAATGTAATAAGAAATATATGTTTTGAAGGTGTATTTCTAAATCCCATTATAAATTAGAGAACATTTATAAAATTGAAAAGAAATATTTCACATATACATTTCATTGACGGCTTCGAGAATAATACTTAATTCAATAAAAGAAAAAATTAAATTAAATTTTAAAAAATCCAGCATCGTATTTTTATAAGAATAATCAAAATAATTTATGTAAATTTCAACCTCAAATTTAAATGTTTTAAACAAAAATCCGTATTGAAAATCTAAGCAACACAAAAATTGAATAAATTTCAAATAAAAAGGCTACACCTACTTCGTCCCCCACCAAAAACAACTCTGATGACGAAAGCAGCGATTGGTGGGATTTATTATTTGGAACCATTTCTTTTGTTAGTGTTCCCGCTCATTATTCGAGGCCCGCGAATCACGAACTGCAAACGGAGAATATTACTGAGTAATTTGACCGTCATTAAATTGAGACCGGTGGTTAGGCATAATGCATAAGTGAAGGTTTCTCTGCAACCAAAATATCTCATTTTTCAATTCCCGGATCTCAAATTTATGCTTTCAACGGTGCAGTTTTCTTTTTCTTTTTATTATTTTATTTTCCTTTACTTCGACTTTGGTGCTCTTTGATGTTGGGTTATTGTTCTGTTATTCTTTTTTTGTTTATTTTATGCGGTGATTTAATCTCGTCATTTTCATAGGAAGGTGTACCGCAATGGTTGAAGTGTTTCAAGTTTTTTTCGTTTTGGTTATATGTGGAATTTTTTTTGTTTTGGTTGCTGATGGGCAGTGTGCGTTATATATGGTTTATTTTTGGTTTGGTTTTGATGTATGAATGGAGAAAATTGTAATGCATGTCTGAAAGAGATTAATCGTTTTGGTATAAAATTATTTTAATGATTTTGTTGGTGGGAAAAATAGAGTGGCTTCGTCCAAACAGGTTTAGAGTTAGAGTCTGCATATCATCTTATCATTTTCTTTTTATAATTCGTATCATTACGCCTTCAACTAATTTATTTATTTCCATAATATTGTGGGGTATTTTATCCTACCCGCAGCAAAAAGGTTTACCGATTTGATTAATTATGTATAAATGTTTTTCACCTGGTAACAAAACAGAGAGTGAACACTAACAAATAAAAAATTATATTTCTTTCGTATTAATTTTTTGTGATTTTGTTATTTATTGATCTTATTGAAAAGTTAGTCTTCAATTTGTTGGATTTATATTCTGCTTCGAAAAAGATGAATGGAATTCTTGTAAAGTTTTGTTGTTATTTATCTTATTATTTTTTCCTTATATTTATCTAACGGGGAAAAAAAAAAAAAAAAAAAAACTTTTCTTTATTCTGTTATTTTTATTTCTTTTGAAGTATCGAACTATTTAATACTGGTAAACATGCTGTATAGTTTGTGAGATATTTCAAAAACCGAATGTTTTCGGAAATGAAGGTATAATTAACTTTATTTTATTACTTTAAAAGTAAAAATAAAATTGTTTTATTTTTTTTTTCCTTATCCCACTTGTTAGACAGCAACATCCAGACGAAGTTCAAGAACCTGTGTGGTCTGATGGTGGGAAAGGGGGGACTTCTGTTGTGATGAAGCACCCGTAGGTAGCAGTCTCTCTTGACTCCCTGACGCTGAAAAAGGAGGGCAGTGTCTTCCTGGAGGACTTTTAGGGGAAGTCTCTGTAGTTTAAATTAATTAATTAAGATACCTTCCTTAAAGTTTTAAAATTGGTTGTTCACATTTATCTTTTAATAAATATTTTGTTGTTGTATTGTGACTAACCCTCAGTGTCCAGCAACACGGGACGGACACCCCATGAGTAGTCTATTCATGGATGGAGGGAAAGGGGGGAGCTTCTGTTGTAATGGAGCACCCATAGGTAGAAGTTTACTTGGCTCTGAATCGCTGAAGAAGGAGGGCAGTGCCTTCAAAGAAGGTTTTAAGGAGAACTACCCTGCATTTGGGTATCGTATGGGAGAAAACCCGGAAAGCTCCCACCAGGTAGTCCGACTAATGACGTAAGATGCTGAGCATCACAAATGCCATTGAGTCTCCTCGTTTTTTGAAACAGTGTCTACAACAAAGCTGTCAGCGGATTGAACCTCCGCTTTAATGCTCACCATCGCCACGCGTCGCCACTGAGTTACGAGTCGGGCATAAAATTGTTTAACTATACTTATTGGTTTTTACTACATATATTTTTAAATAATTTAGATTAGCATATAATAACCTTTTGTCTGATAGGCAGTTAAAAAGGATTTTGTTAACAATTTTCAATTCACCTTAAAAAATGAAAATTAGAAAAAATGTAATAAACTGATGCAAAATTCATATCATATTAGTATGACGTTTGTTTTAAACAACACTAATTGTCAGTGAAATACGAATCCCAAAGGTAAACAATAAAAAAAAATATTACTTGTTCAAAAAATTGTAGTTACATTGATCAAGTAGTTGTAAATTTGCCATTCATTGTGGTGTATTTTATAGTTGTATTAAATAAATAAAATAAAGAAATACTAAGCAATATGTAGAATGTTATGTATTGTGAGAAAATATATTATGAAAACAACATTTGTTATCAATGAATACTTCTTCTATAATGTACGATACATTCTATACAAATGGAAATGTCAAAATTATTTTGTACATTTTGGAGACATTCTATACTATATCCTATTTTCAGTGCTAAATGAAAAAAAATATAGACTACAAATTATTAAATATATCCACCAGAGCGTGAAATATGGCAAAGTGTATGTACTTAATGCCAACTGTAAGTTAATTTAAAGGATTTGGTGAAAGTAGAAAATATTCTTGTCATGCATCTTTTATCACAAATGCAATCATTAATTCAACAGGAAGCATCTACAGTTTGTAAAATATCAATGTAACATAAATGGTTGAATATTAATAAACTATTATGTAAAAAAGAAATTAATTGTAACTCCGAATTTCTACCTAGCAAGCCATGTTTCAACAAGCAAATGAGGTTTTTTTTTTTTTTTTTTTTTTTATAGTAAATTTATTAGTATGATTCGTATTTCTTTTTCTGTTTTTTATGACTTCAATGCAAAACCTTTCGAAAGCCTTTATTTATAGCGAATTATATGTATTTTTATTATTACGTTTTATACACTCATTCATTGTGTAGTTTAAAATAGAGGTTTCACAGTTTGCAAAGGAAATTTAAAAACAAAACAGAATGACATTTTACTTTTCTGATTAACAAGAAGCATTGCATTTTTTTCGTAGTTATTTTTGTAGTTTTTGTTTGATTTTGAGATAACATTCCAAAAAAAGAAAAAGTTCCCGATAAACATGAATGCAATGTTCCATTTCATTTTATATATTGCATATTCATATATTATGCTCATGACTACATGAAGACATTCCCTTGTACATAAGTCTTGTTTGTTGTTGTTTCTTATCCTACTTGGTAGATAGCAACTTCTAGAATCTAGACCAAGTCCAAGTATCCATGGATGGAGGGAGGGCAGCTTCTGTTGTGATGAAGCACCCATAGGTAGAAGTCAGACTTGGCTGCGTGACGCTGACTTTCTATGGGGTAGGGTTGTCAGCCTTAGCCCAACGCTTTACAGTCCTATAGACCGGGACCTATGGGTTAAAGTGGATTCCGACTCACTACAATCATCCATGGCACAGCCGGGAATCGAAGCCAAAACCTGTGGCACAGAGCGGCAGATCCTCAGTCATCAGACCCCACATAAGTCTTTGTATGCAATGATCAGAAAAAGTAAAACTAGTACAATAATTTAAATCTGTCGTATTTTGATTAATAACGAAGCATTCTATTCACTGAGGAATTTCGTGCAGCCACATTAATAAATGTAAACATTAGCAGTAACAGAGAGATTTGTTTAATCATTAATAAATAAGTCAATGATCAAATAATCAAAATAATCACTAACATTTTTCTTAGGCGTGATATATATATAATACGTTTACTTAACCTCATTATAATTAATATTTTAATCACGTACATATGTGAAACATTCCATAAAATTTTATTGAAATGAATATAATTCTTTTATCTATATTTTAATTCATTCACTGCTCTTATAAAATTAGCACTTATAATAAAATAACACGATTTTCATTTTTTACAAATAAAGATGAAATATTTTATTTATTTTATATTCGTCTTTGTTTATTCTTTCGGGCCATTCGAAAGCGCAACGGCTATTCGAATGGAGCGAAAACAACGCGAGCCATTCGGAGAGCCCCTTGCTCCAACAAACGCCCTCTAATTGCGCGAGTTTTTAAAGCTGCATTTCGAATTTACATCCCAATTTTATTTCTTTCATCTTTTTAGCCGCATATGTTTCTCGCGCGGAGCCCTTTTGTATCCCGCCGTGATGATAAAAGAAAAGGATAGTGTAGGGTTTAATGCACGTTCACTTGCTTTTTACAGCCATCACTTTTATTTGTGGGGGTTGCAACGCTTGGCGCGTTTTCGGTCGTTTGGCCTCTTAATTATAATGGGAAAGTTTGTTTTTAATGTACCAAATACTACTTATGCATGTAAATACTACTATATAGTGCCAAATACTACTTATGCACGCAAATACTATACTGCCAAATACTACTACTTAATCTACTAATATACTACTTGAAGTAATTACTCATAATTTTCACTATTTATGAAGAGACTAATTTCATATTAAAATTTTTTTTCTTTATTTTTTTATATTTTTTAAAAATCTTGTATCAATAATATTTAATAAATTATTGTTTACAAATTTTGATAAAAAAATTAAAAATAATAATGTCTAAGTGTGTGTCGTTGGAAGTCAAAGATATAAGTTGCAAATGATTTTTTGTAAGTCAATAAAAGTATAATTAGTTGCTAATGCAAGGCAAGAGAACATGAATCTTTTAACACACTACGATTAACTGAAACGTGTATTCAATGACTTTTTATTACTTATTTACTATTAATTCTAATGGAAAAGTTTGTTTTTAATGTGTCAAATGCCAGTTTTTACTACTTATGAAATTAATTTCTTACATTATTCACTCAATTATTGCTTACTAACTTTTTCCTAAAATAATCATAATAATAATAATAATATCTAAATATAAGTCTTCAAAAGACACATACGTAAGTTGCAAATGAATTCTTGAAAGGCAATAAAAGTATAATTTGTTGCTAGTGGAAGGCGACAGAATATGCATCTTTTAAAACGTATTTTTAAACACATTTTAAATTTTTATTTTCACTTATTTACTATCTGGAATAATTTTTTTAAATGATGATAAAAATAATTTATTCATTTTATATCTGAGAATATCAGCTAGTCACTTTTCTCACAAATACAATTTCATTTCTCTCAATGTCATAATTCAGGACTTACAAGTTACATTATTTTACAGTGATTATGCAGTCTAGCATTATAATATAAGGAATGTTATTATGTGAAATAAACAATCTGAGCGCTGAGGAAAAATAAGTTTATTTCTTTCTTAATCATTATTTGGGAAATTTTGCAGGAAATAGCTTTCAACAAATTAAATTATATTCATTAAAAACAAATTTAATTATATAATAATTATTGTTATATTCTTGAAGAGATTAAAGAGTCATGTGATAATTAATCAGTGGAATTTTATCATGATCAACTCAAAGTGAAAACATTGTTGAAAATATTAACTTTGACTTTATTTTATGGCATCAGTCTAATACGACACATTATGAACAAGTTTCTGAAGAATTTTACCTATGTGTCATCATTATTTATCCTTACTTCGCTCATTGATAGCACATAAACCGAGTTGTGGTTTGTGGTGAGATATTATGTCTAAACATAGAATCTTGTCTAAGTTTATAAATAATTCTACTTGAAAAAAAACCACAAAGAATTTCTGTACATTAAGTTAAAAAATGCACTCAAAATTGAAATTATTAAAATAAATTTATTTATCTTGTGCTGTGCATGGTGTTTGATGGAATTATTTAATTACATTTTTATTAATTATATGTTAAGGAACTCGAAATATGAAATGTGTAAATTAAAACACAATTTACTAGTAAATATCTTTTTTTTTTTTTTTTTACAAATATAATATAAAATTGTTTTATAAAAAAATTTCAATCATCATTCATCTTTAAAAAACCAACTGCAATAAGCAGATGTAATTGCTTTTCTTTATTGCATAATATTGCTTCTTTTATTTTTTTAGCCGCATATTTATTAGACGTTTTTATTACAGATATCATATATTTATACAGATATTCTAGAATTATTTTTTAAGAATGAACTAAGCATTGTAGAAATAAATATTAAGAATTTGTTTATGAATATTTATTTGCCTTTTATATTATGAAACCGGTTAATGTTATAATTCATACACTGAAGTCACAAAAGTCATGGGATACCTCTTAATATCGTGTCGGCCCTCCTTTCACCCGGCGAAGTGCAGCAACTCAACGTGGAATGGACTCAACAAGTCGTTGGAAGTCTTCTGCAGGAATATTGAGCCATGCTGTCTCGATAGACGTCCATAATTGTGAAAGCGTTGATGGTGCAGGATTTTGGGCACGAACAGACCTCTCGATGATGTCCCATAAATGCTCGATGTGATTCATGTCGGGCGATCTAGGTGGCCAGATCATTCGTTGGAATTGTCTAGAATGTTCTTCAAACCAATCGCGAACAGTTGTGGCCCGGTGACATGGCGCGTTGTCATCCATAAAAATCCCATCATTGTTTGGGTACATGAAGTCCATCAATGGCTGCAAGTGATCTCCAAGTAGCTGAACATAAGCATTTTCAGTCAATGTTCGGTCCAGTCGCACCAGAGGACCAAGTCCATGCCATGAAAAAACAGCCCACACCATTACGGAGCCACCACCAGCTTGAACAGTGCCTTGCTGACAGTTTGGGTCCATGGCTTCGTGGGGTCTGCGCCACACTCGAACCCTACCATCAGCTCTTACCAACGAAATCGTGACTCATCGGACCAGGCCACGGTTTTCCATTCATCTAGGGACCAACCGATATGCTCACGTGCCCACGAGAGTCGCTGCCAGCGATGTCGTTCTGTCAGTAAAGGCACTCGAGTCGGTCTTCTGCTGGAATAGCCCAAGAAAGCCAAATTTCTCCGCACAGTTCTAGCAGACAAGTCCCTTGTACGTCCCACATTGATTTCTGCGGTTATTTGACGCAGTGTTGCTTGTCTGTTAGAATTTACGACTCTTTGCAGACGTCGCCGGTCTCGGTCGTTAAGTGCAGGCGGTCGACCACTGCGCTGTCCATGGTGGGATGTTATGCCTGAAATTTCATACTCTCGGCACACTCTTGACACAGTGGATCTGGGAATGTTGAATTCCCTAACGATTTCCAAAATGGCATGACCCATGCGTCTAGCTCCAACTAACATTCCGCGTTAAAAGTCTGTTAATTCCCGTCGTGCGGTCATCATCACGTCAAAACCTCTTCACATGAATAACTTGAACAGAAATGAAAGCTCTGCGAAAGCACTGCGCATTTATACCTGTTCTACGCGATGCTACTACCATCTGAAAATTTGCATATTGCTATCCCATGACTTTTGTCACTTCAGTGTATAATCATATAAGAAAATTTATTTTTATTTTTACTCTTTTAGCTATATATTACAAGACTTTTTAAGTAGTAAACTTATAATAACTAAAAATTTCTCTGAATTTTGTTTCCTGATTTCAAAGGTATTATAGAGGTATTGTACTTTATACAATGAAATCTTTTGCATTAAATATATTTACAAACACTTAAGTATCAATATATATATATATATATATATATATATATATATATATAATAAATTTAATAAATTTAAATTAACCAATACTTGCTTAGTTAATAACCATGCATCTTATATGTATTTTTATTTATTCATAATTTTTTAATTTATAATTATTTTGTTAAAACTATGAAAACAACAAATTGATATTTTAAAATAGCAATTAATAAATTCAAATTTTATAATTAAATTTTCAATAACATTAATAATATCGTAATAATTTTGATCGAATAAAAATGATTATCTTTTAAAAACTCTTTAAAAAAGGCTTTGAAATGAAACATTAAAAATTAATTTATGTTATTTTACTGAAACGTATTAAAATATCTGTAATCATGGTAATTTGATGTTTTAATATATTTATGTTCTTTTTATAAAATATTTTGTACGATGATTTATCATCTCACTTCTTTCTATTCATGTTTGAGAATAAATAATGCAGTCTCAAAAGTTCAGATTTTAATTAAATTTATTTGTTCCTACAATGATAATCGATTCTGTCTTCCTGTTGTATTCATTTATGATTAGAAACAGATAATTTCTTACAATAATCAGTTTTTACATGTTTTTGCTTTCACATAGAATTTCAATAAGGAAAACATAAATGATTTATGGTATTTCTAAAAATTGGAATTTTAATGAGCTTTATTGTTCGCGATTGTTAATCATGAGTTTCCATTCATTAAATGTATCCATAATTCTGGATGTAGATTGAAAGAATTTTAGATATATTTAGGTTTGTCATTATTACTACTGTGTCCCAAAAGTAAGACCACTTTTCAATTTAAAATCCCTGGGGCTTATGGAATTTCATTTTTTTTTTTTTTTTTTAGACATCTGTGTTTAATTTGATGTCAAAATATTCATTAGTGTTTGAATTACACTTGGCTTCGTAAGACACTAAAACTGATTCCGTCAATTTTAGAAATGTCTGAATTAATTTAACAAAGAACTTGCATTAAATTTTGTTTGCGGAAACGTATAGAATGTTTTATATCGGAAAAAAAATGTTTAGAAGTGGTATAAACAATTCAAAGAAGGCAGAGAACTCGTTGAAGACGAAGAGCTTTCTGGTCGAACCTTAACCTCAACCGACGAAGCTCACGTCCAAAAAATGAAAGATTTGGTGGTTGCAAACCGTCGATTTACAATTAGAGACCTTGCTGATGATGTTGGAATTTCAAAAGGATCGGTCAATTCCATTTTGGGCCTCAAATGCGTCAAATCTCGATTGGTACTGAAAACATTGAATGCGCCAGCTCACACTGCATTGTTTCTTCGTGACTTTTTCATCAAAAATGAAACCCATATCGTTCTACAACCACCGTATTCACACCGTGCGCTCCATCACAAAAGACCACTCCGGGGACACCGTTTTGAGTCGTAGAAATTGAACGTGAATCGCCGAGCGCTTTGAACTGCCGATGACTTTTTAGCGTGTATTGAGGATTGGAAAAAAAGTTGGCATAAGTGCATTGTGAGCGAAGGGGGATTGCTTTGAAGAGGATGAAATAAATTTGGAAAAATAAATAATGAGTTTTTGAAAAAAATAATTGGTCTTACTTTTTAAGCACAGTAGTATTTATGTAAATGTACTTTTTTCTTTTTCTTTTGTTTCGTTTGAATATTGCTTAATTTGATTTTTTTTTAAACTAATTTTACTTGCTCTGGAAAGAAAATCAAAAAACTGTATTGTTTGATTATTAATAACAATAATACTGTTTAAATATTGTTATTTAAAATGAAAAACTATCAATAGTAATTGAATTGGGTGTAATGCTCTTTGTGGTAGTATGATAAATGCAAGCCAGAAAACCCTTTTTAATGTCTTGGGAGTTAATGTTGGCCTATTAATATGCTATAGAGATACTTCCTTTATAAAATAGACAACAAACAATTGCAAAATCCATGAACTAAAATGCAATAATGGAAAAAGGAATTTAATTATTTAACAAATTATGCAAATAAGACCAAGGAAAACATACCGTTTTTTTCATATTTAGTGTTGATATGTTACACAAATGTTTCTTTCATGAACAAACAAACATATATTGACGGAATTTACGAATCAATTTCTTCTGTAATTGAGAGGAATTATTTGTGAAACTGAATTATCTTAAAGATCAGTTCAAGTTTTATTCCTTCAATGTGCCAAGACTTCTATTTCAATTTTTGGTTTCAAGATTTCTATTTTAATGCTTCAAGAGTTATGTTTCCATATTTCAAGAGGTCTATTTCAATGTTTTAAGTGGTCTATTTCAATGTTTTAAGGGGTCTATTTCAATGTTTCAAGAGTTATATTTCAATGTTTCAAGAGTTCTATTTCAATGTTTCAAGAGTTCTATTTTAATGTTTCAAGAGTTCTATTTTAATGTTTCAAGAGCTCTATTATAATGTTTCAGAGTTCTATTTTAATGTTTCAGAGTTCTATTTTAATGTTTCAAGAGATGTATTTCAGTTTCAAGATTTCTATTTTTATGTTTCAAGAGATCTATTTCAACGTTTCAAGATATCTATTTCAATGTTTGAAGAGTTCTATTTCAATGTTTCAAGAGCTATATTTCATTGTTTCAATACTTCTATTTCAATATTTCAAAACTTGTATTTTAAAACGTAAAAATATGGAATAAGTATAACTTCATGGCAACGGCAATGGATGTACCAGTTACGGGGTTCCTGTGTAATTTAATTAATCACGTAAAATCTCCAAATCATTAATTATTAAAAGAATCTTAAAAAGAAAAGGCAGTTGCTTAATTTAAGCTATAAAATTAAAATTTAAGCTAGATTAAAAAAAAATTAAAATAATTATCTAATAAAAAATGAACAGAATTGTGCTTGTAGAAAATTTGCTTCTCCAATTGTTCGATGAATTGATTAGATGGAAAAGTAAAAGAACCTACTGGTACAGTTGCATTACAAATCGTTATTAAAAGCGGCATTCGAATTGCGCAATCGCACATTGGCGATCTCCCGTTGTTTGGCTTCCCCTTTGTTCGTTCCCTTTTTCTGCAGCAACCCTGTTTAGGTGGCATTTTCCATTCTTAAAGCACTCGTATAAAAAGGTTATTTTTGTTTCTTCGCGGTTTCAATGGGAGGCCATAAAGAATTGTATGGCCGCTAAACAAAGAGCAGATCCTTCCCACTTAGGCCCGTTTTACCAATTCATTTTTCAAAAAACGGCGCAGCGTTTTTATACACGGCCGGTATTAACATTTGCAAAGTTAAACAGACTCTTTTGCCTCCGAATAGGATTCCAGTTTGTGTTCTTTTATGAATACTCGGGCTCCCAGATGAATACTTCTTCGCTTTGTGGAATGCGCCCTTTTTAGAGAGAGCAAAAACTTTATTGTTCGGGCCTTGTTTTTGAAAGCCACCAAAAAATGTAATCGGTTTGGTTGTTTTTTTTTCTTTTTCTTTTTGTCTTCTCTTCTCTTTTTCCATATCTTGCATACGAGTTTTTCGATTAAGTTCTTCTTTTTTCTTTTCTATCGAGAGCTGCAATTGGGTCTGTGCAATTTTGATGACTTGGCTCAGTCATAATCTTAACAACAGAATGCAACCTCGATTTTTTCTCGTCGTTATTATTGATATGAGATGTAATTTTACGATGCCGAAGTAAAAAATCTTCTTTCTAAGCAGATTTTTCCATCCATAACTTTTTTTGTTTTTCCTACATAAAAAAACATGGAATTGTGTATTTACCCGTTCATAATTTGTATCTTAAAATTCCATTTATCTTATAAAAGAATATGGCATATAAACAAAATCTATCTTAAATGCTTTCATGAAATACAATTCTTTTTCATTGTTAAAGTTCTAAAAATTTTATATCCCCTCAGATTTACGAAACCTTCTTTCTACAGCTGAAACACTTTTGGCAGTAAGACTGTCTACATTCCAATCTGGAAATATAATAAAAAAAAAAAAAAAATAATACGGAAGTATATATACAAAATATATAATAATATTTCTTATACGCAGCGGCCTGGTTGTCATTTGGCTAGCACTCTGGCATTTTCGAGGTCCCATCAAAATGGCATGGACGTTCAAAACTCGTATATAAGTGGAATTAAAAACGTTCATTATTTACTATGATATTGTATTATTAATTCTGGTGTACATTTGGGCCAGCGCCAATATCAGATTTTTCATTTTGGCAACGATGCAGCAAAACAACAATATAAACATTCAAAAGTAAAACACTTAAGCTCACTGTAGGTCCCAGTCTAATTAGACCAAAATGTGCAGAAAAGGATCGTAGAGCGACAAACTAATTCTATCAAAACTCGTATATAAGTGGAATTAAAAACGTTCATTATTTACTATGATATTGTATTATTAATTCTGGTGTACATTTGGGCCAGCGCCAATATCAGATTTTTCATTTTGGCAACGATGCAGCAAAACAACAATATAAACATTCAAAAGTAAAACACTTAAGCTCATTTAACGGTAAAATACCTACGTTCTTTTGCGACATTAGCGAATTCTTATATAAGCCGACCTTCATACTTGATGTTTAAAAAAAATTCTACAAATTCTAGACTTTTACACGGAAATATACTGTATATCAATAATTTAGAATATTCACTTATAGGAGACATTATCGCTTTCAATATAAGCCTGACCCAAGATAAAAATTATGATTGTATTAGCGAATGTGATAACTAAAATGAAGTTTGAAAAATTATCCAATTGAAAAGTTTTTTGCTAAATGAAACCATAAATATCATATTCTGGACTAGTTAGTAGTTCTTAAAATTTTTCATTTCGCGGTTTTTGGCATTGTGAAAACCACAAATAATTTTGCTAGTTATATGAAAGGTTAAAGATTTTTTACTAAATGAATTTGAAGGCTACGGACCCTTTTTGCAAGTAAAATGAAGGTCATGAACCCTGCACGTTAGATGTGCCCTTTTTGCAAGTAAGGTGAAAACTACGGACCTTTTGCATGTTAAGTAAAATGGAAGTCTAGCCTAATTTAATAAAATGAAGTCTAAATCCATGGATCTGGACTTGGGGAAATTCACAGATTTTACAAAAGTTACTGTTACTTTTACCAATGCGATGTTTATCAAAATATGCATAAAATATATTAAAAAAAGTAAATTATTTTAAAATACAGTTAACAAAGTTTAAAAAGCATATATAAGTAACAATTAATTATAAGCAATATTCTCGCTGTTCAAACCAAGTGTGAACATTCAAATTCACCACTTTATCGTTGAATGCCTCCTTTTGCTTCAATGGCGCAACAGCCTCATGGTGGGCCAAGGCCGTCTCCCATTGGCAGATTTCGAGACAGGGGATTTTTTAATTTTACAGGGTAGGGCTCTCAATCCTACGCTCAACAGGGACATTAGATCAGACCTACGGTTTAAAGTATATTGCGAACAACTACAAACATCCATAGCACCGCCAGGATTTGAACCAAAACCTGTGGCACCAATCGCTAGTTACTCGACCATCAGATCGTTGAATAACTACTACTATCAAGTAATTTGCGAACTACGTCTCTCTATAGAATATAATATGCCTGGTAACACTGCTATATAGACACTGAGATTTGAAGGTAATAACATCCATATTTTCAGACTATTTGTGACCTTTACAGGTATGTAATGATAATGAAATTTTTTGTGTATATATATGGTCAAATGGTTAGTGTTTTTTCACTTGGTTCCACAAGTTTCGGGCTAGATCTCCGGCAAGGCCATGGATGCCTGTAGTGGTTCGGAATCCATCTGAAATCGTAGTTCCCAGTGTGACATGACTGTTAGACATAGGGATGACAGTTCTACCCCATTAAAAACCATAAAAGCCTCTTGTCTCGAAATCTGCCAATACTAAACAGTTCGAAGAAGGCAAAGAACGCTTTGAAGACGAAAGTCCCCTCTGGTCGACCATCAACCTCAACCGACGAAGCTCACCTCCAAACAATTAAAGATTTGGTGCTTGCAAACCGTCAATTTACAATTAGAAACCTTGCTGATGATATTGGAATTTCAAAAGGATAGGTCAATTCCATTTTGGGCCTCAAACGCGTCAAATATCGATTGGTACCGAAAACACTCAATTTTTTGGGAAAACATCGTCGCGTTGAAGTATGTGAAACAATGCTTTATCAGGGCAAGTTGAAATGTCTCATAACTGGAGATAGGACTTGGATTCATGCTTGGTTACAATGATTGTTTAATGCACTCTATATGCAAAAGAAAATATTCTATGATTCATTCATGTTTAATTTTTAATTATTCTTTGAAAAAATATGTGACTATTGAATGTGGAACGTAGTCAGTAAGAGTCACATAAGAGATTAGACGATGCAATAAATTACATTAGATGACTTAAAAATTATATTTATGTGATTTAATATGAGTTATCTATGAATTAAACATATGAACTATAATGTTTAATTAAATCTAATGTATGAAAAAGTCTTATTAGTCCACTTTTTTCAAGAACGACGAACCTGCATTACTATATGTTCACTGCGTTGTTTAAGTTTTAACGATTTCCCACTGAAGTTTAATATATAATTGTGGCATAATTTTTATCTTATATTTTCTCAATTATAAATAAAACTCAATAGAAAGTATCTAGCTCAAAAGGAAAAAAATAAAAATGTTTAAGGTTTAAATATGCAGTGTTGTTTGATACTAACTTTTTTTTTTTTTTTTTTTTTTTTTTTTTTTGTGCCTGTTTTTGATTAGAACAATTTTTTAGAAAAATGCGAAAAATCTTAATTTTAATCTTTTATTAGCTGTCTCCAAACATTGGAGCCTTATTTCATTGTAATTTAATATCATTAAAAATTTAAATATCGCTTAACTTTTATAAACTGTAAGAAGAGAAAAACGAAAACAAAACACAAAAAAATCTTAAAACATTTTGAATATACAAATTTTTTTTTCCCAAGTATAACTGTAAAGAAATTCCCTAGGTTGGTTTTTGTTTGGAACGAAAAACAGATATAGGAAATTAAAATAACAAAAGCATCTGCTACTTAGTTTTATTTCCACAGCAAAAAGTTGAAAGGCATTAAACAAATGAAAAAAAAAAAAAAATCCACCAAACAGCGTCGCTCCGAACTTCTTGTTCTTTTATGGGAAAGTGCACCTGGCACAACTCAACAACCGTTGATTTTTACTCTTTTTAAACACACTGTTCGATGTAGGGTTTTTTTCCCCTCCTAACTTCTGAATCTAAAGAATAAATTGAAAAGCGAAAATAAAAGACGTCCTAGCATTAAATGGAAATATCAGTAACTATTCTTCCTCACTGAGTTTTGCTTGAAACTCATTTCTGCGAAAGCTTGTTTAAATATTTAAAGATATCAGAGTTTTTCTGAATTCCCTGCATGTAGCGATGCATCAGGATTAAGGAGGTAGGAAGAAAGAAAAAAAAAAAAAAACAATGCTCTCGTTTTCGCAAAAGTTATTTTCTCAAGTTGATTAATCTTTGGACATGGAGTGTCAACAAGATTTCTCATTTTGTGCTTTGTTTGCAATTTTTGCAGTAATTCCGCAAGAAAAGGATTTGAAAAGGAATGTAAAAAGCTCTATTTCCTTGAGGGGTTTTACTTCGATTCGATTACTACTCATAGGTCTCGGAGGATATTATTAATTTCTCTTTCATTTTTTAAAAATTCATTGTATAAAGACTTTTTACTTTACTTCATATTTATTTAATGATATTGATTTTTTATATTAAACTTAATTCATGTGATTTTTTAATAGATGGCATTACTGGTACTTTTAACAGATGAATTACATTCATAAGTATTTCATGTCAAACAACTGTTATAAAACTTTGATGTTTAGTAAGTGTCTTTTTATTAAAGTGAAAACAAACATAATTTTTTTTTTTTTTTTAAGTTTTGAACATGTCTAAAACATATTACTGATTACTGACACTTCTAGTGATACTACTACTACTTAAAAAATACTACTAGTTAAGCTAATAAAAAACATTTTCGAGGAGTTTTATTTGTTTTAATTGAAGGACGAATACAATTAAATGAACTAATTTTTATAGAAGCTAACGGAGAAAATGCACATAACTCGTAGAACTTGTAAAAATGGTTCGCACTATAGAGCACTTACATGGAAGAACCAAATCGTCTTGGCCAACTGAAAAAAAATTTATATGCTTCCAAAATCTAGTAAAATATTACTGATAAATCTTATTGGCTGCAATTAAGGCGCTTGAGCAGAGCATGAAAAGAAAACAACAAGAATGAGAGGAAACACACGAAAAAGTCATTTATCCAATATGAAAATGCTTGGCCACGATATTATAAAACAATTTACAAATGCGTCAACGGGTAGCTTTATTCTATCAGCCGAAATTTCCGGGCTTTGTTCCTTCTGATTTCCATTTGCTTCGATTGATGACCTGTCTGAGCAGCATTTCCATTTATCCTTCAAAAATGGTTTAATTCGCCGATAGCCTAAAAAGACGAGTCGTTCTTTCGAACGAGGAATTCGTCTTTTCCCAAGATGGGAAAAAAATTCTGTCTACCAATGGAAAATACTTCAATTAATGCATTAATTCTTTTAATAAAATTGCCTCTTTTGAAGAAAAAATAACCTTGCGAATTAAGTTTAATACATAATTATTTTATCAATAAAGTTATTTTATATTAAAATAATAATTAAAATTCTCTTTACAAATCCACAATAACTTTTTCCGTTATTATGTCAAGGACAGTTTTTTATTGTTGTTGTTTGAAATGCTGATCATTTATTTTCTTCTCAAATAGTGGTCACCAAGGTGAATACATAAAATTCACATTCTTTGATGTAAATATCATTACAGAGTGTATAAGAAAATAAAATTCGGTTGAATGAAGTGAAATATTGTAAAAATTAAGGAATACGCGAATATTTAAAAAAAAAACCTTTAAAAACTAAGGATTTAAAATCAAAATTGAAGCAACCAAAAATTTACAAAACATGACGAAATTAAAAAAAAAAAAAAAAAAAAAAAGATATTGTTACTGATTTCTAAAAATGTTAGCAATTCAAAGGATGCTGCAGAATGTTCATGAATTTCTTCAGAGATTATAATGTGCATATTAATAATATATATATATATATAGCTTTTATTTATAGAATATATCAGTTAAATAAAGTATTGACTTGCTGGGAGAAGTTCAGATAAATTTAACGTAACAAAGTCAATGCAATGAATGCAAGGTTAAAAATATATTTACTAAAATATTTACTATATGTGTGTTAGTAAAATGAAAGGAACAAATTAAACATTAAAGTTTTAAATAAGTTATCAACTCAAATCTATATAACCATATAGTTATTTAACAATTTCGCTGCCGGCCACGTGAGGATGTGTTTATAAATATTGTCCCGTCGTAGAAATGGTTTTTTCTCAAAAGGTGACTTATTTTTGACAAATATGATAGAAAAGTGATAATAAAATATAATGTGCATCATACTGATTACTAAGTAATATTTAGGCCTTTCCCGATAGAATATTTTGACTACGCGCTAGCGTGTGATAGGCACTAGAGATAAAATTATTTTTTGAGGGCCACATTAAGCTCTGGTACGTAATGTTTAATAAAAAATAAAAATATTGAAAATAAGTGATAAGTTGCATTATTTTTGTATTCTAATTTATCGCTAAGAAATATATAACACAAATAGATACGTATAAGTTGATTAAAGTGATGTACAATCCGAAAAATCATTGCCACCTTGGGGTGGAATGAATTTTTCATTGCTGTTATAACTAATATCACTCGAGTACTTGTCCAAAGGCTCATTGAAAAAATGTGATATTTCTTAATCAGTTAGAGGTTTATTTTGTTGAATTTTTTCTTTTTGGGGGCCCGGGAGGTTCTGCAGAATTATCGTATCTACAATTCAGAGTACAAGATTTTTTTAATAACTAATAAAGCTATACATTCGAAATCACAAACTTTTACGACTACTTTCTAAGCTTTACTACACGTCAGTATCAGTAGACTTGTCTAACATATATTGCTGATTGAAGAGAAGATAAAATTTTAAGACGCAACTCTTCTCGTGAGAACACTTGATTGGTTACTGAAATATCATTCCATACTATGCGCTGGCACGTGATTGGATTTTGAGTGTTGAAGTTTCATCACATGATGGAGCGAGATCAGTAGCGAAAATGTTAACGAGTAAGTTGAACAGCATTTGTTGACTAATATATATGTTGATGGTGATGATGTCCTGGTTCTGTGTTAGACTTAAGTCGCGTTCTCACCAAGGTATTGGATTGTGAGGCGAGAAGTGTCGATCAATCACAAGTCTCAGCCCATTACATCTCAGCCTCGCTACGCCTTATCTCTGAGGTGATTTAATGCCTTCGTGTGAATGCGGCTTTAGAATCTTGTTAAAAGAAGGGTAGACATTGCTTCAACTGAGATTGAATTTCTAGTTGTCCCTATATTTTGGAAATGGACATCTCCAGCGGAATCATCTATAGAATTAAAATTCTCTAACTTCTTTGAAATAAATAAATATTTTTCTGGTCTGTAGACTGATTGTTTCAATCCCAGGTACAGACACGGGAACTTTCGAATTGAGCTGCTTGTGAGGTTTCAAATCGAGCTGTTACCACCTGGAAACCAAAACCTCACCTCTACCCACTAGGTACTCAAGATATAAGCAATGAAATCAATAAGCAATTTTGAAGGAATATTTTTAAATGCTTCTGTGATATAGTAAGCAATTTTGCATTAAGTCATACTTGACCTTTTAAACTTTTATTTGAGATTAAATACATTTAAGAATGTTTCTTTTATAAATTCTAAGAAAAAAAAAAAAAAAAAAACTTCACAAATTTTAAATCGCATATTGCATTTACAAAACAACTTTTACATGGTCCCCTGAAAGCTATTGATTTGAGGTCAAAAATTTATTTTATACATATTGAATGTGTTTATATAAATATTGCAGACTGACTAAATAGTTTTCATTAATCAGCAAGTATAAAATATTCATTATTACCACATATTTCTTGACAGATAATTGAAATTTACAAATTGTGCCTCAGGGGAAAAAACATTGGGAATTGCACATAATATCTCACTGATGAAAATTGAAATCACAGTGTTGTATAAAAAAAAAATTTAAAAAAAATTTTAAAAAATTTCGTTTTTTTTTACTGTTTTATTTTACATCTCCTACCTACGCTACGAAACTAATTCAAAAGCAAGTAAATATTTCTTATGATGGAAAAAAAAATAAAAAGATGGTGAAAAAAAGAAAAGAAACGATTCGTTCGAATCGCCCTCAAAGCAAAACTATAAGAAAACACATCAAAATACGAACTCCGCTTCATCGAAAAATATGTACTCGAAAATAAATTCCCCGGTGTTTACGAATCTATTCATCCTTTTGGTGTTTTCACAATTTGAATTCATATTACCCCCTGAATGCTATTCATTTGTGACCGAAATATGTATGGTAAAAGTCTGTGTACACATGGAATGCGTTTGTGTGAATGGCAGAAGCCAGCATTCTCTTTTTGTGGGTAAACATCGAAATTTTAAATATTTATAATTTTTTTTTTCGGATTTGGAATTAGCATATTTGGTAAAAAGAAGACAGAAAGGAGAATGGAAGAGGGAAAAAAAAAGCTCGCAGTTAAGAGATGCTGAAGGCTTCAAATTAAAAATTCTTGCGGCTCCCTTTCATCATCTGGGTCGAAAACAAGTCGTTTTATTTACTCTGATTTGCATAAAGAGTGAGCGATATGTATGGAGATTACGTTTTTCGAACTCCTTCGTTTTCATGTCCTTTGCGGGAATTAAATGTCCTACGGGGACGGGCACAAATGAAATGGAAGAGCTTTTTGCTAATTCGGAGTAAGGCTCAGTTGCATAAGATTTCGTTTTTTAAAATTAAAATTGGCAAAATATAAAAATTCCAACCGAACTTCTGTCTGTCCAACTCGTGGTTCATTGCTAACATGCACAACTAGTGTGCAACACAGCACAGGTGCACAATTTGAATCCACTACAGTTGCTGCATTCAGAAATGAGGTGGTTTCATGACATTATGTATAACAAACCTCGCATTTATTCAAGATGCATAATGGATAGTTTCCGGTTTTTCTCTCATAAATACGATACAGTTTCTCTAAAAGCTTTTCCGGAAGATAGATCCTTTTTTTGTCTGCCCCCTCGATGATCTGGCGGCCGGATGATGAAGTGGTTAGAGCTCTGGCCTTTGGTACCACAAGCTTCACGTTCGAATTCTGTCGGTGGCATGGATATTTGTTAGTGGTTCGGAATTCACGTTAAATTGTAGGTCCCGGTCTAATTAGTCTAAAGTGTGTACAAAATAACCGTAGAGCGACAAACCAAACCAAACATCGGTGAACTTTTCGTGACGTACATAAATGGGATACGAGGTTGATACCGTATTGATGTTTAACAATAAATAAATAATGCAAAAAAATATTGATAAAAACGATTTTGTTACTACTCTCAACTCGCATTCGTGACCCAATGATAGAGTATGCAGCTATGGTACAGGAGGGGGTCAGTTTCGATTCCGCTTTCTGCAGCCATTGTAGTCACTGCTTTCAGAAATGAGACTTTAAGACGTTTGTGACAACATGTATAAGCATCTCACAGCAATATTCAGACTGCCTGGTTGGATTTTAGGGTATTCTTATATATGGAAAGCGAATGTGGGCAGTTAACCTAAAAAGACTTTCCCTGCCTTTCTTGCTCACCTATAAGCTTTCCGTGGCATATATAAATGGAGCATAAGGTCTACCGAAGTCTAAAAAAGAACTTATGCCATGGAGGTGGCATGACCAAATATCTTTAATATATTTAATCACCTTTATATATTTAATTACCTTTAAAATAACTACTGTAAGAAAATTCTCATCACTCTTGCAGCACGTTAGGGACTCTACATGGTAATGTGAAACATGTGGTATGATAATGCATGGTAACCCAAAAACAGGATTTTTGATGTAAAAAATGGAAATGTGTATGCTAATAAGTTTTAAATGAACATTAGTTCCGTTCCATTTGGCATTCAGTCACCTTCTTATAAAATACACCAGTAGATGAAAATTGAGAGAGATTTTGTCCTATAAAAAGGATTTTTTTAATTTTTATTTATTTATTTATTTTTATTTTTTTATTGGCTAACTTGTGGGCACTCACCATTGAAGAGGATTACACAAAAGTAGGGGATCTTGTATAGATATGATAAATGTAAAGTATAAAAAATAAAAAAATAAAACTAAAACTAAAATATATATATATATATAAATTTATTTAAAATTAAAAATATTATAAGTAAATGTAAAATGTAAAAATAAATTTAAAAAAAGATTATAGGCTCCCTTTAATTACGTTATAATGCATAACTAATACTTATTAAATATTTAAAATATAGTAATTATAACAATTAAATCCACATATTTCAGAAATTGTAATCAAGTAGTAAATGAAAAGTAGCACTGACTGATGGTAACATTATTAATTAAATATAATTATATCTTGAACTATTTTGTTTGTATTATAATGTGTAATTGCTTACATATATTTTATGAGCACAGCAATTTCCACAGTCAAGAAATTTTATTACTATAATTAGTTTCCCGAATTTAATTTTTGAAAATCATTTCAAAGTTACAATGTCCTTATGAATGAGTATTTACCTATTTACCCAAAAGCTTGCACACAAGATGAGTTTTTGATTCCTACTGACGGCGTGTACTTTAATCATTGCTTTTAAAAATGAGTAGAAATTAAAAGCAAAATATAGCATGGACAGTTGAACTGTGAGTTGAAATTTTCCAGGTTTTCTCTAATGTATCAAGTAAATTAAAAATATAATAAATAAATATAAAAAATAAAAATATATAAATATATAAATAATGAAAAAGTATGAAAATATGCATAGATATAAAACATAAAAAATATAAATATTTGAAAAATATGAAAATATGCATATATATAAAACATAAAAAATATAAATTTACTAAGTTCTATGTCCTAGATGATATTTAATTAAGTCTTAACGCATAACTAATATTTGTTGAATATGTAGAAAAAATAACAATTATAACAGAATTTAAATCCATATATTTAAAAAAAATGTATATGTTTCATAAGAACATTGTAAGATATAGAGAAGATCTATCTAAAAGTCTTTCTGCAATACATAACCATAAATTATGAAAAAGTTTTGCAGAGACAATTGGAATGATGCTTGGAGTTTTCTAGAATTTCTCTAATTCAACACATAAATACTGAGCAGTTTTCTCTGAATGTTTTTCTGGGATAAATTACTCATTATTTCTTTTTTGTGTGTTTAGTATATAAGACCTCTCGAGTTGAAACAAAGTTGTTTCTGGATTGTAATATCTATAATATTTCTATTTTTAAAAGAGATTTAATGTTAGTGATTTAATTTAAAGGACTAGTTAATTTAGACCATGATTTAATAATAATATATTTCATTTTTCCTACATTCATTTTAGAATCGAATTTGATTCTCTATATTTCGAACATTTTTTTCCACTCACCTAATCCAATTTACAATGCACAAAGATAATGAAATGTGGGGAATGCAACCTTTAAATAGCGGAAGTAAGTTTGTGGAGCCACTTCTACTGTTCATTCGATAGAAGTTAAACAAATGAAACAAAACCGAGTGTGAATTGACAATTTTCATATAAATGGGGTTTTATTTTCATCTTTGAAAAGAATATTTCTCCGAGTGCGTTTTTTTAACTTCCAATTTATTTTTAATTCCTTTCTTCATCTTAAGTGAAGAAAAATGAATTCAACACGTCCGATACTTGTAATCTAGCTTTTAGATCGTGTTTTCGTTCGACTTTATTTGTTTGTATAATGAATTCTCACTTTCCAAAAAGAAAAAAAAAAGAAAAATGAAAAAAAAAATTTAATTCATCGCACAATTTCAGCTTTCTGTTTGTTTTGTATAACTCCATTTCCCATTCCTAGTT